>SEMN01000350.1:0-535568 GCA_005408345.1 Macquaria australasica
TAGGAAGCATGGACTGCAACCCTCTTTTTGTTTTTGAACTTTTAGACACGTCTGATAATCCTGTGAGCTTTCTGTGTCAAAAAGGTGAATTTATGCTGGTTTATGAAGGTATAACCAATTGAATGCGTTAGGCCCTGATCAGACAGAGCACGAGGCGTTCAGAGTGCTCCTGCAAAAACACGAGGCGCCCAGGGCGCATGAGCAGTGTGCAAAACGCTTACTGCCTATAGAAAAGAACTGGAAAAAGCTGCCTCTCACTGCAAAAACCACGTCTGATCAGGGCCTTAAAGCCCAGTTAGAGGCTGCAGCAACGACGTGTTTCTAAATATTGTAAGAGGAAACTTTAGCGCAGTGGTATGATTTGTTGAGGAATATGAGAATTATTAGAGAACACTAATCACTCTAAATAATTATTCTTTATGGGTGTTAGCTTTTTATTCTTCAAAAATCATAAAAGTGGTGTCCATTTGTGAAGATTATCTTGCTGAACAAAATGTGTAAGTATCGTAAGCTTTTGTTTGCCACAAAGCTTATTTTCTGCAATAATCCAAAATACCAAAATACCATTGGCTTTATGTCTAGGAACCAGAGCAACGCTAACTTCTAGGTTGATCTACAAAAATACGTCTTCCCTGCAGCACTCTATAGTCAGGGGAAAAGGCCTCGCGGTGGCTAGCTATATAACAATCATAGTAGACAATTAATAGAATAAGTGAATATCATTATTAGTTTAAATGTAGAGCACGGTAGCATAAATCTCATACAGAACAAATCCAATATATTTTACAAACATTTATTTGTATGTAAAACTAACTAATCTAAACAGCAGAACAACAAAGACAAAAAAAGATCTAGTCAGTCAACAGTGATAAATCCTGACCACAATAACTGTTTACTCTCACAGTCGTAATTCCCTGTGAAACCAAGATGGATAAATGGTGCAACAGCCTTAAGAAAGTAGTCAATGGGGCAGAACAGGCAGACAGCTTTTTAAGCAGAGTACATTGAGTGTTGGTCAATACTTTCCTTCGGAGGAGCATTAGAGAGATAAGGGGGACACGTTGCATCAAACTCGACTTGACAGGTCCCCTTTGACCCCTAGGTCATAAATCAAGCTTGACAGGTTGACCTTTTGACCCCCCCTCCCCCCCACCTCCTCCTCTCACCCCCCTCCCCCTCCTCACCCCCACCACGTGCAGTTAGGGGGATTTCGATTGTATTTTCTTGTATTTCTTGTATTCTTCATCTGTGATAAAGCAATATAGGTTTCATAGAATGACTCTGCAAAGAGCAAGCAAACACACAGCCTCCCTTAAACTTTTAGCATCTGTTGTAAAAGTACATAGGCAGACACAGCAGAAGAACAGATGAGCAGCTCATCTCCAGCCAGCTTTCCAAAAAAAAAAAGCCAGAGCCTGATGCTCCTCAATAAAGACTGCAATGAGAAAAAACACACACACGCAGCTCCCTCAAAAAGACTTTCTTCATCTGTGATAAAGCAATATAGGTTTCATAGAATGACTCTGCAAAGAGCAAGCAAACACACAGCCTCCCTTAAACTTTTAGCATCTGTTGTAAAAGTACATAGGCAGACACAGCAGAAGAACAGATGAGCAGCTCATCTCCAGCCAGCTTTCCAAAAAAAAAAAGCCAGAGCCTGATACTCCTCAATAAAGACTGCAATGAGAAAGCAAACACCCCTCCAACATTTCAGTCTCAATGGTAAAGCCATTAAGGGGTCAAACAAGGTCTCTCACCCGCGAGAAAGTATGCAACCCTCCCGAGTCAGCAGTAAAGCAGTCAGGATGTTATACATTACCCCCCCTCCGATCTTTAATCATCAACACAACCAAAGTGAAGCCATGAGACTGCAAAGAGAAAACACACACCCCTACAAAATTTCTGTATCTGTGTAAAAGTAATATAGGTTTCATACAATCATTGCCATTAACACGAGCCTGCTGGTTTGCAAAGAGAAAAGAGATTCAGCAGCAGTGATGAAGCAGTATAGAAAACCCCTCATCGAACTTTAAGCACCCGTTGTAAAGCAGTTTAGGTGATGAAGCAGTATAGGCCGCCCCCCAAACACGTAAGCATGCCCCCTCCTCTCACCCCCAACACGTGCAGTTAGGGGGATTCCGATTGTATTTAAAACCGCTGCATTATAGGCAGACACAGCAACGCTCACAGTGCGGGTGAAGAAAAGCGGAAAGATGACCAGCCCATCTCCAGCCAGCTTTCCAAAAATCATCAGCGAGACCCCCGTCGTCGTCTACCACGCCTCGCCCGGTATCACCGACGCTCCTAAGAGAAGAATGCTCTACGTGCGACGGCTACAAGCAGAGCCCACCACCGTGCTGAAAAAGGAATGGCCTCTGACGGGAGGATTCTGGGGCTACGAGTTCAAGTATGAAACCAGTGAGTTATACTTTTACCAACGAGAAAAGGGGGAAGAGGAGTCATCCTTACCTACCATTGCGGCCTTATCCTACAATGACTGGGCAGTGCTGCGGGGGATGATGTCCGATCCATGTTTCTGGCATGCCGACGAAGAAGAAGGCCAAAAGCCGGACGAAACCAGCGTCTCTCTGGACAACTCGTCTTTCCGCAACGCCGTCTGGCAATCTCACGGCTCAGCTTCGGGTCGTATGTACTTCAGAGCCAGTGTCCAGTATAACGGACCGGACCATCCGAAGGACTTTGTCATGCAATGCTTCAATTCAGAGTGTGGTGTGTTTCGTACGATACTCGACATCCCGTTTGTGGCATGGGAGGATCAGATGCGTTCCGAGATAGAAAGCATCACCTCCCTGTTTCATACTTGCAGGGGGTGGGTGAGTGACGTCTCGGTGAGAAAAGTACTTTTATTCTAAACCCCACCTCCTCCACACCCCTCTACAGGATATAAGGAAGCAGGACAGCGTGCATTCTCAACACATCGACCCAGAGCAAGAAAAGACATGGATGCCTTTCAAAACACACTCCGCCCGAGACGACGCCGCGCCACCTGGCCCTCGGAGGACCACCCTATCCGGCTAGAGGTTTCACCCTCACCCGCCGCTAAGACCGAGACTGAAACCCCTCTACTCAACGAGCGCAGCCTCGCGATGATTATGGAGGAGCAGGAGCCCACCGAGGTGGTGGAGGAACGGGAGTCCGGTGAGGAGGCTGATGATGAGGAGGAGGAGGATTCATCAGAGCAGGAGTACACCGAGGAGGAGCAGGAGTCCACCGAGGTGGTGGAGGAACGGGAGTCCGATGAGGAGGCTGATGATGAGGAGGAGGAGGAGGATTCATCAGAGCAGGAGTACACCGAGGAGGAGCAGGAGATGGTAAACAACACCGCTTCACGACCCCCTCCTTCTCCCGTTGAGGTGACCGACCAGGATGACATCGATGGGTGGCTGGCCACGAGCGTGATCAAGGCTGTGAAATCAGCCGTACTCCATCTGCTCAACGGAGCCCTCAGCAAGTACCGGGTTGAAAATTGCTACGGGTGTCAGGTCGACCATCCGAGTCAGAGACAGCATCAGTGCTTGGACCCCCTGGAGGACTGGTTCTACATGGACCATTTTCACCGCCTGATGAAGATCCTCTACACCCCCCGTTTGATTCCTGCCATCCAGTGCCTGCTCCGCCTACACCACCTGGTGGAGAGCGATCAACGTGTTGAATGTGTGACACAAACCGTTCTGTATGAGCTGAAAGGGAGCAGAAAAATCGCAGATACCATCTTTGACATGTATGCTAAAATGGACAAAGTACAAGATCTGAAGCTGGTTACAAAGTGCTGGTCAGGCTGATCACTTTCTTGCCATTCTTTCTACTCTTACATACTTTTTATGTATTCACGATGATATTCATTTACTCGTACTATTTTGATGTATTCACGACGATATTCATTTACTCGTACTATTTTTTATGTATTCACGATGATATTCATTTACTCGTACTATTTTGATGTATTCACGATGATATTCATTTACTCGTACTATTTTGATGTATCCATGACGATATTTATTTACTCGTACTATTTTTTATGTATTCACGATGATATTCATTTACTCGTACTATTTTGATGTATTCATGACGATATTCATTTACTCGTACTATTTTTGATGTATTCACGATGATATTCATTTACTCGTACTATTTTTGATGTATTCTTTTGCTCTTATTTTTTAACCTGTATGCTTTTTAAAAAGAAATCATTAAAATCATTGTATATAAAAGCCATCCTCAGTCCTGTTTTTTTGTCAGTAAAACTAGAGACTCCGTGCTAGGCAGAATGGCGGAGAAGCGGGTGATGAAAAGAGTGTATTACGACCCCGTCCACCCGGGTAGTTTTGGAGGAGTCGATCGACTCCGTCAGGCTGTGCAAAATGAAATGGGGAAAAAACTCAAGCTTGAAAACGTTAAGGATTTTTTATCCGAGCAAGACACCTACACTTTACATAAACCGGCCAGAACGCATTTTATCAGAAACAGAGTTTTTGTTCCTCGACCTTTAAACCAATTCCAAGCTGATCTTTGCGATATGCAAGCCTTGGCAGAACATAATGATGGGTTTAATTATTTATTAACGGTCATTGACGTGTTTTCCAAAAAGGCTTACGTCCATGTTTTGAAGAGAAAATCTGCCGCCGAGGTGGTGAGGGTTTTTGAATCTGTCTTTCAAGACAGTCAGATCCCTGAAAAGCTACAAACGGACGCCGGTAAAGAATTTTTCAACAAGACTTTTGAGGCTCTGATGAAAAAACACGGCATCGTCCATTTCTCCACGGCCAGCGATCTCAAAGCCTCTGTGATAGAAAGATTTAACCGTACGCTAAAGACTAGAATGTGGAGATATTTTACGGCAAACAACACCAGACGATACCTCGATGTGTTACAAGATTTGGTCCGTAGCTACAACCACACTTATCATAAAAGTATAAAAATGACCCCCATGCAGGTCACCTCTGGAAACGCTTCACAAGTATTTAAAAACCTGTACGGTACGTTTTCCACTCGGCACAGCACCGTGCCCCGCATGAAATTTAAGAAGGGTGATCCCGTCAGAATATCCAAGTTGAGAGGAGTGTTTGATAAAAAATACGAACAGAGTTTTACGGATGAAGTGTTTAAGGTGACCGAAAGCATTCCTCGGACTCCTCCCGTTTACAAACTGCAAGATTATGACGGCGAGCCTATTGAGGGATCCTTTTACGAGGCCGAGTTGCAGAAGGTCAAAATAGACCGGGACAAGATGTACGCTGTGGAAAAGATATTGAAAAGGCGCACGGTGCGGGGTGAAAAGCAGGTGTTGGTGCGTTGGAAGAACTGGCCCGAAAAATTCAATAGCTGGGTCAAGGCCTCTGACTTGAAAAACATTTAAAAAGCCCTCCGATTGAGGCTTCCTCGCGCATTTGCATCATGGACGCGGTCACCAACGAAGGGTTCTACGTGACCCTGCCCTCCAACGCGAGTAAGGAAGTGTTTAAAGATAACACCAGCTCGAGTTTCACGGTGGATTTAGCCCAGGCTATCGAATTGAAGGGGAAATGGTTAGTGGGTCTGTGCGAAATCATTTACCCGCACACTTGGTATACTCTCCCCACGCATAACGCTTATTTCGAAGTCAATAGGGTGGGGGAAGAATCGCAGCCTTTGGTGATTCAGAGGTTCAGCAACGGCGGGTATTATGACAAACCAAAAGACCTCCTGGAGCAGCTAGTACCCCTTCTCAAAAAGTACGACCCTACAGCTCAGGCCTCTTACAACACCGTGACCAGACGCATTGATTTCAAAGGCAACGGTCAGCATAAAATTCGTGTCCACGCCCCCCTGGCTTACATGCTGGGACTGAAAATAGGAGAATGGTGGACTCTCTCTAACCGTTCAGCTCCCTACCCCAGCGATCTGAGAATCGGGATTTATAACCTGTTTGTTTACACGGATATCATTCAGTACCAACAGGTGGGTGACAGTTACTCACCTCTGCTGGGAGTGGTGAACGTAAAAGGCGATTTTGGAGACGTGGTGAACATTAGGTACCACACCATTCACTACACACCGGTATCTAAAGCTCACATCAAAAGTATTCACATTGAGATCAAGTCGGATCGTAACAGGTGCATTGACTTTGTTTACGGAAAGACTATCCTGAAGCTCCACTTTAAACCGGCTGTGTAAAAAAAATAAATGATGGCACTCCAGGACCCTCGGCGCTTTGTCGCCTATTATGAAAATCAAGCGGGCGGCGCTCTGCCCGGTTTTTACGGCTCACCCGTGATGTACGGTCGGGGGATCGGATCCATCTTTTCAAAACTGTTCCGTTTCATCTCCCCTCTGATGAAAAGAGGTTTCGCCATTGCCAAGCCTCACCTGAAATCCGCCGCCGCCAACATGGTCTCGGACGTCGTGAAAGAAGCGTCGGGGAGAATAGCCGGTCCATCCCGGCAGGAGGGATCTGGAGGGATTATGGTCCTTTCGCGCAGGCTGAGAAAGAGACCTCCGGGGGATCGACTCCCTCATAACCGCAGGCAACCTCGCAAGAAGAGATCAGTCGCGGGCAGCAGACCTAAGAAGAGGAAGTCCGCCGACATCTTCTAAAACACGGCAGAGATGGCTCATCAGAAATCACCCGAGTGCACGCTGGCGGAGTTGGATTTATTCTCCGCTCCCATGACGCAGCTCTCGATCGAGGATAAGCTCTACACCGAAATTCTCCCTCTGTCGGCCATCACAGACGGGGGCCCCATCGAGTTTTTTATTCCCGGAGATGGGGAAAAATATTTGGATCTGAACGACACCCTGCTGCTCGTTCGCGCGACGGCTCTAACCTGGCGGACGACGCGGCCGTCTCCCTGATCAATTACCCGCTCAATACAATGTTCAGTCAATGCGACATCACCCTGGGGGATCGGCTGATTTCCCAATCTAGCGCCACTCACCCCTACCGAGCTATGATTGAAACCCTTCTCAACTTCTCCGAAGATACTCTCAAGAGTCAATTTAGCGCGGGGCTTTTTTACAAAGACACGGCTGGAGCGATGAACTCCTTCGCCCTCGACGGTCCTAACCAAGGATTCAAAGCCAGAGCCGCCCACTCTAAAAATTCAAAGCAAGTGCACCTGCTGGGCCCTCTCCACGCCGACATCCTTTTCTGCGAGAGACTCCTTTTAAACTCGGTGGACCTGAGAATCAAACTCATCCGGGCCAGCGACGCCTTCTGTCTCATGGGAGCCGCGAACTCTACATTTCGTCTGAATATTTTGGGAGCCTCTCTGTTTGTCAAAAAGACCACAGTCTCTCCGGCGGTGCGGCTGGGCCACGCCGCGGCCCTGCAGAGAGCCAACGCCCTCTACCCCCTCTCACGCGTCATGGTCAAAACCTTCTCCATCCCCGCCAATTCCAGGATCTGCAACCAGGATAACCTGTTTTTGGGACCCGTACCTAAATACCTGGTGCTGGGCATGGTGCATCATGAAGCCTTCACAGGAAAAAGAAACCTGTCTCCCTTCAATTTCATCCACAACGACGTTGAATACCTGGCCCTCTTCCAGGACGGCAGGCAGGTTCCGGCTAAAGCTTTTCAGCCTCAATTTGACCTGGGGATTTCGGTCAGAGAGTTTTACAACATGTTCATCGCCACAGGCAGACACCTGAAAGACTTGCCCCTGAGTATCAACCGTGAAGAATTTAACGAGGGGTACTCCCTGTTTGTGTTCAATCTCGAGCCGTGCGAAGACAGCGATGCTCTGTCCCCCGCCTCCACCGGAAATCTAAGACTGGAGATGAGATTCAGGCAGCCCCTCCCCCACACCACCACGCTCGTGGTGTACGCCTGTTACTCTTCGATTCTCGAAGTGAATTCAAAGAGGCAGGTGCTGGTGGATTACTACTGATTGAGAGAACAAAATAAAAAAAATGAACAGTCATCAGTTGGAAAGTCTTTTGCATCATCTGTTGGGAGACGCGTTTTGCGGCGTATGGGCTTCGGATCAACTTTGCTCTCTGACACGCTCCTTTAACCCTCCCGCTTACTTTATTGTCAATACCCATCCGGCTCACATGCCCGGCGAGCATTGGCTCGCTTTGACTTTGGAAAAAGATGAGGCCACCTTTTTTGACTCTTTCGGCTTCTCTCCGGACTATGGCCCCTACCCCGTCGACATCTTGGAGTTTCTGCAACGTCGCTCCCGTCGCATATTCTACCACAATCGACAGCTTCAAGACACTCTTTCACTGGCGTGCGGTCAGCACTGCGTGTATTATCTTTGTCATAGAGCGTGCGGGTTATCTTTGGAACAAGTGTTATCTTTGTATCGGGAGAATGAGGCGGAAAATGACGCCCTCGTTACCCAATTTGCTCGTAAATATCAACGATGTATTAGAAATCACAATTCCGGCAGCGTTCAACATGGAACCTGCTCTTTACAAATGTTTAAAGATTGTCATCGTGTATTAAAAAAAGGAAAAAAAAAATCTGTACAATTGAAATGTGTTAAATAAAGGCTTTTATTAAAAAACAGTATTTTCCATATACTATTTTATTTTATTTTTTTAAACGTACTCAAAATTTCATCCAGGTGGGGAAAAAAGGTACTCTACGCCCGGAGCCGGGCAGCAGCACAGGGGAAAACGCTGCACCTTTTTCTTCTTCTTCTTTTTCTCCCTCTTCTTCATCTTGCTCCTCAGCCTCTCTGCTCCTACGCGAGGGGTCTGTTTTCAGACGACGATATTGTTCACGGGCATGAGGGTTATTCACAAAAGATAGGGGGATGTTGAGGTCCGTCAATTCAATTTCAATTCAGTTTTATTTATATAGCGCCATATCATAACAAAGTTATCTCAGGGCACTTTTTCGAATAGAGCAGGTCTAGACCGACTCTTTATATTTACAGAGACCCAACAGTTCCCACCATGAGCAAGCACTATGCGACAGTGGCAAGGAAAAACTCCCTTTTAACAGGTAGAAACCTCGAGCAGAACCAGGCTCAAGGTGGGCGGTCATCTGCCTCGACCGGTTGGGTTGAAGGGGGAAGGGGGGAGCGGGAGAGAGAGAGCAGGAGGAAAGAGAACATACAGCAGCTCAATACAGCATAGATATGGTAATGGCATTGATGTTAACACCAACAGAAACAACACTAAGAGCAACATTATAATAGCAATACTAATAACAGCAACAACAGCAATAGCATCAGCGGGTGCAGAGCAGGAGCACGGGGGCAGCAGGCGGCAGCAACCACAGACCCAGACTCCACAGCTCCAGAGGCAGAAACACCTGCAGAAAGCAACAGAAGGGAGGGAGAGAGAGAGAGGAGAGAAAGCACACAACTACGGGAAGAAGTTGAATTAATAACAAGCATTGATGGGATATGAGGGCGTACAGATGGAGAGGAAGAGGAGGAGAAAGGAGCTCAGTGCATCATAGGAAGTCCCCCGGCAGTCTAGGCCTATAGCAGCATAACTAAGGGGTGGCTCAGGGGTCACCTGAGTCAGCCCTACTATAAGCTTTATCAAAGAGGAAAGTCTTAAGCCTACTCTTAAATGTGAGGAGGTTGTCCGCCTCCCATACACAAACTGGGATCTGGTTCCACAGGAGAGGAGCTTGATAGCTGAAGGCTCTGGCTCCCATTCTACTTTTAGAGACTCTAGGAACCACAAGGAACCCTGCATTCTGGGAGCGCAGTGCTCTAGTGGGGTAATAGGGTACTATGAGCTCTTTAAGATATGATGGTGCCTGACCATTTAGGGCTTTGAAGGTGAGGAGAAGGATTTTAAATTCTATTCTGGATTTTACAGGGAGCCAGTGTAGAGAAGCTAATATTGGAGAAATATGTTCTCTTTTTCTGGTTCTTGTCAGTAAACGTGCCGCAGCATTCTGAATCAGCTGGAGAGTCTTAAGGGATTTATTGGGGCAGCCTGATAATAGAGAGTTACAATAGTCCAGCCTAGACGTAACAAATGCATGGACTAGTTTTTCTGCATCTTTTTGAGATAGGATGTGCCTGATTTTTGCAATGTTACGTAAATGAAAAAAGGCAGTTCTTGAAGTTTGTTTTATTTGGGGGTTAAAGGACATATCCTGATCAAAGATAACTCCAAGATTCCTTACGGTTTCGCTGGAGGCCAGGGCAATGCCATCTAGAGAAACTATATCTTTAGATAATGTGTTTCGAAGGTGTTCGGGGCCAAGTACAATAACTTCGGTTTTGTCTGAGTTTAACATCAGAAAATTGCAGGTCATCCAGGCCTTTATGTCCTTAAGGCATGCCTGAAGTTTAGCTAATTGATTGGTTTCATCTGGCTTGATCGATAAATACAATTGGGTATCATCTGCATAACAATGAAAATTTATGGAGTGCTTCCTAATAATATTGCCTAAAGGAAGCATATACAAGGTAAATAGAATTGGTCCAAGCACAGAACCTATGCGTCAGAGTTTGTAAGAAATACATCCAGCCTCTGGGTGGTGGTGTACGTGATTTTTTGTACTGGCTTGAAAGGTTTTTCAATAAGTCAATCATATGAGATCCCTTCACAATCTGCCCCCGGTGAACAAATTCCCCTTTGGAGGTCCACCCACCGTCGATATTTTTCATTTTTTGCAGGATGTACTCGGCGTTCTTACGACCGCGAGAGGGGAGGCCTTTTAATACTTCGCTCACGGCCTCGTCCTCTTCAGTCTCATGCTGGGGTTCCACCTCCGGCCTTTCAGGGGCGCTCGAATCCTGGTGCAGAGTCAGAGTCATTTGACGTTCCTCCTTTTGACCTTGCTTCATGAGCGACAGATATCTCTGCAGCAGAGCGTCGTACTTTTTAATTTTTTCATAAGAACTCAATCCCGGTTCGTTTAATATCTTTCTCATGCTTTCATCCAAATCGTCTTCGGCCGTCCGTCTGATGGAGGACTCCGGTTGAGTCAGACGGTTGAGTTGATGCGATGAGACGAGAAACATTTTCTGAGACATTTTTTTTTCTGATGATTCCTCCCAGAAGGTTTCCGAGGATGGGAACCGCGGCTGACAAAAGAGGAAGGATGAACCCCCCCGATTGTTTCATCAAAGTCTGACGTTTGCGTTTTACAGCCGCCTGTTTATCGGCCAGCAGTTTGATTACGTTTCTGTGCCTTTTCAGCTTTTTGTATTGAGCAGAGGAGAGAGGAATGTTTCCCTTTAAAACATTTAAAGCAATCTCGCAGAGAGCCCTAAGAAAATCCGGGGAACAGTGGGCGAGAATGTCTCGCCGTTTCAGAGGCGTGGCTCGGTAAAGAGCTCGCAGTAGGGGCGCGTTCCTTTTTATCAGGGAAGACATGGTGAATTACCGCGATTTCGGGAGATAAACGGCGGGCCACTGGCCTGGCAGTAGACCCGTCCTCAGTCTGTAGTTTTCTGGGCATGAGGGCGTGAGGTCGACGATTAAATACCCGCGAGGGTCTTTGGTAGCGTCATCAAACTTTCCATAAAAAAGGCTTTCTGAGAAGGGTAGATTTGATGAGCTAGTATTTTTATTTGTAATTTATCTCGAGGGTTTTTAAACAACACCAGATAGTTGCTGTTTAGACTTATAGTACGGCTGTGTTTACCTCGCTGAAATAGATTTTGGGTCAGCAGAAAGACGCTCATATTTCTATGATGCCTGTACTGTGTAAAAATTTTTACCACTTCCGGATGCTCTGAGGCTTGGAAAATAACATCGTCCAGTATGATCAAATGGGTTTTTTCAGGAGGAAACAGATCCGCATCATCAAAGGAATCAGGCAATCCTTCAACAAATTTAATGTTTTTATTCAACTTCTGCATCTCAGCATACATAGGTTGAAAAGATCCACACAATCCACACAATATTATCAGGTACATTTCCCAAAGCATGATAAGCATTTTCTAATACACTTTTTACAAAGAAAGTTTTTCCACACCCGCTGGGTCCAACAATCATACATGAAAAGGGTGCGCTGAATCTAGGGTCAAACGTAATTACTTCTGTGCCTGTATGGTGTGACATTTTTTTTTTTTCCTCCCCTCTCTCCCCTTTAATGACCAAAAGGCAGAGTTGTGCCGTCGCTAAAGAGACGCCTCTTGTCGTACACCACTCTGAACTTTTTGTTAAATGCGGCGTTTTTCAGCCAGAACCCCTTCTTATCGCGTTTGATGATGTGCTGAGGGCTTTCAATCGCTTCATCGCGAGAACCGCCGAGATAGCCATCTACCAGCTCCTTGACGCTGTCAAAATGTATGCGCTCGCTGCATTGGTGGGTCTGTGTGATCCCCTTGACGCGCAGCACCGTTTTTTTCTGGTCTTTGGTACGATACGCATAACTTTTAGGACCGGCGGCCGCAAATTCATCGATAGTGTCACCCCCCAACTCGTCCGTCAAATCTCCCAGGTAATTACCCAGCTCTAGCGGGGAATCCCCCTCTTTCACCACGTAGATTAAGCTGTCGGTATCTGTGTAGAGAACGTTCTCTCCCACCCAATCCAGATAACCGTACAGCTTGAGACGGGCGTAGGCGGTGGTGAAGGCGGCGATGAAAATGTTATCCGTTTTACCCGGCGGTATCATGCAGCGTTTCTTGTAGCTCCATTGCACCATGGCGACCTTGTCGTTGAGAAAGCTTAAAGTACTTCAGATTATATTGGTCTGAGAACAGGTAGGGGAAAAATTTATCAGGGTCAGAGACCAGGGTGGTTTGAGTCTGATTACTTTTCTGAGCAAATTTTTCCCAGAAGCTGTTGAGACACAATTTAGCCACTTGCCTCTTGGCAGGGTTTATCTCAATACGGTCTGGGTCCAACCTGATACCTTGATGGACTCTGTAGTCCTCGATGTACTTTGCTCTACTCTCCTGACTGACGGCTTCGGGAGGGAAACCTGACGCTTCCTGCTTGCCTTTCAAAAAGGTGTGAATGTAGCCCTGAAAAATGGAATCGCTACGCTTGTCAAAATGCCACACTTCGGTGATGCGAGCGAGCCTGTAGCCTTTCTCTAGAGCCTTGTTAAATTCAGCGGTGACCCAAACCCCCGTCAACGCTCTATCCCCGTCTTCGTGCCTGCACGGCCCGGTCTGTTGATTGAGCTCAGCGCAGGTGCGACAGAGGGTGAACACTAGCTTACCGCGGCCAGTCTTGTACGGTAAGACGGGGAAGTACAAATGGCGGGGTGGATAGACGACGGCTCTGATGAGCCCAAAGTAGTTTTGGGGCGCCTCAAAATCGCGATGAATGATAGTAGGGTGGCCTAAAGGGTAAGGATAGCAGCAATTAACGTGTGGGTATAAACTCGTGACGTCTACATAGTGCACAGATTCATTCGGCGCGGCCGTGTACCTCAGCCTGATGGCGCTAGTTCTACCGCCAAAGAGAGCATCGCGGGGTCGCAGAGGTTCTGGAAAGTGCGAGGTTTGGAGGAATGATTTTACCCGCTCATCCGATTTTTGCATAGCCGTCCACTCGTGTTCCCACAGGGCGACTGTGTTGACTTTGTACTCGGACCTTAACGTTTGCAATTTCTTTCGAGTGGCAAAATGCAACTCCTCATAACGCACCCCCAGGAGAGGATTGACGGCGCGGGGATCAAAACATGTCGGACAGCCGTGGAAGAAGCAGCCCAGAAACTCCCAAGCATGCTCCTCTGACCCAATTTTAGCATATCCGTCTACAAAGTAAGGCCCAATTTTTTCCTCACCGCGGTTTCTAGCATGCTGGATAAAGATGCCGCGGCTGTGAGAAATCAGCTCCAACCACTGGATGCAGGGGTGAGAGAAACTTTTAAATTGACGCCTGTAGTCATCGGGCGGAGGTACGGCCAGAGTCTGCGGAGTAAGAAAGTTGGTGCGAAACACCTTGGTGCAGGCTGAGGCTATGGTGATGCAGCTAAAAGGATCCACCTGTGTGTCCTTCACAAACTGATCCCTGAATCTTACACAGCCCTCGGCGAGAATGTCAACATCCTGACGGCAGTACTTTAGAGCTTCCTTTTTAAAGTCAAAGACGCCTCGACTCGCGTCTCGGTACCAGGCCGAGAAGGCGTCTCTATCGGACGCGGTCATGCGCTCTAAACCATAATCTCCCGATGGGGGGTACGGTCCTACATAATTCAATCGCTCTCGCGAACTGAAACCGTGAGGGAAATGCCCCTTGCATGCCTCGGGAAGCCTAGTGCTTTGGGGAAAGCGCTGAGTCGCATGGGGAGGAAAGACAGCGAATCGATATATTTCAGCTGAAAATCAGGATCTGTGAAACAGAGAACTTTGCTGCCCTGCATGATCACAGAATGTGATTTGTGAATTGAATGTGATTTTGTATATTTTCACCCCTTATCTCTAGCTGTATGACATCACCGCGGTGAATCTCCTGTCTGACCGTGTCGGCCATCTCTCTGAGAATTCCCATCACATCTTGGTAAAATTGAGCAAGATCGGGGGAATCTCTAGGAGGAACCGAGAAGGTGCGTCTTATTTCTAGATTGTTAAAATGGTGGCGGTGCTGCGTTCTGAGCATGTGTGGAGAGGAGGGCGCAGGTTCACCCTCGGGTCTCCCCTCAGGTTCCCCCTCGACATTTCCTCCCCCTTGTTGAATGTTTATATGAGGGGGAGAAGAGGAGACGGATTGGTAGTGAGAGAGTGCTTCATCTAAATGATAAAAGTAATTATCGGGAGTTGTAAGAACATGTACGTTTGGGGCAGAGTCTATCGGCGGGACGCGGGGAATGGCGTTTAATTGTTCCGCAAATAACTCTGCAGCAGGAATTGTGTGTGATTCGGGGGAGGCTAAAATGGGGGGAGGTATGGAGTTTAATTGCTCGGTAAACAACTCTAACACAGGGAGATAAGCGTTAGAATTTATTTCATCGTCATCATCTGACAACCCCATAGTGGCCATATTGAGATGTCACACCGGTACAGAAATAACACTTACACCAATTCTCTGAGAAGAACAAACATAGAGGAGGAGAGGTTCCGGAGTGTTTCTAGGATGAGATCCAGTCTTTCGTCGTCGTCGGTGTTGTTGGTCAACGGGTGAGAAGCCATTGGAACGTCCCCTGGATAAAACAAAGTTGTATTGTAATGAATGTAATTTATATATGTGCTTACTCTCTTTTTTTTTTTTTTTTTCATATATATCCCTAAGACGCTTTTCAGTCAAGATGCTTACCGTTTTGTCTGGCTGGAAGAGTCCCTCTCCCTACTACGAGGTTGGATGCTATGTCTGTAAATAGAAAAAACAATAAGTATCGACATTTCACCAGGACATACGTACATATGTATGCATACATACATACATACATACATACATACCGTTTTCAGACGTCTGAGTCCCACTACTTCTCCTAGCTCTGGGGGGAGATGAGGGGATAGGACCTGAAATAAGAAAATTAAAAATAAGAATTACAGAAATCTATAGATCATAGAAATATGCTGGTGTGGATAAAAACTGCCTTGTTGTACGTTGTTGTTTGTAGGTAATGCCTGCATATTTATTGTGAATAACTTTACTTATGTTGTAGGTGCATTCTAAGTGATACAAACGGGTCATTATACATCTTCCACAGTGTGTGATTTTTAGGATTTTAGGCAAGACATGACATCAGACAGAGCAAATAGTCAAAAACGTTCAATTCCCCCCCCCTGACCTCAGAGGGCGCTTTAAACTTTCAGGCCTATGCCGATTCACGGAATAGTTTCCTGCACAGAGCGCCTCGCTTTTAACCTCTGACTAACCGGAAATATGTCACAGCGGGAGGAGCCGATTGCATCAGGGGTCGGCGTGTTGCCGGATGTTTTGGTCTACTTGAATTTCTGCGGCGGTGAAATGTGCCTCACTCACCGATGGCTGCTCTCCTCGCGGAATGCTCGGTAAAATGAGGTGCCGACGCCCGCCTGCCTCCGGAGCTCTGTCCCGGGGTGGAAGGCCTGTGAAGCCTCGACTGATTGGGTCTAGGACGGGTGTTTGCTGGGGGAGATGCCGCCGCATGAACTTCAGCTCGAACAAGACGAGTGGAGGAAGCCGCCAGATCTGTAAGTAGTTTATTTGCAGAGTTGTTGGAGATGGCATTTTAAACATAATAGGTGTCAAAAGTTCAACCTGTCAAGCTTGATTTATGACCTAGGGGTCAAAGGGGACCTGTCAAGTCGAGTTTGATGCAACGTGTCCCCCTTATCTCTCTTTCATTCCGCGTGTCATGTTCCTGGTGTTTCCTTGCGTGCGGTTTCCGGAGTTTCTGCAAGTTCATTTTTTGTGTTTAATAAATCATCGATTTACACCGCTCAGCCTGCCGTCTGTCTGCGTTTGGGTCCTTTCCCCTGCTGCCTAATGGCAAACCGTAACACTTCTTAAAAAGCCCACTCTTGATCCAGGGGTTTTGTCAAATTATAGGCCTATATCTAACCCTCCCTTTCTCTCTAAGATCCTTGAGAAAGCAGTCGCCAATCAGTTGTGTGACACAACACAATATATAACAATATACAATAATAAGCTATTTGAGGATTTTCAGTCAGGATTTAGAGTGCATTATAGCACAGAGACAGCACTGGTGAAAGTTACAAATGACCTTCTAATTGCATCAGACAAAGGAGTTGTCTCTGTACTTGTCTTGTTAGATCTTAGTGCTGCATTCGATACCATTGACCATCACATTCTATTACAGAGACTAGAACATTTAATTGGCATTAAAGGCACCGCACTAAGCTGGTTTAAATCCTATTTACCAGATCGATATCAGTTTGTACATGTTAACGATGAATCCTCCATGAACGCCAAAGTTAGTCACGGAGTTCCGCAAGGTTCTGTTCTTGGACCAATTCTATTCACCTTATATATGCTTCCTTTAGGCAATATTATTAGGCACTCCATAAATTTTCATTGTTATGCAGATGATACCCAATTATATTTATCAATCAAGCCAGATGAAACCAATCAATTAGCTAAACTTCAGGCCTGCCTTAAGGACATAAAAACCTGGATGACCTGCAATTTTCTGATGTTAAACTCAGACAAAACTGAAGTTGTTGTACTTGACCCCGAACACCTCCAAAACACATTATCCAAAGATATAGTTTCTCTAGATGGCATTGCCGTGGCCTCCAGCGCCACTGTAAGGAATCTTGGAGTTATCTTTGATCAGGATATGTCCTTTAACTCCCACATAAAACAAACTTCAAGGACTGCCTTTCTTCACCTTGGATAGTGCAGTAACATTGCAAAAACCAGGCACATCCTGTCTCAAAACGATGCAGAAAAACTGGTCCATGCATTTGTTACGACTGGGCTGTATTATTGCAACTCTCTATTATCAAGCTGCCCCAATAAGTCCCTTAAGACTCTCCAGCTGATCCAGAATGCTACGGCACGTTTACTGACAAGAACCAGGAAAAGAGATCATATTTCTGCAATATTAGCTTCTCTACACTGGCTCCCTGTAAAATCCAGAGCTCATAAGCTATTACCCCACTAGAACACTGCGCTCCCAGAATGCAGGGTTCCTTGTGGTTCCTAGAGTCTCTAAAAGTAGAATGGGAGCCAGAGCCTTCAGCTATCAAGCTCCTCTTCTGTGGAACCAGCTCCCATTGAATTATTCCATTTCTATCCTGTTAATGAGTTTGTGTTGTCATTTTAGGTGGAGGCAGCAACTGATCTGACACAGTTCACAGAAGAAATTGTGAGTTGTGGTTACACAGGGTTGCTGAAGTTTGACAGGAAGGACAGTATCATAAGGTGTGTACTTAGATTTTCCAGAGATACATTTTTTATATTTATATCGTAATTCATTTTGATGCACACAGCCTTCGTAACACATTAGCCTTCGTAGCACATTAGTGGTCACTATTATTGAATGGACTTGGGCAAAGTACACTGTCTGTTATATGGTTATATGGTTAGCTGATCTCACAATACTTTTGGTATGAAAGAAGGTTAATGATTTCAGGCAGTACATCTAAATACTAAAAGTATTTGTACTCTGTTTTTGGAAATGTAGCATTTGTACTTCAAATATAAATTCATAACAACAGCCCAGCCTTAGTCTTAATTGAGACATTTAAAGTTGTATGGAAAAAGCATGTATTTCCCTTCTTTTGGTCCTCTGCAAATCAAGACAAACTTTGTTCCCTGTTCTCAGTAGAGCCATTGTTCTGCATGCTAAAATGCATCTGACTCCTATGCTTCAGCAAATTAGAAATGGCATGAAGGCCATTCTGGAGGTGATTGGGAGGCACCAAACTCTCTGCTCAAACCTGTTTGTCCCCAAAGAGGATGATGACAGAGTAAGGATGCTGGACATTTCATCATTCAGATTCACTTTACAGCTATGATTTGACAAGATTCTTTGAAACCCTACAAGATGTAGTGGTATAGCTGCATCTCTTTTTATGATTAAGATGCCATTATCTTTTTATGACTTTGTGTTATTGCTTTGCTTAACTTTTTTGTTTTGGAAGAATATAAAGTCACGTGTGCTTTTTCAAAGTTTTTATCTGTTCCTATCTGTGTAGTCAACCATTTTTTTTCTTTTGCTCTTCTTTTCCTTTTGTCTTCAGCAGGATGCTGATTAGGTAATGAGCATCCTAGTGCCTGAGCTGGGTGAGAGGGGAAATCCAAGGCAAGCAAGAGAAAATGCCATCATCAACTTCCTCCAGGACTTTCTGCAAGACCTTGAAATCACAGGTTTGACTCTTAACCTGTCTCTATCCTCTACAGCCCAACACAGACATGGGCTGAATTGGAAAATGCATTTTATACAAAATGTTGTATGTTGCAGTATATGCAGTATGCAAACAAAATTAAATTGCCAGTATGCAAGACATGCTCTTCTTACATGTTAATTAGGAAGCATTGCCAACATGCACCATACTAGTGTACTTTGCTTATTTCATCCTATACTGCAAGGTCAAGTCTTGCATACAGTTGGCAAACAGCAGAAGTTGTGCTATTATCACCTTATGGATATGAGTGTTGATGAGGGAACCTTTCACACACTCATTTTAATACAAAAAATAAGTGTGTGCACGCGGAGGGGAAAACAGATGGCACCAGAGCACTATGACGAAGCTGAGAACCGTCAAAGCTTTTTCCTTTCTGTTTTAATGCTTTTTACATAATTAGACAATATGATGAACCAATTTAAGATCAACCTTAACCAACCTATGAAACTTTGAAGACACACTCAAGCTATTTAGACCCATCACTTCTCCTGTGTCATCATCTTATGTGATTGTATCACTAAAAGGCAGGACTAATTCTATCATAAGGTCATGTGACAACAAAGTACACTATAAATTTAATCAAAAGTTTGCATACTGTGCAACTGGTATTGTCTTGGATTACATTATTTTACTTAAATTCCTATTCCTATCTTTGTTTTTATCTTTCAGTTATTTCAGTGTATATTAAAAGTAAAAGAATGCAGTATGGTTAGGTTGAATTAGTGTTATGTCTCGTCAATTGTGTTAAGGGTCATGTCTGTCATGTTTCTGTCTCCTGTCTGGCTTGTCTGTTTTATTTTGAAAAGTCTAACCCTTCCTTTCGTTTCAGGTTCCTTTACCTTCTGCCTTGTGTGTTTCCCGCCAGTGTGATTGTCTGCTCCGTCCTAATTGTCTCCACCTGTTCCCCATTTCCTTTTGTGTATTTAGTCTCGGCGTCTCCCCTGTTTTGTTGCTAGTTCGTTGCCAATCCCTGTATTGTGTCGAAAAGCTCTAGAAAAACCTTGTCAAGTGATCTCATTATTATAATTAAATTCCGTAAACTGTCTGTCTGCCTCCTGCGTCCTGCATTTGGGTCCTCTGCCTAGTCTGAATCGCTGTCAACTAGGCCTTTGGGATTAATGTTGCAAATTGATAAATAGGCTCGGCTTCTTACAATGTTGAATTTTTACATCATGCAGGTCAGGATAAAGACCAGGAAATGTTCGAGCATCTGATCCAAGAGGACCTGCAAAGTCAGAATCAAGAAGGACATGGGAGTTTGGAACAACAAAAACACTTTAATCTGTCTGTCCCAACAGTGATGCAGTGGTTAACTGGACAAAGGCACAAGCCTCTTCTTCCATCAGAGAGGGGAGATTTTAAAATAAATGTGAGATTTGAACACCAGTGCTATGAAAAAATGCCTGGTCACCACATTTGTTTCCCACTTGTAAGTGCCTGCACAAATACAATAACTATTCCCATTGCCCTTTACATATGACTACATACAATGAGTTCAGAGACATAATGACAGAAGTGATTAGAATGGGTAGAGATTTCAGTTGAGTGTAGAGGCCATGTTTTGTGACCACCCATGTTTTACTACCAGCCAGTATTGTGTTATATGAATTTTTCAAGAGAAATACTTTTAATGGCATAATTGTTTAAAAAGCTGTTAAGTGAACAGTTTACTATTCTGTGTATTTGTCTTATCAAAAACACTGACAGATAATCTAAGTCAAACTAAAAGCAATTAAATATTAGTGCCTGGTTCATTACACTTGTTTCCCCCATTGCATTTTGATTCTTCGTTAGTCACTGTTAACAGTTTAAGTTTCAAAAAAGGTAATTCAAGAACTTGATAAGTATTTGCATTTTGTCTACGGAGCAATGACAAATTGAAGACACAGGTCATGTTAACTAAAACTTTGCAAGTGTGATCACAGTTTCACAGTCACAGTTTCTGTATGTTTCTCAGATCAAGGTTACTTCTGCTATTGAAGACCTGAAATTGTTCTGTCTCCCACAGATGCAGTAGTTTCAACATTTGTATTGCAAATGCATGTTATTCAAGTGAAATCACCTTTTATGGGGAATTTGCTAGTATATTTATACTAAATGGTTGGTGTTTCTGGTTGATGTTGACAGTTTGTGGACTAATCATTAAATAAAAAAAATCTTGTGTTCAATTAGCCAATCATGTGATCTGCAACTTTAAGCATTTTTTCATTGTGAATATATACTACAATATAAGTTGTGTACAGGCCAGTAGACAACTAACAATTGATGTGTTTTAGCAGGGCCTACCATTTGTTTTACAGTATAGATAGGCCTTTTCCAATTTGTAACACCCACATACATACCGCACTGAACAGTTTTCTTTGAAAGTCAAATAGGTTCTTACTCTTAAATAAATGTTCATTGAAAGGGCACAGCTGAACTGTTTTACTTGAGTATGTCTAAAGGCATGTCATTTTTAAACATTGTTTAGGATTAAAATCAGCATTCTACACTAAAGTAGCCCAACCCAAATTTGGGTCCGTAACTCCACATGCACATTATGCAGCATCATAGTGTTCAAATCCACATAACTTTATTTTAAATTCTCCATAGTCAAATTACAAAGATATCAAACATGTCATGTCGAGTTTGGTGGATGTGTGTTATGCAGTGTAGGATAACAATGTCTGATGCCATTTAAGGTAACAGGTTAGATATGCATGCTCTACAGATTAAAAATCTTAAAAGAAAGTTTGACCAATGAAAACTGTTGAAAACAACAATGAAAACAATGGTGTCTCTTTACTACGAGACTGAAGTATTTACTGCATAGCAAAACCTATATATCCTAAACCAGCTCCACCGTAGTTTTGCACAAATACCTATTCATGCAAGCATAGTACTACCTGACAATTTCATTTATCTGCAAGCTTCAGGTAACAAATGTTCACACCATTTTCAAACTACAAAAATTGTTGACTACATCTATTCTATATTGCAGACTGTGTGAAATCCTGCCATGTTTATGAGTGAAATGTTACATAGTCAAGCACAGCCTTGTAAATGTCTCTTCCATTGTCCTGGGAGAGACTTGTAGGATTGATGGCTGCCCTCAGTCCTGCCATGGCCTGTGGCTCCAGAGGGCACTGATTGGTTCAAGTCCAAGATATGATCTTCCAAATCCTATGAATGGAAAGTAAGTTTGTTGTTAACACTTTGCAGTTGCCTTTAGTGTACTTCACAGAACAATTGAACTTCAAAAGAATAGGTGCACATTTAAATGTACTGTATGTTAAGAGGATACACAAAAAATATTGAATATACAGTGCTGTAAAAAGGTATTTGGCCTCTTCCTGATTTCTTCTATTTTTGGATAATTTGTCACACTTAATTGTTTTAGATCTTCAAACAAAATGTAATATAAGACAAAGACAATCTGAGTAAACACAATACAGTTTTTGAATGATCATTTTATTTATTGAAGGAAAAAAGTTATCCCAAAAAACAAATAGCTTGGATTGAACATTCTGAGCTGTACCTCTAGATTCGCTGGATCAGCCACAGGATTCTGGAGAAGTCCTATGGTCCAAAGTTGATTGGGAGTCAGGTTTTGTTCAGTTCGCAGGGGATGGTTAACCCACCCACCTGTGAAGGTGTCGAGGTCCATTTGGAGGCGTGGTACAAATATGTACTGGGCACAGAATAAGTGCAGACTGTTGGCGGGATCTAGCAGCCAACCCTCTTCAAGACCGTGAAGTAGCTCGTAATATACATTTGTTACTTCCATCCATATGTCCGCACCACAAGCACTCAACCCTACAAGATCAAAAATACCAAAACTCAGTGGACCATATTAATATCACTTTAAAGGATCAGTACATGTATTTTATATTACACACATAAATACAGAAATCACAAAAGACATTGTTTGCTGAGGTTTTATGATCGTCACTTCTGAAATTCCTGCCACTAAACTAATGTAATAGAGGTGTATGGAATTTTGTTTGCACTGCTTGAAGGATTAAAAAAATAAACTAAAAACTAATTTTTACTTCAATAGAAAATCATTTCTGACCCTGAAGGGGCTCCTTAAAGACTGTTTACTGTGAGTCTGTGGATTATCCAAATTTAACAGGACAGTTTCTAGACAGATGTTGCTGTTTGAAGGTTTTTGAATACAATTCTAAAATTCTTTGAGCATCAAAAAAAAAAAAAAATCACATTCACCTCCATTGTATTTTGATGGGGGAAGGAGTGTCAGTGACAGAAATTTCAGTAAATAAAAACTTTCTGCATAGGGTAAGTGGGAAAATACTGTGGTTTTTGGGTGGACCAAACCTTAACAAAACTAAAACAACCATATTTTGATATTTACCTTTGATTATGCACACTTTTTCCAGATATGTAGCTTGCTCTGCCACAGCCATGAACAGTGAACATGCAATTCAATTCAATTCAGTTTTATTTATATAGCGCCATATCATAACAAAGTTATCTCAGGGCACTTTTTCGAATAGAGCAAGTCTAGACCGACTCTTTATATTTACAGAGACCCAACAGTTCCCACCATGAGCAAGCACTATGCGACAGTGGCAAGGCAAAACTCCCTTTTAACAGGTAGAAACCTCGAGCAGAACCAGGCTCAAGGTGGGCGGTCATCTGCACTGAGCGATGCCAACATTTTTGACCCATTGCTCTCCTCTAACTCTAAATTATGACATAAACAGAGACAAAGTCAAATGTTTTCAGTCATTGATGTTTTATAAAAAAAGACAATACTAGAGGCTTTTGCTGTCTGTCCAAACTTTTTAACCAAGCTCATGAAGAAGCCAAGTGCACTTGATGCCTTGTTATTATTAGCAGCACCCAGGTACATTATCTAGAGCATAGTAACAAAATACTTAAGTGAATGTGCCATACATAATGGAATATGGTAATACTAGGTTCAGCCACATTGCTAACTTAAGTGGCAAATGTTTACCTTTCGTGAACAACCATCAATCCCGGCGAAGATAACAATACCATATCTGAGAAGAAAATTTTCAAAATATGTATCACCTCTGTTAGATCCCGGTAAAAGCCCTGTACAGGACTCACTGGACCAGCTCTCCGTTTAAAGGGTCCGATCTTCAGTTCTATGGAAATCTAATCCTATTAGAAATTCTAAAGATATTTAAGCTGGTGTCGAGGAAACTCGCCTAGCTTCTAACTGCCTACATCCGGTCGTCTACCCTGCTTCCTCTGATAACTACACCCGACCGAGTAGCTTTGGTCGTCGAATGTAGTCACCAGACACGCCCATTAACGGCAGCTCTCCTCTTATAGATCTGTGCACTTGGTAAGTTGCTTGGTTTGGGTTAGATGGCTTGGATGGCTTGGATACTAAGCCCTCAGGGTCTGTTTAACAATCTTTAGTGGACAAAAATTTGAATAACCTTTCAGAACCTTATAGATCTTGAGCACACATAAACTTAACTTTTTACTATCATAAGAAGCTTTTAGCAATGAATGAGTGAACAATTTACTTTATAATAATACTACCCCACTAGAGCACTGCGCTCCCAGAATGCAGGGTTCCTTGTGGTTCCTAGAGTCTCCAAAAGTAGAATGGGAGCCAGAGCCTTCAGCTATCAAGCTCCTCTCCTGTGGAACCAGCTTGTGTACGGGAGGCAGACACCCTCGTAGAGAGATGGGAGTTGCATATTTGGATTCAGCACGCAATTTCCAGTTGAGATGACGTGTCATGTGTCATATTGTGGGAAGACCATGTTTTGAGAAATGGCCTTCCTTATATCGTGCAGAGACTAGTTTGGCAAACCCATAGTAAGCGTCTTAGCACTGAGAAGGGTTAGGGTTAGGGAGTATTTATTTATCGCGATGACTCTCCCCGCTTCGTCCAACGACTACACGGTTTGGAGTGGAGAGCCAAAGGAGGGCACGGGCCAACGCATGTCATTCAGGATTCCCCAGACTGTGCGCCACCCCACCAAGAGGGAGAAAGGAAAGAAAGTAGAAAACTAGGCCCTGTCAATGGGCAAAATGGGGGTAAGTAGGGGTAGGTCATGAGTCCAGCCCCAAGTAAAGGGTGGCTGGGCCCAGGCATTACCATGAAGTAAAATTGGAGGTAATTAGGGGTAGGCCATAAAGGCAACTCCAGAAACGGAGATGGTAAGACCCATACACAAGCCTGGGGCGGTTAGGGTTAGGGGTGGCTCGTAATTCCATAGACCTCCCTGCGTCGTCCGTCGACTTCGCAGTTAGATAGAGGTCTAAGACAGTGCACAGGCCAGCGCATGTCACTCAAAATCCTTCGTCCATTATGTGCTCAGACCCAACAAAAAAGTGAGAAGGCTGGGGTTAAAATAAGGATCAACTGATCCTGTAGCAGCCCAGCAGTGCCTTCCCGGCTCCTCCAACAAAAGGCGGGACCAGGGCCAGCAGCGAGAATCACCGCCATCCCCGGAGACCCCCCCGTCAGAAGGCCAGCACCAGCCCCGACCCGGTGGAGCCCCACCGGGGGGCCCTCCAACAAAAGGCGGGACCAGGGCCAGCAGCGAGAACCGCCGCCGTCCCCGGAGACCCCTCACTGGAGTAGCGCCGCCGTCTCCAGGGTGCCCCCCCAGGAGGAGAACAAGGACCAGCCCCGACCAAGCAGTGCCTTCCAAGTCCACCCTCCCAGGTTAAAGGACCAGAACTAGCCGTGATAGAACACAGCCTCTCTGATCCCACAGAGCATCACCTCATGACAGTCAACGCTCCGGAGACCAGCTACCGGAAGACCAGGAAAAGCCCCAACCCAGCAGTGCCTTCCTGGGTCCCCCGACAAAAGGCGGGACCAGGGCCAGCAGCAAGGATCGCCACTGTCCCCGGAGACCCCCCACCGGAAGATCCGTACCAGCCCCGACCAAGTGGTGCCATCCCGGCTGGACCAGGGCCCGACCCAGAGGTGTCCCGAATGGAGACGGTTGGGACTAGGCATGTCCCCCCGAGTGGTTAGGGTTAGGATGAGTCACTGGGTTGGATCCAGGAATAGATCCACAGAGGTAATCAGAGTTTGGCCTAGGTTGCTAGCCTTTGCTTTTATGACGATTGGAGTTGTATAGTGTGTAAGGATCCTATGTTTCTGTGTTGCGTCTAAATTTCAGGACACATCATCAGTAGTGGACCTCAGGATCACAGGGCGTTTCGGCCATTATCACTAGACACCCTCACCCAAGGAAGGCCTGCCCGAGTCTGATCAGGACCCAGGGTGTGTCCCCTCAAGCCAATTCGCTTTTAGCCTAGTTGGGCATGTGAAGAAACAGCCAGAGCGCTCCTCCCAGAGAAAAGCCAGGACAGGCCCCGCCGAAGCAGAACCATCCCCGGGTCCTCCAGGGAACCAGACACAGGGGTCAGCGTTGTAACAACACGGCACCCCGTATCCTCAGAGCCACCCATCCAAGATGGTTGAAGCCCAGGAGCCCCACCCCCGGGAAAGCAAGGACCAGCCCTGACGAACGGTGCCGTCCCAGTCCCTCAGGGCCAGGAAGGACCAGGGCCCGCAGCGACAAGCACTGCCACCCCGGCCCCCCCAGGGACCCCCAGACCCTCACACGTTCCAACAGGCAAGTATTATATGTTTTTTATATACCCAGGGAGGACGACAGTCTCCGAAGTCGCCCTCCTGTAAAACCCGCGGAGGGCCAGCAAAAAGCTTGTCTATACTGGAAAACCCACTATAGTGGGTAAGAAAACTTAGGGTCGAATGAAGCCCAGGTAAAAAATAACCCTAAAAAGTCCCTTCAGACTGAAGAACACACTAATGATGTAATGATGTGGGCTTTGTAGATAATTGGCGGACTTTCTGGAGAAGACCTGGTCTGATTAGGAGAGATGGCATTCATCCCACTTTGGATGGAGCCGCTCTCATATCTAGAAATCTGGCCGAATTTATTAGTGGCCCAAAGCCATGACAACTCAGAGTTCAGACCATAGACTTAATACAGTCTGTGGTCCAGACCAGGAGGCAGAGTTGCAGTCCTACACGCTTCTCTGCGCTTCCATTAGAGCAGTTACCCACCCTAAACTCCACAGAGAGGTTGTCTGCCCCCAGACCACTTAAATTATTTAAATCAAAAGTAAACAGAAGAAGAGTTACACATAAAAACCTAATAAAAAGTAAAACCACCACTGCAACAGTACAACAAAATAGGAGAATTAAATGTGGACTCTTAAACATCAGATCTCTCTCATCTAAAGCTGTTCTAGTAAACGATCTAATATCAGATCATAATATTGATTTATTTTGTCTTACTGAAACCTGGCTGTGTCAAGGTGAATATGTTAGCCTAAATGAATCCACTCCCCCCAGTCACATTAATACTCACATTCCTCGAGGCTCAGGCCGAGGAGGTGGAGTTGCAGCCATCTTCGATTCAAGCCTATTAATCAAACCGAAACCGAAACTAAATTATAACTCGTTCGAAAGCCTTGTTCTTAGCCTTTCACACCCAACCTGGAAAACAGTACAGCCAATTCTATTTGTTATAGTGTACCGAGCTCCTGGACCGTATTCTGAATTTTTATCTGAATTCTCAGAGTTCTTATCAGGTTTAGTCCTTAAAACGGATAAAATAATTATTGTAGGTGATTTTAATATTCATGTGGATGTAGAAAATGATAGCCTTAGTGCTGCGTTTATCTCATTACTGGATTCGGTTGGCTTCTGTCAGAGTGTACATGAACCCACTCACTGTTTTGACCACACCCTCGACCTTGTTCTTGTTTATGGAACAGAAATTGAACATCTAATAGTCTTTCCACAGAATTCTTTATCAGACCATTATTTATTAACTTTTGAATTCCTATTACTGGACTACACGCCATTAGGCAAACATTCCTACACTAGATGTCTATCTGATAGTGCTGTAGCTAAATTTAAGGAAGTGATTCCATCGGCATTAAATTCAGTTCCATGTCTCAATGTAACAGATGACTCCTATGCTAACTTTAGTCCCTCCCAAATTGATCATCTTGTTGATAGTGCTGCAGGCTCACTACGAATAACACTCGACTCTATCGCCCCTCTAAAAAAGAAGATAATAAAACAGAGGAGGTTAGCTCCATGGTATAACCCGCAAACCCGCAAATTAAAACAAACATCGCGAAAACTTGAAAGGAATTGGCGTTCCACCAATCTGGAAGAATCACGTTTAGCCTGGCAAGATAGTCTTAAAATTTATAGGAAGGCCCTCCGTAATGCCAGAGCAGCTTACTACTCATCATTAATAGAGGAAAATAAGAACAACCCCAGGTTTCTGTTCAGCACTGTAGCCAGGCTGACAGAGTCACAGCTCTGTTGAGCCATGTATTCCTATAGACCTCAGTAGTAATGACTTTATGAGCTTCTTTAATGATAAAATTCTAACTATTAAAGACAAAATTCAGCACCTCCTGCCCTCAGTTGGTACTGACTTATCTTCAATCACAGGAACCTTAGAAACAACTGTAAAACCTGTACATTTAGACTGCTTTTCTCCCATCAACCTTAATCAACTAACTTCCATGATTTCCTCATCTAAGCCATCAACGTGTCTCTTAGACCCTGTCCCAACTAGGCTGCTTAAAGAAGTTTTACCCTTAGTTAACACTTATTTCCTAGATATGATCAATCTGTCCTTATTAAAAGGCTATGTGCCACAGTCCTTTAAAGTAGCTGTAATTAAGCCTCTTCTTAAAAAGCCCACTCTTGATCCAGGGATTTTGTCAAATTATAGACCTATATCTAACCCTCCTTTTCTCTCTAAGATCCTTGAGAAAGCAGTCGCCAATCAGTTGTGTGACTTTCTACACAACAACAATCTGTTTGAGGATTTTCAGTCAGGATTTAGAGCATCATAGCACAGAGACAGCACTGGTGAAAGTTACAAATGACCTTTAATTGCATCCGACAAAGGACTTGTCTCTGTACTTGTTTTGTTAGATCTTAGTGCTGCATTCGACACCATTGACCATCACATTCTACCTCACATTCTCCTCACCTTCAAAGACCTAAATGGTCAGGCACCATCATATCTTAAAGAGCTCATAGTACCCTATTACCGCACTAGAGAACTGCGCTCCCAGAATGCAGGGTTCCTTGTGGTTCCTAGAGAAAAGTAGAGTGAGAGCCAGAGCCTTCATCTATCAAGATCCTCTCCTGTTGAACCAGCTCCCAGTTTGTGTACGGGAGACAATAGTAATAGTAAAGTTACAGATCTGTGATATAATCAATTTTAGCTGTAAAGAATGTTGAAACATTCTCACATGCTTTTTAGGTCCATTTATAACTTTCAATTCAATTCAGTTTTATTTATATAGCGCCATATCATAACAAAGTTATCTCAGGGCACTTTTTCGAATAGAGCAAGTCTAGACCGACTCTTTATATTTACAGAGACCCAACAGTTCCCACCATGAGCAAGCACTATGCGACAGTGGCAAGGAAAAACTACCTTTTAACAGGTAGAAACCTCGAGCAGAACCAGGCTCAAGGTGGGCGGTCATCTGCCTCGACCGGTTGGGTTGAAGGGGGAAGGGGGGAGCGGGAGAGAGAGAGCAGGAGGAAAGAGAACATACAGCAGCTCAATACAGCATAGATATGGTAATGGCATTGATGTTAACACCAACAGAAACAGCACTAAGAGCAGCATTATAATAGCAATACTAATAATAAGAGCAGTAACAGTAATAGCAGCAGCGGGTGCAGAGCAGGAGCACGGGGGCAGCAGGCGGCAGCAACCACAGACCCAGACTCTACAGCTCCAGAGGCAGAAATACCTGCAGAAAGCAACAGAAGGGGAGAGAGAGAGAGAGAGAGAGAGAGAGAAGAGAGAAAGCACACAACTACGGGAAGAAGTTGAAGTAGTAACAAGCATTGATGGGATATGAGGGTGTACAGATGGAGAGGAAGAGGAGGAGAGAGGAGCTCAGTGCATCATGGGAAGTCTCCCGGCAGTCTAGGCCTATAGCAGCATAACTAAGGGGGGGCTCAGGGGTCACCTGAGTCAGTCCTACTATAAGCTTTATCAAAGAGGAAAGTCTTAAGCCTACTCTTAAATGTGAGGAGGTTGTCTGCCTCCCGTACACAAACTGGGATCTGGTTCCACAGGAGAGGAGCTTGATAGCTGAAGGCTCTGGCTCCCATTCTACTTTTAGAGACTCTAGGAACCACAAGGAACCTGCATTCTGGGAGCGCAGTGCTCTAGTGGGGTAATAGGGTACTATGAGCTCTTTAAGATATGATGGTGCCTGACCATTTAGGGCTTTGAAGGTGAGAAGGATTTTAAATTCTATTCTGGATTTTACAGGGAGCCAGTGTAGAGAAGCTAATATTGGAGAAATATGTTCTCTTTTTCTGGTTCTTGTCAGTAAACGTGCCGCAGCATTCTGAATCAGCTGGAGAGACTTATGGGATTTATTGGGGCAGCCTGATAATAGAGAGTTGCAATAGTCCAGCCTAGACGTAACAAATGCATGGACTAGTTTTTCTGCATCTTTTTGAGATAGGATGTGCCTGATTTTTGCAATGTTACGTAAATGAAAAAAGGCAGTTCTTGAAGTTTGTTTTATTTGGGAGTTAAAGGACATATCCTGATCAAAGATAACTCCAAGATTCCTTAACATGTTCAATAGTTGAACAAATATTCTGGGATGGTGATGCCTGTAAGCAATAATATTGGAAACTGCAGAGTTTTAATTGGACATTTTTTTAACTGATCCATTGGCCTGCATTTCTTCTTTTTTGAGATTATAATCATTCAGCCAGGGAGAACAAATTGGACCAGTTTTCCTTTTGTTTTTAAAAAGGTAGCTATTTTGTTAAGAATGACCACACAATGAATTAAACTGATCTACTAAACTCTCAGGGGAGGTATCTGCGGTGAAGTTTTTGCATGATTGATCAAAGTCCCTAATAAACGTGGCTGAGGTTGAGTTTATTACACTAAGCATGTCAGGGTGAGCCATCTAGGCAGCAGGGGAAGGACCCAAATGCAGACAGACGGCAGGCTGAGTGGATTTATTAAATACAAAAAAAACAGGAACTTGGGGAAAACCGACACGCAGGGAAACACCAAGAACTTGACATGGAGAAATGCAGGGACTCAGGAAACCAACAAACCAAACAACAACAATAATGAACCGATAGAGAACAAAGGGAGAGGACTGGTGTATATATAGGGGAGGAGCCAACGAGGGAAGCAGACACAGGTGAAAACAATCAAAACTGGGGGGAAAACAGACAGTTAAAACATCCACCTGAGGTACTATGAACATAGTAAGTATGTAAGTATCCCAGAAATAACCTGAAAAAAAATCAATGTGCCTACAGGTCAAAATGGTTACAACTTTCCAGAAAACTGAAGGCCTCAGACATCCTAAAAAACCAGGAGAGTGTTTTCGCTGAATGACTGAATACACTCCTTACATGTTGTATCATTAATTAAACTTGGTATTCTCTGGTTTATTTACTTCTTTCACAGTCCTGAAGAGCTAACCAAGACCACTTACAACAGGACTATCCTTGGCCTCTTTTTACTAAAATGAAAGCATCACTTCTTTCATCACTGTTTTTTCTCCTAACAGCAGTAACAGCACCATCTAGTGGCACCATCACATACATTCATGGGACGTAAGGCCGAAGGTTTACCTACTAAGTCAAGCAATTTCATTTAAGCAGGTCTTCGGTTTGTTATCCCAGGGTATTATGGGTATTGTAGTGTCTTGCAGTACACACACCTATACAGAATATACACCTGTACTGATCTACACACCTGTAATGCTTACAAACCTGTAATGAAAACCAGCTTGCATACTTGTACTAACACACCTGTACAGCCTACTGAACTGTGGTGTCCTGGTGAGACACCCCCTCAAAATGACAGACAGGCTGGACTCCAACTCCCACAATTCCCTCAGCAAAGAGAAAATGGTTACAGCTGGGGAACGGGGTTTAATGTAGGTCAACTAATGGACAGGTGCTTCATATCAAGGAGCTGGTAAAGCCCTTAAAATGCAGGTCTGATTGAAGTATTAACGGGGGAAACAATGAAACATTTGGACCAACTGGTTCCAGCCTCTCGAACCTTCAGCTCCACAGTGACATCTGCTGCTAAATGGACGTCAATGCAACCGTTTATTCGAGTCTGACCTCAAAGACAGCTTTTCGTTTCTTGAAGTTACATCTCCAGCAATAAAATAAAATAAAAACCTTGTGCCTTGGGATTATGAGGTAATCATATGCGTCATTATTTGATCAAATACATATGGCTTATTCAAATGAACTACAACAATGTGCATCCAGTAGCAGCAACATCTGGCAACATCCATCTACAGCAGACCATAGATGATATAAGTACGCACATGATAAGATATTGATACCTAATGGGTTAGCTAACAGTCGGTAACACTTTACATGAAGGGTACATTCATTAACATTAGTTAATGTAGTAGTAGGCATTAACTAACAGTTAATTAACAGTTAACTAATGTGTCTGGTAACTATTTAATATTTATTAAGGGTTTACATATTAATTAAGTAACTAATATTAGTATATGGCTGATAAAGATGTTAATTAACATGAATGCCATGAAGTTCACAACTCAGCCATTTCATTGATATGGTTGCAGCCACCTGCTGCCCCCGTGTTCCTGCTCTGCACCCACTGCTGCTGTTACTGTTATTGCTCTTAGTATTATTTCTATTGTTATTAGCATCAATACCATTACCACAACTATTACTTTACATCTCTTTGTGGAACTGTACTGTAGAACTGTATGCTCGCTTTCTCCTGCCCCCCCCCACCCCAACCAGTCGAGGCAGATGACCGCCCACCTAGAGCCTGGTTCTGGTTCTGGTTCTGCTCGAGGTTTCTACCTGTTAAAGGGAGTTTTTCCTTGCCACTGTCTCCTAGTGCTGCTCATGGTTGGGTCAACCGTTGGTTCTCTGTAAATATAAAGAGTCGGTCTAGACCTGCTCTATATGATAAAGTGCCCTTCAATATATAAAATAAAAAAGACAATATAATAAATATGGATAAAAATAAAAAATAGACATATTGTAACAGTCAGGACAAAAATATGTACAGGGTATCCACATTTTAAATAAATATATATGTTTTTAAAGTAGTCCTGTTGTAGTGCAAGATGCCAGTGTGAGTGGGTGTGTAGAGAGAGAGGGAGAGCTCTCTAAGAGGTCCTCCATGTGTCCTCTCCTCCTTCCCTCCCCCCTCCTCCTTCTTTTCCTCCTCCTCTACGTCCTCCATGTCTCCTCTCCTCCTCCATGTCTCCTCTCCTCCTTTCCTCCTCCTATCCTCTCCCTATGACCTAGGTATCAGAGGGGTTTCTTTAGACAGTTAAACACTGAGTTAGAGCCTGCTGAAGAAACCTAAGTAAACTGGTGATAACCAGCTTGGTTGTGTCTCTTCTTTCAGACCCAAATGTCCTGTGATGTTCATGTTGGCTTGGATAAACAACTGAGTGCATGTGCTGAAGGTTTTAGGTGGATCTGGTGGAACCTCAGATCCTCTGAGGGAGACTCAAGACTGGGTTCAAGAGCCTCACCCAGTTTAATGAGGCAGCATCAAGCCTCTTCTAGCCCTATAGCATCACTACAGCAACAACTCAAACTCAATATAAAAACAGAGCAATTCGGTTTAGCAGCAAATCAATCCAACATCAATCCAAAATTCAACTCACAACAAAGCAACTCAGTTTGACAGTAAAGTGCTCCACAAATCAAGACCAAGAAATTCAAAGTCAGCATTAAACTCCTTCTTAAGCTGAGCTCCAAACCATCCAAAACGAAATCATTCAATTCAGCATTTAATCCTTTACGCTTAGCGGGGGGGCAAGGGAAGTTGACAGTATCAAATCATTTAAGCATCAGCTCACAACAAAGAAAGTCATTATTCCTTAGCATCACATCATTGAAAATATTCAAAACAGCAGTTCATACTTAATTCAAAGCAAAGACACAGTTTATCCACTCATCACTCTAGTAACAACTTTAACTCTGCCAAAGCAGTTCAATTCATCACGTTAAAAAAACGTTCCATTGAGCATCAAATTGTCCATTTTAAAGTTGTTCCTTCTATCTTTAGCAATCCAGCATCAAATTTAGTAGTTTAATATCAAATAATGACCCTAACAGTGTCAGCCTATCCAACAGAGTTTCTTACCTTCAGTCGTGAGGCTGCGGCCAGCGGCTTTCAGAGAGGAGACCAACACCAGGAACTTTGGTTTGACTGCAGTACAATCTGTTTTTATTTGAAGCTCAACAATTCTTAAATTGTGGACGACAAAGTCCTTTTAAAAAAGAAAAAGGATTCTTAAAAATGCTCTAACAACTACTCAAAAACTCTCTGTCTCTACCAATAATTGTAAAAATGCAAAAAAGAAAAAGATGAACAAACAATTAGAATTCTCTTGAAGGCCAAGAGAAGGCAGGTGTCTACACCTCCTGTGTCTCTGTTTTATACAGGTGGAGCACAGGATAGACGCAAGCTACCTTCCATATTTGGTCAACAACACAAGGCACACACCATACTATAAGTTTCAACCCACATACGATCAAATGTCAAGCATGATGAGACACGTTAAAAATGCTTATAAAGGCATCACTTTAGCAAGGTGATTCTTTTTCATACAGGTAGCATATTGGTCCAACAGCTTTGATGTGAGTCACAACCTGGAGGTTCTGTTCAATGGAAATGAACACAGGATGATTGGCACAGCGAGAGATGAGGCGCATAGTGCAGCAGGTAGCACAACAGTTACTTTGGATGCTCTGCACATCGTCCTAAAAGTCACACAGGGGCTGCAGTAGGTTGAAGAGAATGCTGCGGTTGACCGAGGCCTAAAGCTGCTGAGTTATCTCTTAACTCATGTCAGTGCTTGATTATTGTCCTTCCATGGCTGGATCTCTCAACAACATGTCAAGACAGTTTGTTTTAAGGACTCATCAATATCACCAAACAGCTGTACCTTTTTTCCCAGTTATAGGCTAACTTTCTAACTTTGCTTTGTAATACTCCTTTGGATTGTTAAATCCCCCAAAACAGTGCAATTCAATTTACAATATCTATTTGGAAATAATCCTGTCCAGACATAACACGTGGCAACAAAAAACATAGAACAGCTAATTGGCAACAACTGTCATCTTAGTGCCTTTAACATTCAACAAGTGTGTAGTTGCATGTAAATAACAAAACATATTGACAGTGTAGTGAACATAACATCCAACCTATACACTTGTGTACATTGGGTCCAAATACAGTTCACTGGTGTTAAAGCTGCTCATAATATCCAAGTTTCAGCAATAGTAATCATATTTAGTTCATAGTTCATATTCTTTATCTCTTTGTACTGCATAGGCATAAACATGGTCATCAAAGTATTTGACATTTAGGATCCTCACAAACATGAGAATTGACTCATGTACTACATATGAATGACTTGAGCCAACAAAGACTCTTCTCTATGGTCTTCTCTATATATAGAACCAGGTCTACAAGTCTGGCCATTCACATCAACACTGAGACACAAAGATGGTACTAGTCAAAGAAAGGCCAGTTTCAAGGGTTAACCTCAAGTTGTCCAACAAGACATCTGCTTTTTTCCTTGACCCCACACTAACAAGATAGGCTGATCTCCTAATAAAAAGGGCCAGACCAGTAAAAGGCACCACATTTGAGACGCTGTCTGTTTAACTGCACTCTCACTGGACCTCAAGTTCAATATGACACTTGGCTTGTTTTTCACATTCCCATATCCATACTGAAAACTTGAAATCTGGTCATTCAGCTGCTCCAAAGTCATCAGTTTCTCCTCATAAATGAAATGGCACAGCATTCATTTTACCTCTAAAGGAGCTACACCTTCAAGTATATCATGCATGATATCAACACTTATGTTCTCTGTTACATGGAAATACAGAAGCTTATTCAAACAGGAGTCCTCTTTCACACTGATTTGCTTGGTTCATTTAGGCGTCATTTAGGCCTCCATCTTTGTCTCTGTGGCGTGAAGACTCTGAATCCACAGTGAGAGACTGGATCACATGCTTTTACATTTGCTAAGCAATTTTAATCCAAACAGAATAAAGGCTGTGGAACAAGAACAGATATTATATGCTGTAGAGCAAAAGACCAACCCTAAAAAATTAGCAGGAGTTAAAAGTGAACATAAAATACAAGATGTACCTACTAAACATTCACAGACGGTACTGCACTACTCTGATGACCTCAGATATCCTGAAGCACAGTAAGTTTCTGGAGCCTTACAGTGTAATGCTTTATAGTAATTACAATTATTTTAAAAACAAACTGGGAACTGTTGTAATGATGCTAAAATCAAAGTAATGTGAGTGCAGTGTTTGGTTTGTTAGAAGCTCAGCAGCAGAGTTTTACATGAAAATAGATTAAAGAGGAGGAGCCTGGAATTTTACATTATTAAAAGACTAGTTTCACTTACAAATCCTTCCCCTTGTCCTGTCACTCGGACACTCAGGGAGGGGAAGGTGACAAAGCCAGCTTCTCTGCACTAAGAGGGTAACTGGAAAATAGGACAAAAACATTGGCCCTTCCTCATACAGTGACACAGGTACCACTGTTGTTGCTTCAGTGCATTTCAACGTTTTAAAGTGAAATATTCATGCCAGAGTTTTAACAAAGTGTGGTATGGGGCAATACTTACAAACCTCTCCACCAACTCTCCTTTGCAAGTCTTGACAAGGAGCTTCCTTGATGGCACTGACAGGATCCCTGTAGTCTCATACTCTCTGAGAATTTGTGGTGTTTTCCTCAGAAGTAGTGACTGTGGGGCCTGACTGTTTTTCCATGTTAGTGGTAGGGTGTGTAGAGGGAACAACAGGCACTTGATCTTTGATCATGAGTTTCCACAGAACTTAGAGGTTTGCGTTTACTCAGGAAGCCTGATTCTGATCTTTAGATCTTTAACTTCCTCAGCTGCTTGACGTGACCAGAAAAGCTGATCTCACTAGTTTAAAATGTGTGATGTATTAAAATATGGTTTAACAGTTATTTGCTAGCTGTTACAACAGGAGTGGCTGACTCTACATCTTGCATACAGTATGTGTGTTTTGTGTAATGTTGTGTTTTATGTAATGTTGTTTTGTGTAATGTTGTCATGTTTTGTGTAATGTCGTGTTTTGTGTAATGTTGTTTTCTGTAATGTCGTGTTTTATGTAATGTGTTATGTGTAATGTCGTGTTTTTTTTGTGTAATGTCGTGTTTTGTGTAATGTCGTGTTTTGTGTAATGTGTTTTATGTAATGTGTTGTGTAATGTCGTGTTTTTTTTGTGTAATGTTGTTTTGTGTAATGTTGTGTTTTGTGTAATGTGTTTTGTGTAATGTTGTTGTGTTTTGTGTAATGTGTTATGTGTAATGTCGTGTTTTTTTGTGTAATGTTGTCGTGTTTTGTGTAATGTTGTCGTGTTTTGTGTAATGTGTTTTGTGTAATGTTGTGTTTTGTGTAATGTTGTTTTCTGTAATGTCGTGTTTTCTGTAATGTGTTTTGTGTAATGTTGTCGTGTTTTGTGTGATGTCGTGTTTTATGTAATGTGTTATGTGTAATGTCGTGTTTTTTTTGTGTAATGTTGTGTTTTGTGTAATGTTGTCGTGTTTTGTGTGATGTTGTGTTTTGTGTAATGTTGTTTTGTGTAATATCGTGTTTTGTGTAATGTTGTTGTGTTTTAACCCTCAGGGCCACCGTACTTATGGTTGCAGAGGGCGAGCTGGCTGTGGAGCTCCACAGAACAGCGTCTCCTGTCTGAACAGCCCAATTGGTTAACATGAACACCAAAAGGAAGCGGGTGGCGCTTCACGGCAAATCCACCTCGTGAATCTGGAAGCAGGGCTACGGCTACATCTATTAGTGATGGGATAACTGGTTCAATTTAGTTACTTAGTTCTTTAAATCCCGTTCAGTAAAATGACCTACTCTTTTTTTCGAGTCATTCGTTCATTTCGTTCAGTAGACACTATACTGAGCCTCTGTAGCTGTCACGTGAAAAATTAATGAAAAGCTGGCGAATGAACGGCCCAAACCAGTCAGCTGTCATGTGACAAAAATTAAACTCATGCATTATTATTGTTGCGCAGGCGCGGCCAAAATGAACTAATTACTCTCTGAGACGACTTGTTACAGTTTGCATAGACGTTAGTGGGTACATTTGGGCTACATACTTATCACGTGTCTTATACGCAACTGTGATTTACTATTTGAGACAGTCCATTTGTGCGGGTTGGATCAATTTGCGCGGGTAATTTGGACTAGGTCTCATGTTTGCAAAACTCTACACACAAATCCAAAAATTGCACACACAAAATGCAAAATGCCTCATATCTGTTGCAACATGAAATACTGGATGTGTTTGTTAATGACAGATGGTGTAACCCTGGGCACATCACTGTTAAAGAGCAAACCTGCGACAAGAACATTGAACTGCTAGCTGTTAGCATGAGGCCACACTATCTACCGAGGGAATTCTCACATGCCATCGTGATGGTAGCTTACATCCCCCCCTCTGCTAACGCTGAGGCAGCCTGCGATGTCCTGCTCTCAGTAGTAAGCAGGCTGCAGACACAGCACCCAGATGCCCTCCTCGTCATCTCTGGTGATTTTAATCATGCCCCTCCGTCTTCCTCTCTACCCACATTCACCCAGTATGTTACATGCCATACCAGAGACAACAGAATACTGGACTTATGTTATGCCAACACCAAGGACGCATACATCTCATTGAGTCTCCCCCCCCCGGGCAGGTCTGATCACAACCTTGTGCATCTCAGGCCTGTCTACAGACCTCCTGTGCGCAGGCTGCCTGCTGTCCCACGCACAGTGAAGAAGTGGTCTAACGGAGCAGAGGAGGCTTTAAAGGACTGTTTTGACACTACTGTATGGGACATTTTTAGTGACGCTCATGGGGAGGATATTGACAACCTCACAGACTGTCTGACGGATTACATAAACTTCTGTGTGGAAAACACCATCCCCACTAGGACTGTGCGTTGTTTCGCCAACAATAAACCCTGGATTACTCCTGATATTAAGGCTCTCCTCAAGGAAAAAAAGAGAGTTTTTGTATCGGGTAACAAGGAGGAGTTAAAGAGTGTCCAGCGAGAGCTGAGGAGGAGGATCAGGGAGGGGAAAAACAGCTACAGGATGAAGTTGGAGAGTCAGCTGCAGCAAAATAACACCAGAGGAGTTTGGAGGGACCTTAAAACCATCTCGGGCCATATGGACTCCAAGCCCCGGCCTGCGGGGGATCAGAAGTGGGCAGATGACCTGAACGTATTCTTTAACAGATTCGATGAGGCATCTACCCCTCCCCCTGCCCTGTCCCCCCTACAACCATCATCACCATCTACCCTCCCTGCCTGCAGCCTCCCCGCTTCCTCATCTCACCACTCACCACTCCACACAGCCCTCAGCTTACAGCCACTTCATACAGCTACACCACAGTCGCGGCTGGGCCCATCTCCCCATTTCACACCCGCAAACACCTCCCTTTCAGCCCCCCTACCCCCTACAAGCTCAACTGGACTGTTCCTCACAACATCTCAGGTGAGAAACGAACTGAGGAAGATGAGGGTAGGGAAGGCGGCGGGCCCAGACGGCATCAGCTCCAGACTTCTGAAGTCCTGTGCGGACCAGCTGTGTGGGATTGTTGAGCATCTGTTCAACATGAGTCTGAAGCTGGGGAGGGTGCCAAAACTGTGGAAAACATCGTGCCTGGTTCCTGTGCCGAAGACCCCACATCCCAAGGACCTCAATAGCTACAGGCCAGTGGCATTGACCTCTCACCTGATGAAGACCCTGGAGAGACTGGTCCTTGTCCACTTGCGTCCGCTGGTGAGCCCATGTATGGACCCTCTGCAGTTTGCCTACCAACCCCGCATTGGGGTGGATGACGCTGTCATTTACCTACTTCACACATCCCTCTCTCACCTAGAAAAGGCTGGAAACACTGTGAGGATCATGTTTTTGATTTCTCCAGTGCTTTTAACACCATCCAGCCCAGGATTCTGGGGGACAAGTTGGAGCACGCTGGGGTGGACCATCACCTGGCAGCATGGATCCTGGACTACCTCACAAACCGGCCACAGTATGTGAGGTTACAGGACTGTGTGTCTGACACACTTCTCTGCAGCACAGGGGCTCCACAGGGAACCGTTCTGGCACCTTTCCTGTTCACCTTCTACACAGCGGACTTCACCCATAACACTTCGAACTGTCACCTGCAGAAGTTCTCTGACGACTCTGCCATCGTCGGCCTCATCACCAACGGGGATGATAGGGAGTACAGAGAACTGACCCAGGGCTTTGTGGGTTGGTGTCAACAGAACCGCCTCCAGATCAATGCGGGTAAAACCAAAGAGCTTGTGGTGGACTTCAGCAGGCACAAACTCCTTCCACCTACACCAGTGAACATCCAGGGAACGGACATTGAGATTGTGAGATCATACAAGTATCTGGGTGTTCACTTGAACAACAAACTGGACTGGTCAGACAATACGGACGCTCTGTTCAAGAAGGGACAGAGCCGTCTCTTTTTGCTCAGGAGACCGGAGTGCAGGTCCTGAGGACCTTCTATGACTCTGTGGTGGCATCAGCCGTCTTGTATGGGGTGGCATGTTGGGCCAGTGGCATCTCTTCCAGGGATAGGAAGAGACTGGACAGACTGATTAAGAAGGCCAGCTCTGTCCTTGGATGCCCTCTGGACACAGTGGAGGTGGTGGGAGGCAGGAGAATGGTGGCCAAGCTATCATCACTACTGGAGAACACTTCCCACCCCCTACATATCACTCTATCAGCACTGGGCAGCTCCTTCAGCGACCGGCTGCTCCACCCGCGGTGTCTGAGGGAGAGGTACCGTAGGTCCTTCCTGCCTGCTGCTGTCAGACTCTATAATCAGTACAACTCCCGGTAATCTACATTGACTGTCAATAAGCAGACTGTTCACTACTTTACTTCATCTGCTGCTGTGCATTATCTTAATACATATTTTTTATTCATGATGTTATTACTTCATCTGTTGCTGTGTAATACTTTCATGTACATGTATATTAGATAAGATAAGATAAGATAAGATAAGCCTTTATTGTCCCACAGCGGGGAAATTTTTAGCGTTGCAGCAGCCAGCAAAAGTGTCATATATAGAAATACAATAAAAATAAATAGAAAAATAGAAAAATAGTCCTATACACAGTATAGACAGAAATAAATAATAGAGTGACTGAGTGCAGTTGTAAGTATGAACAAATAGATAAGATAAAAATATTGCACATATATAATATACATGTATATGAAAAATATTTCACAGCAACATATGAAGTAGATAACATCATGAATACAATATATGTATGAAGATAATGCACAGCAGTAGATGAAGTATAGTAGTGAATAGTCTGCACACTGACAGTCAAGTGTAGATTACCGGGAGCTGTACTGATTATAGAGTCTGACAGCAGCAGGCAGAAAGGACCTACGGTACCTCTCCTTCAGACACCGCGGGTGGAGCAGCCGGTCGCTGAAGGAGCTGCCCAGTGCTGAAAGAGTGACATGTAGGGGGTGGGAAGTGTTCTCCAGTAGTGATGATAGCTTGGCCACCATTCTCCTGCCTCCCACCACCTCCACTGAGTCCAGAGGGCATCCAAGGACAGAGCTGGCCTTCTTTACCAGTCTGTCCAGTCTCTTTCTATCCCTGGAAGAGATGCCACTGGCCCAACATGCCACCCCATACAATACGGCTGATGCCACCACAGAGTCATAGAAGGTCCTCAGGAGCGCACCCTGCACTCCAAAAGACCTTAGTCTCCTGAGCAAAAAGAGACGGCTCTGGCCCTTCTTAAACAGAGCGTCCGTATTGTCTGACCAGTCCAGTTTGTTGTTCAAGTGAACACCCAGATACTTGTACGATCTCACAATCTCAATGTCAGTTCCCTGGATGTTCACTGGTGTAGGTGGAGGGAGTTTGCGCCTGCCGAAGTCCACCACCAGCTCTTTGGTTTTACTCGCGTTGATCTGGAGGCGGTTCTGCTGACACCAACCCACAAAGCCCTGGGTCAGTTCTCTGTACTCCCCATCATCCCCGTTGGTGATGAGGCCGACGATGGCAGAGTCATCAGAGAACTTCTGCAGGTGACAGTTCGAAGTGTTATGGGTGAAGTCCGCTGTGTAGAAGGTGAACAGGAAAGGCGCCAGAACGGTTCCCTGTGGAGCCCCTGTGCTGCAGAGAAGTGTGTCAGACACACAGTCCTGTAACCTCACATACTGTGGTCGGTTTGTGAGGTAGTCCAGGATCCATGCTGCCAGGTGATGGTCCACCCCAGCGTGCTCCAACTTGTCCCCCAGAATCCTGGGCTGGATGGTGTTAAAAGCACTGGAGAAATCAAAAAACATGATCCTCACAGTGTTTCCAGCCTTTTCTAGGTGAGAGAGGGATGTGTGAAGTAGGTAAATGACAGCGTCATCCACCCCAATGCGGGGTTGGTAGGCAAACTGCAGAGGGTCCATACATGGGCTCACCAGCGGACGCAGGTGAACAAGGACCAGTTTCTCCAGGGTCTTCATCAGGTGAGAGGTCAATGCCACTGGCCTATAGCCATTGAGGTCCTTGGGGTGTGGGGTCTTCGGCACAGGAACCAGACACAATGTTTTCCACAGTTTTGGCACCCTCCCCAGCTTCAGACTCAGGTTGAACAGGTGCTCAACAATCCCACACAGCTGGTCTGCACAGGACTTCAGAAGTCTGGAGCTGATGCCGTCTGGGCCCGCCGCCTTCCCCACCCTTATCTTCCTCAGTTCGTTTCTCACCTGGGATGTTGTGAGGAACAGCCCGGTTGAGCTTGTAGGGGGCATGAGGGCTGAATGGGGGGTGTTTGCGGGTGTGAAATGGGGAGATGGGCCCAGCCCAGGCTGTGGTGTGGGTGTATTAAGTGGCTGTAAGCTGAGGGCTGTGGGGAGTGATGAGTGGTGAGATGAGGGAGGGGGAGGGCTGTAGGCAGGGAGGGTAGATGGTAATGATGGTTGCAGAGGAGACGGGGCAGGGGGAGGGGTAGATGCCTGATCGAATCTGTTGAAGAATACGTTCAGGTCATCTGCCCACTTCTGATCCCCCGCAGGCCGGGGCTTGGAGTCCATATGGCCCGAGATGGTTTTAAGGCCCTTCCAAACTCCTCTGGTGTTATTTTTCTGCAGTTGACTCTCCAACTTTCTCCTGTAGCTGTTTTTCCCCTCCCTGATCCTCCTCCTTAGCTCTCGCTGAACTCTCTTCAACTCATCCTTGTTACCCGATACAAAAGCTCTCTTCTTTTCCTTGAGGAGAGCCTTAATATCAGGAGTAATCCAGGGTTTATTGTTGGCGAAACAACGTACAGTCCTAGTGGGGATGGTGTTTTCCACACAGAAGTTTATGTAATCTGTCAGACAGTCTGTGAGGTTGTCAATATCCTCCCCATGAGCGTCACTAAAAATGTCCCATACAGTAGTGTCAAAACAGTCCTTTAAAGCATCCTCTGCTCCGTTAGACCACTTCTTCACTGTGCGTGGGACAGCAGGCAGCCTGCGCACAAGAGGTCTGTAGACAGGCCTGAGATGCACAAGGTTGTGATCAGATCTGCCCAGGGGGGGGAGACTCAATGAGATGTATGCATCCTTGGTGTTGGCATAACATAAGTCCAGTATTCTGTTGTCTCTGGTATGGCACATAACATACTGAGTGAATGTGGGTAGAGAGGAGGACGGAGGGGCATGATTAAAATCACCAGAGATGACGAGGAGGGCATCTGGGTGCTGTGTCTGCAGCCTGCTTACTGCTGAGAGCAGGACATCACAGGCTGCCTCAGCGTTAGCAGAGGGGGGGATGTAAGCTACCATCACGATGGCATGCGAGAATTCCCTCGGTAGATAGTTTGGCCTCATGCTAACAGCTAGCAGTTCAATGTTCTTGTCGCAGGTTTGCTCTTTAACAGTGATGTGCCCAGGGTTACACCATCTGTCATTAACAAACATTGCCAGCCCTCCTCCCTTCCTCTTACCGCTCTCCATCGTCCTGTCCGCCCGAAGTAGTTGGAAGCCATTAACTGAAACGTCCGTATCCGGAGTTAGCGCGGTTAGCCAAGTCTCCGTGAATAGCATGATGCTACACTCCCGGTATTCCCTCTGATGCCGGGTCAGCGCCGCCAGCTCGTCCATCTTATTGGTGATAGATCTTACATTCCCCATGATGATCGATGGGAGGACGGGTGTATAACGTCTTCTCCTGGCGCGGCGCTGAGCCCCCGCTCGGCTTCCCCGTCTCCTCCTCCTCAGCTCGCGGGGCACATCAGGTCTCTCCCCGGGTGGTAGCACCGCTGTGTGACGGAGAGCTAACAGCTGATCCCTGGTGTAAACAATGGAGTCACCATGGCTGCCGGCGGTAACTATGGACGCCGTCTCTAAGGGCATCAGCGGTCTTGTCTCCATAAACGATAAACAAAATGTCCAAAAAACTCCAAAGATGCCAAAAAATAGCAAAATAACAAGTACTAAAAATACATAGCAAATACATACAGATATATAGCAAAAAAGAACGACTATACTTCACTAGCAAACTAGTAAACAAAAAAACACTCAAACCGCGAACGGGAGCTGCTGCAACAGGCTGCCACTCACAGCGGCGCCGGAACGAAAAAAAAAAAAAAAACAATTTTGGCTACATATATAATATTGTGCTCAGAGACTGAGGCTAAATGTCCCAGGAAACGGTCATTAAGTAGAAGAAAGAAAAGTTAGAAGTAAAGAAATGGCATGGTTCAAGTTTCCAAAGCCCAGATAACCCTGATGACACCACCAGGGTTATTTTCTCACGCTAGTCAAAGCTCCTCCAGAGCCACACAAGACATGATCTACCTGTTTGCATAGGCTATGGTTAGTACTCTTCATGGAGAGTGAACTGACCTTCAAGTGTAAAATCAGTGGAGATCCCCTTTAACCCCTTAACGTCCACTTTTTACCCTCCTTAAAGTAGTTTGGAAGAAAAGAAAAATCATCTTATTCCCTCTCTGTCTGACAGTATTACATATATTCTATATTGGCTAGTTCCAACCTATTACTGAAACTCTATGATGTTTACACTGAGTGCAATATTCAAACCAAGACTCCATGTTTTTATGGGTGCACCATTCCATCAAATTGAAATATTCTAGATATCTTGTACATCCTTTTAGATCAGAAATTCAGCCTGACATATTTGGAATCTTTAGAAACTTCTGCATCTTCACTAGAAGTTGAACAGTAGTGTTTAGTTGGTCAGCATGAGTTTCTAATGACTTGCCCACCAGTGTGACGCTGCTTGTTAAGGGGGATAATTCTTTCTGACCATCATTTCTTTATGGAGAAAACATCCAAAGTTTCTACTGTCTTCATGTCCTCTTCTCCTGCCTCCCTCTCTGTAGCTGATGAAGAGAAGCTAGATGACCGGGCCAAGCTGAGTGTAGCAGCCAAGCGCTCTCTCTTCAGGGTGAGCTTCAACTATCGCCTGTTTGCCCTCTCATTTCTACAGATCACATGCTGGTTCCAGACACCAAGCATGGTGAAATTCACTTCCCAACAAGGACACAAATAGTGACACTGTCTGATTTTTTTTCTTTTCTGTCCTCTCACTGCTGTGGGGATTTAGAGATAAAAACTTGGAAATACTCATGAGTTGGTTTCATCACAGGCATTCCACTGGAACAAGCATTTTAATGGAGCACATTTCACTCCACATCTGTGAAATTGACCTCAAACAGGCCCTGTAGTCTAAGTTGCTTAAGCTCAAGCCAGTAGGTACTTGCATTTCCAAACAATTTTGAGAATAGATATCTTTCACTTCTAACCAAACCTCACAACAACCGAGTTAACTCTGGCCCTAGATTATCCTACTAGAGTTAAGGTGAGGTGAAATATTCCCTTGATTTATAATGATTTTCCATGCTACCCCCAACATTTCCATCCAGGAACTGGAGAAGAGCATTGATGGTGGAGCCCCTAAACCACGGTCCAGGAATGCAGCAGTGGACAGGAGACTAAGACGGACACAAGACCGATCCAGAACTCAGCCAGTCACCAGTGAGGAAGTAGTCATCGCCACCACGTAAGTCTTTGCAAGTCACTTTGTTTAATGCTGAGGTTAAAGGAATAGTTTTTCTTAGTTAGATGAGAAGATCAAAACCACTTCAGGTCTGTCTGCAAGCATGGAGCTGTACCCAGGAGGGGATTATCTTAGCTTAGCATAAAGGCTGGAGGGTATAGCAAACTATTCCTTTAAATCGGGTCCAACTTAAGTGCTTTTAAGCATCAGCTTAAATTACAAAACATTTCTCATTCACCCTTCATGGTATCTAGCCACATTTTCAGAGATCTGAGATTTCTTTCTCCACCCCAATACAGCAGAGGTGAAGAGGATTTTGTTTGTGGTGCTCACAGCATTGAAAATTCAACAGCAGCATCTCTTTCAGGAGACAATGTTCCCATTGCTCTTGATTATCCACAGACCTCAACAAAATTCAATCCACCTCAGTTGTATTGGGGTGGAGGGTGGAGGCAGAAATCTCAGACATGGATATCTCTATAAGATCTGTAAGGCTAGACTTCAGTAGGGGTAAATAAGACCATATGTTTTTTTTGTAATTTGGGTCAACCTACTCTTTAAATAATTGAAACTTGTATCCACAAACTTTATGATGCTGCTTCATTTTCTTATTTTGTCAACCTGATGTGATTCAAAATTCCATATGAACTCTGAAAAGAAATTTTGGTTTAAGCCTCCATCTTTTTAAACACCTTTCAAAACTTTATATTCCTCTTCCTTAGCTTGAATTAACCTACCTGGAAATCATCTGGTTCATTCCCCTGTCACCTGTGTGTGTTTCTCTGTCACCTGTGTGTGTGTGTGTGTGTGTGTGTGTGTGTGTGACTTTGTCCCTTGACTACTGTAGCGTTCCCACTCATGTGCCACAAATGGTGACTGTTCACACTGCTGTAGCATGCGTCCCTAGCCCCACCCTAGTTTGCAGCACTGTCTCGCCATACAGGTACATGGCCCGGATATGAATGCTCACGCCGACCTACAGTGTGTGACTAACATGACTGATCTTTACTGAATGCTGCTCATGCACCACAGCGTAGTGTTCTTTTTAGAATGGTATTCTCTGGGTTTTACCCTACAGGATGTAAATGGATGGAAGTTCTCTGTAGTATAAAGTCCTAACAGACAATGTTTTTTGAGTTTTGGTGCCCTCCTGTGTGACTGGAGGAAACTACATGATTGAATTATTAAAGGACTCTGAAGACTAGAAGGATTTTACTTAATATCATAGTGTTGTTTGTGGTGGGCATGACTCACACTGCGTGTGTAACAACACTTTTTTAGCTCTATGATAAACCTTTTATTAGATGTCATTGTCATTAGATGCACACAGCTCCACAATGCTGCCTGCCATGTAGCATGCCACTTCCTAGCTTGCATGAGCTCCTTCCTTGCTTACCAGAAGTCTCCCTTTCTCCTACCTGTTTGTCTCCTGGGTTTCATCCTGCCCTCAGACTGCAGGCATCCTCGCAGCAGAGCGCCGCCGCCCGGGAGCAGGCGCGGGAGGCCAGGCAGGTGCAGGATACCCAGGAGGTCCACGGCCCTAAGCCAGTGTCTACAATGGAGGGAAAAGACCAGAGCCAGAGTCAAAGCCAGGGTCAGGCTCAGGAGGAGCCTGACCTCTGCACCCTCAGCCTGGCAGAAAAGATGGCGCTGTTCAACAGACTGTCTCAGCCTCCCACTAGAGTTACCCGCACCAGAGGGGACACACGCCAGCGCAGGGCCAACGCTCGCTACCAGACACAACCCATCACACTGGGAGATATGGAGCAGGTAGGGGGAGGAGCAGTTTAACCTGTAGAATAACCATCTTTTTTGCCTATGTTTCACTGGAAGTCTGCATTTAAACTAAAGTTATTCTAACTCTTTAACTTTACTCTAATGAGAACATATTCCTATTTCCTTAGTTTGTAAGGTATTAGAAAACAGAGATATTCTGATGATATTTTTCTGGCTATAAAGTGTCATTTTTATGTTGTATACAAAAATATTGTTTGAAAGGAATAGCTTGACATGTTGGTTTAATTCGTACACAAACTGAAATATAAAAACAACTGTTTTGTGGTTTAACAGAAGTGACGTGCTAAAGATACTGCCCTGCCACTGCTTCTTTATATGGCTCAAAATCACAACATGTCTAAGATTTGGATAAGGAAAAACTCCACAAACAAACCTTTAATGGGAAAAGAGGGAGAAACCTCAGAAAGAACACCAGAGGATCCCTCTTGGACAGACATGCAATAGGTGGACGGAAGTAGCAGTAGTCAAATTACAACATAGAAAATAGAATTGAAATATTAAGTAAAAAGAAAGGACATAACATACAATATGAAGAAAATTGTATAAGAGTCAAAGAGTTTCAGGCAGGTACAGTATAACCCATTCCTGCTTTCAAAATAGAGAATACATGAACCAAGCATTGTAGCCTGTGCGTGTTTCTGCTCCAGGAGGATTCAGACATAGACCTCAGTGATGAACAGGAGCTATGTGACAGCCCTGTCGAGCACCTACAAGTAAGGTTCCTCTGAACAATCACCATGCATTTGCCTGAGACAGTGGAGGCTGACACAGCTGGAGCACTCTTCTCAGAAATGACCATACATTTCTGTGAACAACACATGCAGTATGGCATCTCACTGTTGGCCCATATCCATGTTGTGTGATTTCACCATGAATGTACAGTGCATGAACCCGGCTTCTGAGTAAGTTCTGACTCAGTTCTCATCATCCTGCTGTGTCAGTGAGGAGGCCGTGATGTGTGGAAGGATGATGCTGCCGGCCATATTTCGGCAAGGCTGAGGACTTGAGTGGAGCAAGAGCACTTTAACTCTTGTTCACCACTATTTGTTATCAGCTCGCTGTGGCTGTGGGGAAGCACGAGAGACAAAATTGAAGCAAAAAGAAAACGGAGTTAAAGGACTATTTACATAAAAGATTTTTCTCCACAGTTTTGTGGTTTCCATGGATGTTTACTGTTGCTTCTCATTTATTACTCAGCAAAAATGTCAGGTCAGTTTCCATGCTTTTGATGTGAAGTAATGGTTATGAATTAGAAAATGGAAAGTGTGTCTTTTGGCTACAACTGGATGCATTGTGCGAGGTGGGGGCGGGAGGTTGCTGGCATGGCTTTGTGATGTGGGCTGCAACTGACTGGCGAGATAGGCTGCCCTTTGATGCTCAGGAAGTGCGGTGAGTCAGGCAGGCGGTGATTAGTCAGCGTGATTCTCTCAATTTTATGTGTGTGTGTAGTTTGCCCGACCTGTTTCTCAGCCTCTGTAGCAAACTGACACACTTGTTTCTTTGTCTGTGTCTCTTTCTATGCCGCCGTTACACAGCTTCAAAACGGTACAGGCTCTCGGTTCGGACACTTCCCTACTTCATCATCCTCCTCTGCTCTGAGAGCAGGAGGCACCGTCTCCACTGACCATGCCGGAGACATCCACATAACCAGAGCAGCAGTCCAAGTCGAACCTGTCCCCCCCAGCTCTGACAGGTCTCTGCCCCCCCGCCACCCAGACGGCCCGGCCTTGATGTCCCAGGACTCCGCAGACCACCAGAGGTACAGAATCTTTCCCCAGGGAGAAGACGGAGCTGATCTGGGAGGAGGGAAGAGGAAGCTGCCCTCTCCTGAGGGAGCGGTCAGGCAGGCCGCTCTGCCCCAGCCCCAGACTGGAAGACGGAGGAGGGGGGAGGAGGAAGAGGAGGAAGAGGAGCAGAGGCTAGTCAGAGGGGGGGACGACAGAGCTGTGCAGAGCTCAGAGAGCCACATGCTCCAGGAGAGGCAGGAGGCGTATCTGAGAGAGGAAGGACACTACCCAGACAGTCAGAAGAGCTGGGCCATCAGTGGAGGTAAGAACAGCAGAGAGGGAGCTCTTTCTGCTTCACTTATATCTACTTCTTTGTTGTTTAAGATTCACATTTTTTCCTATATCTTTCTCTCTTGTTTACTTCACTGTACACTGAATGTGAACTTCTCTTTGAGAATTTAAAATTGCATTAAAAGTCATATTCTGGTTTTCCATAGTTATAATAATATCAGGCTTTACAAAGAATTTTAAACCATATTCACTGTTGCAATCTTCTGCTTTTACACTAAAGAAAACAAGACTGGCCACATTTCTTTTCCTGTGTACAAATGTGGCTAGTGTAATAGATGTATAATAGAGCCGACTCTAAGACTGCAATTAAGACGGCTGTCAGTTTGAGGCTGTTTGAGGCTGAGCAAATTTTAGCATGCTAAAACGCTAGATTAAGATGGTGAACATGGTAAGCATTATACCTGCTAAACGTCACCACATCATTATGAGCATGTTAGCATGCTGAAGTTAGCATTTAGCATTAAAATCAGATATGTATTTTATACACTAAAGGGAACAGGGACTTGGTAAGTGATTGTGGGTTTTACAGAGCAAAATTTAAAAAAAGAAAGTGATGCTGGATAGGAGAGTGAAGTGGGCTTTAAATATATAAGAGAAAACTGTAAGACTAAATAAACACTGGCGTCAGTTTCACTCGACAGTCAAGAAGCATTTCTCATTCAACCACATTTCCTACGTGTGCGTCGTCTGTGAAAGTGTGATGTTCAGATTGTGGTTTCAGGCTTCCTTTTTGTCTGAACAGCAGTAACTAGAAGCCAAACACTTTGTCTCTGTACAACTTGTCAGAGAGCGCAGAAATCCGTTAGATGATTGTTGTCGTTTTTTGGAGTGGGGACAGAGTGATGGAGCAGTATGGATACACAGGCGAAAAGCAGGCACTAGTGCCTCGACAAGCGAGCTTCTGTGTTTCTACTAAACAGCGTGGGCTGTTTGATTACAGCTGTGGCTGGAAGGTTTAAAGCTGTGAAAAGTGTCTGCGCTGCTTCTTGCAGGCGGATGAGAGCCTCTTGGTAAGCATGAAAGATGTTTGCTCCCACTGCTGCTGTTTTGTGATGCTGAGTTTGCACTGTGAGAGCGATGACTGTACTTTTAAGTTAAAACCTGTAGTCATGGAATTTTTGGATTGTGTTATTTAGAAGGTTGTATCCTAAACAGGGAATATCGGAGAGTTTGATAAATGGATACATTTGCAGAATGTATTTTAAATCCTGTTTTACACCTTTCTTTTCTTCATTTAAGCCTTTCCTAAACAGAAAGATTATGCCATTTTAAATCTAAACCACTATGAGAAACCATGTTAACCATGTTATGTAGTTGCTGTCCTGTTATTGATTTTACTCATTCCATTGTGTGTGCTTGTCTGCTTGTGCTCACAGAGCTGCCGGAGTCCACTGTGGTAACATCCAGAGCAGCGTCTGGTTCGCCCAGGAGTGTGTGTCAGCCTCCAGTGGCAGATACACACATAGACTGCAGCGGACACACAGCCGGCCTGGTTCAGCCTGAGCAGGGAGACGAACTGATTGACATGATGACGGCCAGACACATGTCCATCAAACAGAGGTGAGCCAGGTGGTGTGGTCAGCTGTTACTGATTTTAAGCTTAGAGTGGGTAGTGTTTCTGCTTTTCGTGCATCCAGAATGTTGTTTTACTCCATATATGACCATTTGCAAGTACTGTTAAACTATTCATTTAAGTCAGATTGGCCTAAAATTTTACTCCTTTCGGATCAGTTATAAATAAAGCTAACAAAGCTAAGGCTGAAGGAAGAGAAGATGCCCTTTCATTCTTGAAATGTGGGTTAAATGAAGACAGAAAATGAGATCACAAGGACAAGACAGATCGAGTTAGTGTGTTATTAGGGTTTTTTATTTTTAGCCGCCGCCGCTGGACTCCCCAGGATAAAGTGGGATATTAACAGCAGCAGTATGGTGGATATGGAATAGACAGAATGGACATTTACATTCATACTGAAGCTCTTGAATGCTACTAAACTTAATGCATGAGGCTATAAAAGCTAATTTAATGAGATAAATAGACAAGAGTTTTGCAGGCAGTGCTATGTGCCCGCACAAGCTGCTCATTTCATAACAATGATACATTTTCTAACATTACAAGTCAGGCTTCTTACTGTAGGTAGGAACATCAGTTTGACAGATGAGTGATAGTCAGTTCTATTTGGTCAAATTCTGTGTTTCTGACCTTATTTCTTATGCACGAGGAAGTAGGAATTCAGAGTCTGGTTACCGATTTTATTCAATATTACTGCAGCTCATTAAATGATAAGGATGGGAATAGTCTATGTTTTTGTTATTGTCCACAAATCCCATGAAAGACCAAAACCAACAATTTGTTGGTTTGTTTCTCAATACTTTCTTACTTCCCTAACCTGCCTGTGGCTCTCAGGCCTACTGGTTCCTACTGAAGAAAAAAACAGGTCACGAATATATACTTTTATTTTTTTTAAATAGTCTCAGTAATTTCCTAAAACAGCAGTAGTTTTTAGAAAATGACACTCAAACAGGAGGAAATGGTACATTTGACTATTTTCAGCTGCAGAGTTATACACATTTGGTGTATGTGGGATTGACTGAAAATAAAGTACAGTGTGTGTTCATGGTAATGAAGGAACGTGCCACTTAGTGCAACAGCACGGCTCACTGATGTTTTTAATAGTTTTTGGACAACAATGGAGCTCTATGGCACAGAGGATTAAGATATATCAGGCTTTGGATACACACACAATACAGTACTGGAATTTGTTGAATAAGAAAACTATAGAATATCACCAGACTTATCCCTTAAAGAAATACAACAATACAGTGATGCATAGCATGATCATACAGCCTGAAAAGCAGTCAGTTTTCTGAGATTTTTTTTATTTTTTTGCATATTATTCCTTAAGCACACACCATGTTTTCATGTTGTCCATCATTTGTATGATATAAAATCATTGCAGTGCATTTTAAATGTACTTGTTCTTCATGTAACTTTGACTTTTAACTGAAGCTCAGTATTGGATTCCCAGACAAATTAAATGATTACGTAGGTCTAGTTATGTCACAATGTGTTAACAAGCACAGCCTGCTGGTGTGACTGGTAAACACACCAGGCAGCGATCACATTCTAAATTGATTGATGACATAATGGAAGTACGTGTAAACTGGTGTTAAAGGGTGTGTGTTGCCTGTTCCATTCTGCTTATTGTCACATCTCACTCACTCTTTCACCATGTCAGGACGTCTTTGTGTCTCTCCCATTTTCAAAGGAATTTACTGCAGGCAGGATCTGTATCCCAGATACAGCTGGCGACATCTATTCACTGTAACTTTCATTCTGTTTTCTGGCGTTGTTGTGGAGCCCCCGGGGCAGAACAGGATGTCTCCTCACTGGGTCACAGAGGGGTGGTTGTGAGAGGGGCAGAGGGCACTGCCAACGCCCTGATCCCTCCCTTATGGGTCTTGTCTGCTCCCTACTCCCAATAATTGAACCTCTGTTCTTGTCACAGTATACTTCAGTTTGTGATTTTATAATCTTCCATGTGCTTTATATGTAATCCCAGTTTTCCACAACTCCTAATTTAAAAGACTGTATGTCCAAACAGTGATTTTAAGTTAGTATTTGTCATATAGCCCTCTTCCCTCACTGTTCGGGCTACATTTACTTTAGCTAAAATAAATCCCAGCACCTTTTTTGATTGCTTCAAATCCTCGTTTAAACCAAAGCCTGTCAAAAACTTTCCCAGCTCCAGTTACACAGACTGACATCTCTAAGTGATCTTTATGTGTGATTGTCTTTCAGCTGTCACCAGTCTGTTTATTCTGTGATCCAGAACTTTACAGTATTTCTAACTGTGGCTGCTAAGTGGCATTCTGTCTGCCTCTGCTTAGTGTCTGCTGCCTTCACTGCAAACAGTCTCGTAGATGAGGCTCAAGTGCGCGTGGCAACGTCCCTGTTTTTTGTTGCCGTCTGTGTTGTGACAGCTTGAGTTAAAAGCTCAGGGGAAGCAACACTGAGGTTTAACAAGTGCTTACTTTGTAGTAACCTTGTGCAAATGGCTGTCTGTCTTCATTTCATGCACTGTTATATTGGCTCTATACTTTAGTATCTGTGTGTGTGATGATGGTTTGGACTGATTACTGCATGTGTGCATTTTTTTTTTTAAAGTGTCCCTCGTTTCTCATTAGCTAAATCTTTGTAAAAGTCTAATTTAATACAAGCTAGTGATCTTCTGACAGTTTGACATTTTGGGAAATATGCTTACCGGTACATGCTTTTTTCCCAGAGAGTTAGATGCGTTAGATCCTGGAGTCTCTGCTGGTGGCATGGCATCCAGTGATGCCAAGACTCCAGGAAGTTGCTGTGCCCTGAGATAGAGTTCCAGCACTTAACTCCCTATAAAATTACAGCGTGTCATTTTTACATCTCGGTTTTTGTACAGATTGAACAAACAAGAAAAAAGTCAGATTTAGGTATTGGTAGGCCGATTTTTGAGCTTCGAATAGAGCTAGGCTGTTTCCCCTTGTTTCCAGTCTTTATGCTAAGCTAAGCTAATTGACTCCCAGCTTTAGCTCCCTTCCTAACGCACAGAGATGAAAGTAGTATAGAAATTCTCATCTAACTCTTATGCAAACCATAATCATCTTTCATACAAGTTCTAGAACTTGATTGGTGGTCTAACAAAAGTAAATATTCTTGCCTAAATTTAGAAACAATAACGCTCATGTCACGTCATTATAGTGGTGTGTTCCCGGTGTCGGTAAATGTAAAGTTACATCAGCAACACAGTGTTGTAATTGGGGAAAAAATGCCATTGTCCAAGAGGTCTTTTGTTTTTTTATCCCTTTATTGAATTCATTTCTTCATCTAAATCAGAAATAATATGTTTGATAGTACCCCAAACACTTTTCTGACTTAATCACTAATACACTCACTGCCAGTGCTGTGAGTAGAACTCGGGCCAATTCTCCAAATTTTTAATTATAATTTGGCAAATTGAAATTAAATATAATTTATTTTAAATCAAAATTTTTGTTTTCAGTGTTTGTTTAGGTTGTGAGTCATATGAATCAGGCTTTGAGTCAGATCCAACAATGCCTCTGTAAAGTCCAGCGTCTCACACCGTCTTGCTTAAGCATATTGTATGTTTGAGCCAAATGTTCTCTAACATTTTATTCTGAACTTTATTGTAACTTTTTCCCGTCTTCTGCTTACTCTCCCCCTTCAGAGTGGCCTTGTTGAAGATGAGTGGCGAGCAGGACTGGAGGAACAGGATCAATAAGAAGCAGGATGTGGTGAAGGTTGCTGTGGGTGAACAGCACGCTCAGCTCTGGGAGGTGGAGCAGAGCCTCAAGACGAAGGTAACCACCTGACGTGCACACTCACTGCTGACTGAACGCATCAACAGACAAGCCAGAGATGGGCAGTCGTCTGCCTGTGGCTGTTATGTCTGTTACATCATGTTTTTCATGCACTTATGACTGTATGCTCCATTAACGTCATGTTCAAAAGATGGTAGAGTGTCCTGTTTGAGCTACTTCCTATTTATCAGGAGCATTCAAATTGTGGTTCAAATTCCAATCATAGCACCTTCAATGCAAGTTCAAACACATGAATACCTCTAGGGAACTGCTGTTAACTGTCACTCCACCACTTTATGCCCATGAGACTTGAATGCAGCACTAATACAGTGACAGTGACATGCCACTGAGGCTTCAGTAATTTGAATATTATAGCTGCAAGTGTTTCCTGTATCAGCCTCTGAAGTCGGGCTGTTTTGGAGATGTTTTATCTTCTTTTGCTGACATGTAACTCCAGAGTAATAGGAATGTCAGAAGGATGACAGCCATTAAATATTGAATTTTGCATTAGTATTGGTATCAATTTTGGATATCTCTAAACAGAGAGGTTGTTTATTGTCCCATGTTTGTGTCTTTCGATCTCTTTGTCTCTTTTCCTCTGTTCTGTCTTATAAACACCTCTTCAATTTCTAAAATCAAATTTTCATTTTTATGTTTGAAAATATATAATTTTGGCCTAAAATTAAAATTCGGTGTACTCTTAAGCATAACACTGCCATGATGATATTGAAAATTAATGTGAAGTGGTCTTATCATTTTCAAATGGATTTTGAAAATGACACATGACACATTTTGCCATTTTCGTAGGAGATGAGCTAAAATAAGGACGTAATTTAAATGCAAAAGTCCAGTTTACAATTTCACTTTCAAGTTTAGGTTTCAATTTGAAAATGTCCATTTCTCATTTAATTTCATTGTCATTATCATTTCAGTGCTATGCTAAGTCCAATAAAAATGTTTTGTCATTGGACTTTCATCTTAATTTTCATCTTGATAATAGTTATGCATTTACAACTTAAATAAAATAATAAAAATGAAAATTGGATTGGATTTTAAAATTTTACTTTTGTCATACATCATCCGTACATACATGGAAAGTGTAATTTCAATTTGATCAAATTATTTCATTTTAATATTAGCAGCCATATACTTCCATATGTAGCAGTTTAATTTTCTATAGAAAATCTGTTGTATATTTGTTAGTTGTTTTGATTAGAGATTATCAAGATTAGAGTTCATTGAGCCGAATTTGAAAGCCTAATTTTGCCTAAATGAAACATATATTGAAAAGTCTATTTTTTACTCAGAGAAAAGTAAATTACTTTGTGTGCACTTTTTAAACAACAGCTGTTTGACTAACTGTCAAGAGCCAGTGACAGTAATGACTAACTGTCCTGTGTGCTGTAGCCTCTGCATTTTGTTTTGCCTGGCTTCAACTTTTCTTTCCACTGAACTGCATGTTATGTGTAAACTTTCATTCTTCTGTTTGCCTTTGTTTCTGTTTGCATGTCCTTAACCTTTAAAAAAAATAAACCTCATTTCATCCTCTGCATGTTGAGTATTTTTCTGTGTTGGCATCCTCTGTTTGTTTTTGAAGGGAGGGTTAGGGTGGGACGGTGCACGTACCTCTCTGTTTAGACATATTCACACAGCTACCATCCACATCAGCAGGGCTGTTTTTGTTTCCAGCTGCTTATCAGGGTTTGTTCAGCTCTGCCTGTACATATTCTGATTTTGGGTTTTCAGTCCATTTAAGGTCAGGAAGAATCCTGCTTTTAATGCTGTGATGCCACTGTGAATGATCTGATGTGCTGTTTTGAACTGCCTTTTCTGAATGTTTTCGACAAAAGGAATGATGTTTTAAGTGACAGCTAGAAGTCAAGGGGAAGGACAGGTGTTCATCTTGTTTCATCTTTTCATTCATCAGTACCCAGTGGACACCATTCAGTCAATTTCCTATTTTAGATCAAAGAAGAGCAACACTAAAGATCAGGCAGAAAACTTAGCAAATGCCAACAGCAGACAGATTCCCATTGTTCCAACCAAGGACATGGTTTTGATGAAAGTTCCACACTTGTTATACTTTACATACTGTAGTCTTGATATTTTCCACAAAAGTCAGTCTGTAGCTACTTAAAGGTCCTTAAAATGAAAATAACTGTTCAGAAAGTCTAAATGGTGTATCAGAAATGTTCGTTACGGATTTTTAGGGAGTTGATCATGTGATTTGGCCATTGGGACAACTGAGCTTTCAGAAAACATGTCCCTTCTCTCCTGCGGCTGCTTGTCTGTAGGATGATGAAGCACTGATGATGATCGATGAGTTTGCTGTGTCCGACCAGCTATGGGTAAGGCCAGTGTGCAAGGCCGAAATCACACACACACACACACACACACACACACACACACACACACACACACACACACACACACACTCTGCAGTGGTATTTATCAACTGCATTTAAACTGGATTGAATGAGTGATCTAAATTTTACATCCTTAACTGCATTTCCTGGCTGCTAACACACTCTAGTGATAAATACATCCTGGGTGTAAGACAAATTCAGCTATCTGTGTGTGATTGTGTGTATGTGTACATTTGGTGGTATTGGTAGTGGTACACTGTGTGGGTGTTTCCCCTTAAAATCATGCTGATGGTGTTGTACTTATGGTGTGTGCTTCTCTAATTCATCCCACTTCTGCTCGTTGGGTTTTAGGATTATGACTTTGTCAAGTATTTCTCTTACAGTCTCACATACTGTGGATGTGTTTTCTGTGTCTGTATGTATGGTTCTGAAATTGAGCCTTTATTTGTCTCTAATCAACTTAACTTAGCTCACATTACCAATAAATGTCTTTAGCGGTGTATGAAAGCTAGAGCAGGACTGTAATCCTTATCCCTTTTTCAAAGTCTCAAAGGCCAGAACTGTTGTTGGCACCTCTCTGCTCTGCCTCCTGTTTCCTCTCCATTCCAGCTGTTCATGGCTGTAGTTACCACTGAGGTCATATTACACATGATGGGTATTTTAAAGACTGATTAGAATGTTCAAGCAGTCTTAATATCTTACAATTTGACTTTTTAGGCAAAAAAAATAAAATTAATTAAAGCTGCACTAATCTGTATTTTTATATGAACAATAGATCAAATGACTATGTATTATGTGAAAGGGGTCACTCGTACTGACAAACAAACAGAGAATTATCACCCAACTGCAGTTTCCCTCTGATAAACCCACTGTATGGTACCTGCACAGCACTAAACAACAGACAATGTTAGCTACTAGCTGGTCATCATAGTGGAGCATTTAGCAGCTAAAGAGCCACTTACAGTATTTCCCTCAGGAGTTGGTGGAACCCAAAACAGAGTTAAAGAAGAGTAAATATTGGGACAATTTAATCAGTATTGGGTTACTCATCTGACAGGGTAAAGAAGGCTTTCAAACAACATATGGACTATAATGAAACCATTATGTAAGGCAATACAGGTTAAATTAAATGTAACTGAACAGTGAGATTAATGAATGAAGTGTGATTTTTATTTATTGAAGGGCTTCAGTGATTTAGTATTGCACTTCCATCCATTTGGGACTGCCCACCTCTTTCTGTTTGTTACACAGGCTTTGTGTTATATTATAATTTGTAGTCTACAAGCTCAAGCTGCCATCACATGACATGATCAGGGGTTATTAGAGGATGTTATTTATCAGTTTTCACAGGCTGCCCAGTATTAACCATGACTAGTAAACTGATCTTCATTTGTAAAATCCCCTTTAAATTCTAGTACAGTACATTTCTTAGGGATGTGGGGTACCTTGGGGGAATTTAGACCCCACAACCCCAGTATTTCTACAATCCTGGCTATGGCCTTGCAGCTGCTACACACTTGATTGTGTGTGTGTGTGTGTGTGTGTGTGTGTGTGTGTGTGTGTGTGTGTTTCCTCGGCCATGCCTCTCTAGGAGCCGGTCTTTGCCTCTACATTCTCTCCTCCTCCTGAGCCTCCTTTTAGTTCTTCCCCTGATGAGTCAGCCGAGCAGGTAGGAGGTTGCATCAGCCTTTGCTGCATGCATTGCTTGGCCACATCCCCACCTACTTCACTAAGTTCTGAAATCCATACACAAATCACAAACCCAATTGTTTTAACATGCAACTTCATTATTTGATTTGAACTAATTTGTTGAAGGAGAGAATCTGTTAAATACCCCGTACAGAGAGTAAGGCTCTGCATTCTTTCATATTACAAACCATTTTACCCAAAAACTGCACTATCTGTCAAGTCTTTCTGCTCCGTCAGCTGCAACCATGCTGGCAAATCAATTATGGCTAGTGCACGTTATGATCACTAGTGCTCTGCAGTCCTTCACAGCCACCATGCTCCTGTTTTATCCCTGTCACAAAGCTTTGTCCCTTTGCCTATGAAGTCAGCATGGCAGCCCCTGCAGCTTCTAATGCTTGTGCAGAGCTTGGACGTTTTCTACCATTTTTTCATCCTTATCTCTTAATCCTCAACATTTCTTACCTTCCCTTCCATCCCTTTGGTTGTGAAGGCCACCAGATCTCCCAGACCCATGCAGGTGGATGAGAGACACCCCTGGAGACGGAAGGTGACCCTGTACTCTCACAAATCCCCCAACTCCCCCTCCCCAGTGACAGCCTTTGTGTGTGCACACACACACACACACACACACACACACACACACACACACACACACACACACACACAGTCAAAGAAACCTGCACCTCAAACTTTGCAACAAATGAATTATGTTATAGTTGCTTACTAGAAGACCTTGTCTGCTATTGTTCTTTGTCTTCACTTTGTTACTAACATTTCTTTTATTTCAACTTTAAGAGTGACCCTAAAACATTTCTAAATCACGTGCATCCAGCAGAAAAAGAAAATCAATATTTTTTTCTTCGGGTGTTGGAAAACAGCTTGTTTTCAATACGAGGCAGGGATTAATGTGCTTCCTGTATATTAGTTACCCTCCTTTGGTGTCCTTGTTTTCCTCGGCTACTTTGCCTGTTTGATGTATTCCTTGCTGTTAAAGGAAAATTCCACATTCAAACACTTTATCACTGTTAAAAACAGCCGATGGCAATGTAAGATGCAGTCCTGGTTCCATTTTGTTGCTTGGTGGTGTAATTTTCCTTCTGCTGTAGTGTGACCACATACTTCCAAAGAAGCTATGATTGAGCTTGACAGCTAATAAAGTATTTTTTTTGGTACTCATTATATCCAAGTCCAAGTGCCCAAGTCATTCCAGGGAAATTCTAACAAAAAGTACTGTTGTGGATACAGTTGGATTTTAAAAGTGGGTACAAGATAAAAATGACATCACCTACTCACAAAATGGTTCCTGGAATGCATTGAACATCACAAACTGATGATATAATAGTGTAAGTACCCGAAGGTGGATTATTCCTTTAACTTTCAGTCCATCTAGCGTTCGTTGTAACTGACAGTAACTTCCCTCTCCTCCCTTCTCTCTTTTCTTAGAGAATAGCTGAGGCTGAGATGGAGTGTCAGGGGCTCGAGGCTCATATGTCCATCCAGGAGAGGAAACAGCTGATAGTAGCCCAAGAGGAGGCCTGGAAGATGAAAGGCCACGGAGCCGCCAACGACTCCACCCAGTTCACTGTGGCTGCACGCATGGTGAAGAAAGGTCAGAGGGCATCATTGTGATGAGACACTGAACACACGTACTTTCTCAACAATCCTCTTTCTCCATCCTCTCAATCATATGCATGCATGCTGAATTACCCTCAGTCATGACAAAGAGTTAAGTCCACAGTTCAGTCTCAGCTCTCTGCCCTGAATCCTTCCAAGCCCTCTTCTCAATAAGCAGCTGGGGGAAAATGACTCTCCTTTTCCCTCCATCAGGCCCAGACACACCAGGCCAGAGTAGCTGCTGAGAGGACTTTGCTCAGGCAGAAAATGATTTTATGGTTGGAGTTGTTTCCCATTAGCTCTGGGAGTGGCCCAAAGGGGGCAGCTGATGGAAGGTTTAATTTGTATTTTGTGGGAGTTGGTGGGTTTGGCCAGATTAAGGCTAATGGAGAGTGGCATAGGAAGGATTAGCATCAGAAATGTTTGCCTCAAACAGCTTCAAAGGCATCTTAGACACTGCCTCTGTAGTTTTGGCCGCCTTTGAGGCTAGTGTTGTTAGCACTAGTTCCAGTGATGTTTACTACTTCTTAGCTGCACAATTGCAACATAAGGAGACCTCTGCTTCTGCTGAATCATTCCTCATTTGTGTAACATATGACACTCGCTTAAACACCCACTTCTGTTGTTTCAAGACACACCACTAGCCTTTTTTCCAGCATTGAAAAGGCACAGTGAAAAAGTGCATCATACAACTGTCCTTGAAAAATTAGTAAAACTCTGTCCCGGTAGCAGAATGGTGGGCCTGTCTGTAGACGTTCCACAGACAAGTCTGACATTTGCTGCTACTCTGTTCTTCTGCGAAGTTTCCTTCAAATCACACATTTGTGAAGGACCACTGATGCACCTTTTTGCTCCAACTATCCACAAACCACTAGCGTGGATGGCACCCTCAGTAAAGTGTCTTCCTTGGTGCTGCACGCATTCATTATGGTGATGAATGAGCAGTATTGCAACATGATGCTGGCCTGGGATGATGAGAGGGTTGGCTTCGCTCTTCTGAAGCTTTGACAGAGTAAGATGTCTTCCTACTCGCAGTAAGCCTTCACAGTGAATGAGCGGGTGAAGCAGAGCACTGTTTCTAGGAAGGTTCCATTTTGCTTCAATGTATTTGATATCCTCAGAGTATGCTTCTTGTTGAACACATCTGATCATACAGTAAGTCCAGGAGGTCCATGACACAATCAATCCTGTCCTACTTATAAAACAACATTGTCAAACACAGTTAGTGTGATCTATTAGATGATATTGTAATAGCTTGCAAAGCCAACAGTGGCCAACTGACACTGCGCGTGCTAGCAGATTAGCTCAGTAATGGTAATGTTAGCTCAGCAAGCCCCGTCATGTGCCCCTCCCCTTGTGAGTACTGTGTGTACTACACACACAATGCTTCGTGATGTGTAGTACAGTATATGAAAGCTCCAACATTTTAATAATACAGGGGTCCATCCCACCTATGTGTAACTGTTTACTCCTCTACATTAGTTGGCAATAAGCAAAGTGTAATTGTCTTGTGTAAATTGAACCAATGTTCTGGTAACACCACAATCTGTGTCTTAACCTATGAAATGAAACTAGAACCATGTCATGCTTTTTGGGTCATTAGATGTTCACGCCTGTCTGTGTTCATACAACAGGCTTGGCCTCCCCCTCAGCCCTTCAGTCTCCAGTGCCATCCAAACCCAAGAACAGCAGCCTTGCCATCTCCAAACCACAGGAAGGTCAGTTTTACTTTTTTGTTTTTTTAACTTTGTACTTCATTTCTGCCTTTCACTACACTCTGGTATCCTCTGGTTCCCTGTTATGTCACTCTGCTGTCATGTGGAGCCGTTCAGTTCATTTAGCTGGGTTAATGAAGATTGGAGGGCTCAGCTGCTGCTCCAATCTGATTTAGACTTAATGGCATTACTTTTTTACATCCTCAACTGTCACCAGACACACAGTTTCCAAAACATAGTCTGCATACAGTTAATTAACTAAAATGTTGTCTTAAACTTAGGTGGATTCCTGTGTAATATGATTTCTGATGACAGTTGGTCCACTGATACTACATTTACAGTTTCTGAAAGTATTCTGGGTCAGATCTCATTTGAACACAGTTTAATTGATTGTCTTTGCTTCTCTTTCCAAAGACATGGAGGAGATGTCTGATATCGAAGGTGTATTCCCTTTTTATTTGGTGTTGCACTGAATGTAATGTTCATCATCATCACCAAAACTATCATCAACACTAATGTGGCTGCTGTTGCTGTGAGACTTCTATTAGGCTAAGAAAGCCTAATAGAATATAAACCATGAGATCATGTTTCCATGAATATGCATGAGTCTGAAGTGTAGAAGAATTCATATTTAGTGGCTGTTAACTGTTGTTAAAATGCTTGTGACTGACAGCTGTGGCCATCAATATGTTCAGATCAACTTCACTGTACGCAACTGTTCATGCTCATTGTTCAAAGCCAACCACAGCATCAATGGTGACAAGTGTGACTCTGAACAACAGAATCTCAAACTGCCTTCCTGTTCAGAGATGGGATCTGTGCTTAAATCAAACAAAGAGTAAATTTATGGCTCTAACAGCTGTGTGTGTGTGTGCGCGTGTGCGTGTGCAGAGATCAAGGCCGTACCAGATCTGAACCTGGAGTCGGACATGAAGCTGGATAAACTGGAGTCATTCCTAGGCAAGCTCAACAGTAAAGGTCAGTCTTGTTTGGCACGCTGTCTACAAGTCACTAAGTGTAGAATAATCAGGCCTTTCACACTGACCCACATTATAACCATACAATCAATTATAAAGATTCTATCCTATCTGATGTGTAATTTAGACCGAACTTAATTAATTAAATGCAGTATTCTCTGTCTAGTTCTCTTTAATTCATTTGAGATGAGATAATCTATTTGTGTTGCTTTTTTCCAGTTGTTGCATTTAGTATTTTCTTCTTTACGTCATAGTCCATAATATTTCAGTCCTGGTTGATTTGGTGACACCTGTGGTTAACAGCAAGAGTCTTTTGCCATTGTGGTGACTTAGTGGTTAAGATGCTATACTATGATTACAACATCCCCAGTTCAATTCCTGTCAAACCTCTACTGTCCACTTTTGAAAAAGTATACTATTAAAAATATACAAACGTATATAAAAATATATGCTTAAATAAAAATAAAAATAAAATAAATATACTGAAAAGAAAAGTGGCAAAAGAAGAGCAACTCGTGTATCTGTTTACAGTGCAGCCAAACAAAATGTAGACTAAGGATCCATCATGTCATGTTGTTTTATTAAACACAGTAAACAGCAACTACACTTCCAAACATCTTGGACATTACATGAAATGCACCCATGCACCAGCTTTTGTCTTCCACATCATGTCCAGTACATGCATTTATCAATTCCTGTGAATCCTTTCTGTGTTTGTAGGCAATTTCAGTTATGTGCAGAGAAAGAAGCAACCTGCCAGTAACATTGAAATCTACCATTTATAGATGCAAAAGAAATCCTGAAAAAATGGGGTTGTGAGGGGTTGTAAAATGTAATTTTGACATTTATTCATAAATGAATAAACACATCTTATTACTTTCATTAGCAATGCATGAGCCCAGTGATGCTTGCACAGGCTTTGGCAAATCATCTGTAGTAGTAACTTCAATGAATTCTGCATATTGTATGACCGTGACACAGCTTCGTTTTGTCCCTCCTCAGTGTCTGGACTGCCAGAAGCGACCATCACAGTTACAGAGAAGAAGGTAAAGGAAGTGATGACCCTCGAAGATGAAACTTTTTCCAAGTTCTACCGCCAAGTGGAGGAGCTCCCCACCACGAACAAGGTGGAGATAGACGACGACTTTGATACCATCTTCGGTCCCCAAGTGCCAAAGTAAGCTCTCACTACCAGATGTCAATTTTAAGTAAGAACCCTGACTAAATCATTATTGTGAGACTCTACTTTTTCCTTTATTGACCATGCCCCATCACCTGGCCTCTCCCCAGGCTGACCTCGGAGATGGTGCAGCACAAGCGAGCGGTGCGGCCGGCGCGTAACGTGCAGTCATCTAGGAACCCTCTGAAGATGCTGGCTGCCAGGGAGGACATCAGACACGAGTACACAGAGCAGAGGCTCAACATCGGCCTGCTGGAGAGCAAGAGGATGAAGGCTGAGAAGAGTGAGTGAGGATGGATGAGGAGCTGGAAAATGCATGAGACCAAAACTCTCAGGAATACAACATGTGACTAGCCTGACATCACCAGACCAATTAGCAAATGCGAATCAGTCTGGAACCTCTCAGTTCATTTTGGATTTCCAAGGGGTGTTATCAACAGGCGCAGACCAAAATGCCTCTGGATGCAATTGGATAGACCTACAACCAATCCGAGCAACAAAACGTGTGACGTAGCGCTCATTAATCAGTGTCCATTCTTGGCCAGTCACGTGTCACACTGTGCTGTGTTGTGAAGAGTTGCAGAACATGTGAAAATGCATGAGCTTTTATAGACGTGTCCCTGCAGAAATACAATGACAAACATCACATGTGAAACCAGTTCAGTTGTAATCGTTGTAATCGCCAGGTGCGATAAATATTTGCTTTTTGTCTTGTCTTTATAATATTGGTAAAAAGATGTATTCACCTATTGACATCCAGTGTTTGAAACAAAAGGCTGCCACTTCCACTGAAAAATAAGAGAGAGCAGAACATACATCTCAATCTCAGATACAAATTTAAGCGTCACTGATATTGTACAGTCTATGAATTGTCTCTCCATGCTGTTTTTAAGATGGGCGTGGTCTGCATCTTGTTTTGAGAGTGACGTTAGAGAACTCACAAAGTCAATGTCATGTTACTCCCATAACGTTCTCCTTCATCTCCTCTGACAGCAATAAAAACTCTTAAACTGTCTGGAGTGTTCTATATTTATTAGTCATATAGAGAGCTTTAGTGGGGGGGCTTGACAGGTAATTTAGACTCTAGCTGTGTATAGGGGCTAAATGTAATGATTGAATGTTGTGTGTTCAGTCTGTTTCTTTCTGTCTCATGTTCCCTCTCTGTGCTCTGTTCTGTTCACTGCAGTGAGTAAGAACTCTGGTTTCTCTGATGTGGCTCTGGCTGGTCTGGCCAGCAAGGAGAACTTCAGCAACATCAACCTGCGCAGCGTCAACATCTCCGAGCAGATGTCCAACAACAGCGCCGTGCCTTACAAGAAACTCATGCTCTTACAGGTCAAAGGTCAGTTGACCCGAGCCTCAGTTTTTTTAAATCCTATTTTTAGTTTACTGCACCATAATTCCAGTAATAACATATACAGTAACAACATTTTGTGGAACGTCCAGATTAGATTGACTCCAATAAGTGCAGTTGTAATGGGCACTCACAGATAGATAATGGAAAGCATAAACCTACTCAAATTGTCTATAGTTGTAATACCAGCAATTGTCATCTTGCCCACATTTCTACAGGCCTGTGATTTCAGATATGTATAATCAATAATATTAAAACAGCTGACAGTGGTGGTTCCCAACAGGTCTAGATCCAGGTCGACATTTCAACAACACCCATTCAGTTTATTTCCATCCATCCATTATGCCTCTAAGTTACTGCTTTGAGGAAACGGTGCTTACCGCTGTACTGTCTGTCCAGTATTATTTCACAAAATGAAAGCAAAGTAGTAACAAGAATTGCAACTAGAGAGCGAAATAAGGGCAAAAACAATGGTATGAATTTGCAGCAGCAGTTGTAGCTTATTCAGCCTAGTTAAAAAGAACAAGATAAAAAAACATCTGCTTTGCTGAATCAGATGATGAGAAGAAAAGTTGTTTTCTAACTAAAAGCCAGGCTGTTTTTGTTTTTTTCCCCCAGTGTATTGCCGCGTTTAATAGCATCATGCTTATGTTTGGCCCTGTTAGCTGAGTTGAGTTAGCATTGTCACAATGACAATGCTAACATGCTGACATTTAGGTATGTTTACCATGTTCACTATCTTAATTATAATCTTATTATCATCCTAACATTTGATAATTAGCAGTAAGTGCAGCTGAGGCTGATGGGAATGTCATTACTTTGTCATTGACCAAAGTACTGGACAAATGGTGGTAACTAATAAGGATTTGTCCTGAGAGGGCACAGAGGCCATCATGTCGTATCAAGAAATATCTTTCAAAGTCCTCTGTTGAAAGCACAGTCCTTACAAAAGTTAAATTGAGGGCAGCATCCTTGAATAGACAGGCTTGATGATGCAGCTTGTTTACTTCACAAACAAGCCATCCAAGCAGAAAGGGATACAAAACATCTGTCTACATTTTCCAAATCTTTTAAATTGGCTTTGTTTTGTGGTGACAAATCTGAAATATAGAGACAGTGCAGCAGCGTCTGCCAGCAGTTGCATTCAGTTCTTTAACAGGATGGAAAAACAAATGGCTCCTGTTTTACACAAAGCTTTGGAGGATGCTGCTTCAAGGGTGTCCTTTCCAGAGGATATCTAAAATGGGAGACGAGAGGTGGTCTATTTCGGTGTCTTTGCACCTCGTCCATACGTCTGGTGGTGACAGCTGTGGCTCTAAATCATTCTCCCCAGGTCACCTCACACTATCCTGGGCTGATCCTCTCTTGCAAACCCTACTGTTTGTAATCCAGAGCAAATCCAGTACACCAGGGGTACCACTTTGTTAGGAGGTTAGCTGTCCCAACATAATAGTGTTGAGAGGGGTGCTTTAGAATACCTTCAGCTGGTTTCTGCTTGGATCACCTGAAGAGCCAATGGGATCGTGAGTCACTGAGGCCCCTAAAACCCTAGAGTTTGTAATTAGACACATTTATGGTTAAATGTAGATTGCATGTTGTCCTGGCTACATTAATTAGTTGAAAAGAGAGGTTTTTAACTGGAGGATGGGTACTTGACAAGGCACATACATGTACATACATGTACAGGGTCAAATGGTCAAGATATGATAATCCAGGCATGCTGACAGTGATAATCAGAGGTGTCACTGATAAGCCACCTGTCTGTGTGTTGTGTTTTTTGTAACACCAGGCCGACGGCACATCCAGACCAGGCTGGTGGAGCCCAGAGCTTCCTCCCTGAACAGCGGCGATTGTTTCCTACTCATCACGCCACACCACTGCTTCATCTGGATCGGAGAGTTTGCCAATGTCATCGAGAAGAACAAGGTGAGTCTGGCTTCTGAGTGCTGCCAGATAACACAAAAAGTTAGAAAAGTCGCTTGGTTTGGGTAGAGTTGAGTTTGTCATATCAACACAGGTAGAGTAAGGCTGCTGTTATGTAGGGCAGGCTTCACGTGCAGGATGTGAACACAGCCCTGGGAGGAAGCAACAGTGGCACAGCACAGGAAGGTGTGTGTGTGTGTGTGTGTCTCTCAGGGGTTGTTGCAGGAAACGGACACAAGAAAAGGCTATTGTTCAAAGCCTAGACTGGTCTGATTACCTTTGATTGGCTGAACAGAGTGCTGACTTCAATCTGACAAAAAGGAAAGCTCTGACCCATGGCCCACATTATTTATGAGGGCTTGTTTGAGTTTAGTTCATTAAAGAGGTACTGCAAACTTAAACATGTTTTTTGAGCTGTAAACTAAATGATATGACTGTACTGTGATGAAACACATGAATGCTGGTGTTAATATTGACATTTCTTACCAAATGTATAAAATTCTGCATTTCATGTGTTGAAAATGTCTCAACACGCCATCTACTGTTTTAAATCAGCCCTGAACCTGCGAGGCCAATGCTGACAGAGTCATGAAATTGTAGACTCTAATCAGTGTAGCCACGCCTCCTACAGTTGTTGTTCCCTCACTCATTGCATACTGGGAGAGAGGGTTCTAGCAGAATTTGAGGGCGTAGTTACACTTTTAAAGTTTTCAGATTCAATTCAATTCAATAGGCTTTGTAAGCATGACATTTGACATGTGTTGCCAAAGCTCTTCTTCTTTGTATTTTAGAGATCCTGAGTAATGAACTTGAATAATAGGGTCTAGGGTTTCAAAAAAGGAACCTAAAAAAATGCATGGATGCGTTCCTCATGTTTTTTGCCAAGTATGAACACTATGTTGACATCGTCTGCCATTGACTAAAAAACACAGAACATCTGTTGTTGGAATTAGATTAACAGCCCTCATCAGTATAATGCAATAAAAGTTTCTCTCATCTTTTTTCAGGCTTCAGAGTTAGCAAACTTCATCCAGAGCAAGAGAGATTTGGGTTGCCGTGCTAACTATGTCCAGGTCATCGAGGAGGGTGTTAGCACACACAGCCATGCTGCCAAGGATTTCTGGAAGATTCTGGGAGGGCAGTCGAGTTTTCAGCGTAAGAATTTGTATCTGACATGAACCCAACCTCGAGGAAACAGTCCCTGAAGCAATGAAATGCAAGCTGATGCCCTTGTCTTTCTTCTTGTAGCTGCAGGAACACCAGATGAAGACGAGCTCTACGAGGGTGCCATTGTGGAGACAAATTGTATTTACCGCCTGATGGATGACAAACTGGTCCCAGATGATGATTTTTGGGCCAAGATGCCCCGTTGTTCCCTGCTCAACCCCAAGGAGGTCAGGTTTAGACATGTCTAAACACTTACCTTAAATATGTTAATCATCCAGATCTTCAGACTGTTTTTCACACAGGGATTTAAAGCCACTTTGTTTAGGATTTAAAGATTTTTTACTTTTTTAGAAGAAAATGACACTGTGTGGGACAGCAATGCTCGCTGGTACTGTTGGGTTGGAAAAATAAAAATGGTCTCCGTCTGTGTTTCTGTGCAGGTCTTGGTGTTTGACTTTGGCAGCGAGATGTACATATGGCATGGAAAGGAAGTGACGCTGGCACAGAGGAAGGTGGCTTTCCAGCTGGCCAAGCACCTGTGGAACGGCACCTTCGACTACACAAACTGTGACATCAACCCGCTCGACCCGGGGGAGTGCAACCCACTCATACCCAAGTATGGAAACGTATACTACAGTACAAATGTATGATTCGATACAAATATGCAGTAGATCTTTCACAGGACACAATGTTCTTCCCCTTTGCAAAATCATTACAGAACAGTGTGTTTGTGGCTCAGCAGATGTCACAAACTTTAAGTGACAAATTAAATGTTGCCTAATGCACACCTGGTAGACAGGTGCATAGGAAAATCATGCAAAAGAAAGTGTTGAATTACCACATGTTGCGACATCAAGCATCAGACTCGCAATATGAAAGCCTAATTCTTTATATTAGAACTACAGGCTGTAACATCCAATTGTAAAAAGGTTGCTGGTCAAATTGTCCACCACCTACTATATACAAATTGAGGCAACATTTGTCTGTCGGGTTCCGATGTATTTGTATCGGATTTTAAAATATCAGATAATGGAGGTTTGTCAGTGACCATAACTTCGTCTGTAAAACCTGCAATGGAGTTTGTTATAGTTGCACATTTTGTTTATTGGTTTTATTTTAAATGCAGTTAGGTATGCAATAGTTCACCCTGCTATTGAATAAGCTGGTAAAGAAACTGCTAAACCACCAAAAAATGGTATTAGTCTAAATGTAGTGTTCCAATCTTGCTTGATGGCCTAAATGCTCTTAATATTTGTCATTCAGGAGCGAATGCCACAGATGACTGCTACTACCACAACAGTGCATTGAGAACATTTTCAGTCACTGAAGTATGGTATTGTGTCATTGACGTACTGTATCCTCTTCACCTGTAGGAAAGGTCAGGGCCGACCTGACTGGGCACTGTTCGGCAGACTGACTCAACACAATGAAACCACCTTATTCAAAGAGAAGTTCCTGGACTGGAGCGACTCCAGGAAAACACACGGCCCCATAAACGATCACATCACTGATCAAAAGGTATTAAAAAATATTTTAGTATCTTAAAAATCTTATGGATATAATCAGTGTGGCACAGAGGATAATATACACATTCTGTCCCTCTCTGCCGTCCCTCTTATTTCTGTCCTTCATCTTAATCTTCACCCTAGGAGCAGTCCACCTCTGATCAGCCCCATGCATATGACGCCTCCCTGATGCTGCCTCTCCATGAGGGGCCCGTCTCCACTAGACTGGACGGGTTCAACGTGGGGCGGGGCTACGGCCTGGTGGAGGGAGAGGATTGGCGGAGCTACGAGATCAGCACGCTGGCGGTGGAGGTGTGGCACATCCTGGAGTTCGACTACAGCCGCCTGCCGCGCCAGAGCATCGGCCAGTTTCACGAGGGCGACACATACGTGGTGAAGTGGAAGTACATGGTCAGCACTGCAGGTTAGTGTCGTCTATTTTCACAAATGCACCATCACTCCTGTCACCAGACAGACTTGAGGATCTTAACTTCCAGCAATAATTTATCTTTAAGTCTTTTCTTTTATGAATATTTTTATTTTCAGCCTCTTAAACTGTGCTGGGCCCACCGGTGGTTCAGTCTTTACAAACACACATTGTGCCACAGAGCTTTATTTACATTACAGTGAAGATCCCAATATGTCCGCCAGAATTTTGAAATGTTCATAAAATAATACCAATATTTCCTTTTGATATAATGGTGCTGCCGTATAAAATCTTTGGTTTGGATGTGTCACTAAGTGTAAACTTCATATATTAAAATCCTGTATTTCAATAGTGAATAATATTAAATCTTACTCTGTTTACAATCATGTAAAAGAGTGGGATCACATCACTTGTTAAATAACTGATGACTTAATTCAAGTGCTTCATGTTCTTGATACTAGTGCTCTGCTACAATAAAGTTCCTCTAACATGCAAAACAAGTCAGGTAGTTTCATCCCTTCTGTAACTTCTAAAAATATGTTTAGACTAAATATGCTACTAATAAGACCAATTGCAGTTTGTCTCCTCCTCAGAAGCCACAACACTTGATGATCCTAGTTTTTATGTGGGTTACTGTAGAAGGCCACTCCAACTGGTCAGATCCTTCACTGAAATACCTCTGAATCACTCTGAATACATCCACCTTTGACACCAATCTCCTCTATTTACAGACATTTCAAAATGTGGTTAAAGTGCCTCTGCTCGTGTGTATGTATGTATGTATGTATGTATGTATGTATGAAAATCTGTCTAAAGTCAATTCCAAATGCCAAAACCATAACAAAAATTTATTGTAATACTGTATGCAGCATTTTGTAGTTTTCCAGGGCTGTAGTCACATAATAGTAAGAATCAATAATGTCTTTCTAACAATGTCTCGCCATCAGTTGGGAGGAGACAGAACCCAGAGCAGCTGAAGACGGCGGGGGCCGGGAAGGAGAAGTGCTGCTATTTCTTCTGGCAGGGCCGCAACTCCACCGTCAGCGAGAAAGGAACATCGGCACTGATGACGGTGGAGCTGGATGAGGAGCGGGGAGCACAGGTACATGAAAGAGTGAGTGTGTGTGTGTGTCTGAGCGAGAAAGGTCACCGTGAATACAAGTCTGTTTTCTATTATGTAAGCTTCACTTCTCTCCTGTTTCATTTCATCCTCCTCCAGGTTCAGGTCCAGCAGGGTAAGGAGCCTCCATGTTTCCTGCAGTGCTTTAAAGGAGGGATGGTCGTCCACTCAGGGAAGAGAGAAGAGGAGGAGGAAAACTCACAGAGTAAGCCCACATTACTGCTTCAAGATATTCAGCACAGACAAACAGTTTGCTCTCTGCTGATATTATCATTTTCTGTACAGGGTAGTCTGTTTAGAGAGCCATATTTTCTGAATTATACTTGAATGAATAAATAAGACTCACACTTGCTTCTTAGACTTGCATTTAAAGCAATAATAGCTTCTGTAGAACTGCCCATAATGAGTGACTGAGAAGAACTGGATTTGAAATATTAATGAATTAGAAAATATTTTCCCACACCTCACAGAACTTAACATTTGTTGTTTAGGCTACAACTTTCACTTTCACGTTAAGACGCTTTTTTACTCATGTCAGTCTCCCTCACCTCTCACTTTGCCCCTGTTCCCCACAGATGACTGGCGTCTGTACTGTGTGCGGGGGGAGGTGGAGGTGGAGGGCCACCTGCTGGAGGTAGCCTGTCACTGCAGCAGCCTGCGCTCCAGGGTCTCGATGGTGCTTCTGAGTGTTAGCCAGGCCCTCATATACCTGTGGCATGGCTGCAAATCTCAGACACACACACAGGAGGTGGCACGCACCGCTGCCAACAAAATCAAAGAACAGTAAGTGGAAACTTCATTTTCTCCCCTTAAATAATTCGGTCGTCACAAGTCAGTGTGACACTAGAGGTGAAATTCAAACTAGTGGGACTGTTTCATTTGACCTCTGCCAACAAATAACCAAAGAAGCAGTTCCTGAAACTTCTATTGATGATCTTGGAAATTTATTGAGATAAATCCATTTCTGATTTCATACTGCTGTTGTCTTTGTGCAGTTGTCCTCTGGAAGCAGGCCTCCACAGCAGCAGTAAGGTGACGATCCTGGAATGTGATGAGGGAGCAGAGCCCACAGGATTCTGGGAACCCCTTGGGAGGAGGGACAGGAAAGCGTACGACTGCATGCTGCAAGGTGGGGAAACCAAAGTGCATGAAATCTAAAGACTGATTTTTAATATTTTCTTTGCTTTACAGAGCTATGAATGGTGTCATTAACTAGTGTCCTTGGTTATGTGTGTTTTTTAACCTTTGACCCTCAGACCCAGGGAGGTTTAACTTCTCACCACGTCTGTACCAGCTGAGCAGCAGCTCAGGGGAGTTTGTAGCTGTGGAGTTTCTATACCCTGCCAGAGACCCCAAGCAGGTCAACTCTATGCCTTTCCTGCAGGAGGACCTTTATGCAGCTTCCCAACCAGGTACACACATGCATTTGCCGTACTGTACATCTGAAGATAATAATAGTAAATTATATTCATATGGTGCTTTTCAACATATTCAAAGATGATTTACAGAGCAAAACATCTTCCGCTGACTACACCCATTTCTTCTCTCCAGCTTTAATCTTAAAGGAATGAAAGTCCCAAGATTTTGTGAAATTGGCCAAGTGGTCAGTTTACCCATTAAACCACAATATAGCTTTACTGGATTTTTTTAGGCTGATTTTGATATCAATATTTGAGAGTTAGAAGATCTGATAATAATATATGTGTGATGTCCATGACAGGTTCTCTGTTATGCTGATTCCCAGGAACCTAATTATATTCACTTGCTCCACCTCAGTTCCACTGATGTAGACAGGAGTGCTCCTTGGTTTAGCTGACATTGAGCAGTAGGTTGTTCTCTGTGCACCACTCTGCAAGATTGTTGATTTTCTCCCGATATGAATTCTTATCCTTATTTGTAATCGGCTGATGATGGTAGTGTCATCCACAAACTTCACAACAGAGTTCTCTCCATGTCGGGGATTGCAGTCATGGGTGTACAGCGTGAACAGGAGGGGGCTGAGCACACAGCCCTGGGGAGCTCCGGTGTTGAGGAGGTGTGACCCCCAATCTGAACTGTCTGGAGTCTGTGAGAAAGTCCAATATCCAGTTGCAGAGTGTAGTACTCAAGCCAGTTTCATGGGGGGGATTGTGTTGAACGTGGCCTGTGATGGTCTGGATCGATTGCAACATATCTTTGGTGTTGCTGGTGTTCTCTCTCCAGTCTCTCCTGATGTGCTGGCGGTGCTGTATGCTTCCTTGTCACCTGACCGAGAGGCAGCTTGTTTGGCTCTGGACAGGGCCCTCACCTCTCCATTCATCTAGGCTTTCATCAACACATTTGCTGATGTATCACTGATAATGTATGTTCCTCAAGGTTGATTGATGTGGTTCTCTTGGGTGGCGGCATCTCTGAACATGTGCCAGTTTGTGGACTCAAAACAGTCCTGTAGAGCTGCTGTAGTTTCATCAGTCCACTTTCTTTTTTTTGGGGGGGGGGGGTTGACCATTTTAATTAGCTGGGAGTAAGTAGGAACAGGGGAATATGATCTGATTGACCAAAATGGAGGCGGGGGACGGCTTTGTAGCTGCCGGAAATGTTAGTGTAAACATGGTCCAGGGTATTGCTTCCCCTGGTGGGGGTGTGGACATGCTGGTGAAATTTATGTAAAACAGTTCCGAGGTCTGTTTTGATTAAAATTACCAGCTACAATAAAAATACCATCTGGTTGTTTTGTCATGTGACTGCTGATGACCTTTTGAACAAGACATTTTAAGGAATTTTAAACTATGTAGCATCTAAATATAAAACATGGGCAAGTCATCCAAAGCTTTGTGTTTTTCATTAATCAACTCAACTTGTAAACCTAAAATCAACTCCTAACCATAAACTATCTGCCTGAAAAAACTGATGAGGAGACACTTTACGAAACTAAAATTCTGAAAGTCTTAAAATGGTGTCCTTGTCTTGTTTTCTTTCTCTGATGTTCAGCCCTGTTCCTGGTAGACAACCACCATGAGGTGTATCTGTGGCAGGGCTGGTGGCCTCAGGACAGTGAAAGCACTGGCTCAGCCCGAATCCGCTGGGACTCAGACAGGAAGTGTGCCATGGAGACTGTGCTGCAGTACTGTAGAGGTACTTCTTATTCTTCTTATTATTAGACACCACTTTTACCACTCTCTGTTACTGATTGATGTAACATTTTAGCGATTTCTTTCATAACCAGGTGTTATGAACAGAACACGGACAGACAACAGCACTAGCCACACTGTTAAATTGAAAATGATGAATGTAAAGTGCAGTGTAAAACCACTACAGCAATGGCTGCCTGGCACCAAAATTTTAAAAATTAGGAAATCAATAGGCTGCTGCTTTAAAACCGATGATGTTATTGTTTTGTTTCCACAGAAAAGAATTCGAAGAAGCCTCCCAAAGCGTATCTGATCCATGCTGGTCTGGAGCCACTCACCTTCACCAACATGTTCCCCAGCTGGGAGCACAGAGAGGACATCGCTGAGATCACTGAGAGGGTGTGTGGATCAAATCACAGTATCTGATTACTCCCAAGCTACATCATCTTATATGAACCAGTATTGCTCACAGTGTCTGCCTGTAGCCATTAGTGTATATATTGTACTGAAACACATGCACTTATTGTACAAAATACAGGTCAGTCCAGGTGTTAGCCATTATCCCTCATTGATTTTCCTAATCAAATTAAATTATCTACTATACAACTGGCTGCTTTTTGTGTTGAAAAATTATATATTTTGTGTGTGTGTGTGTGTGTCTGTATTCTCAGGAGGCAGAGGTGTGTAACCAGATTATCCTAGTGGAGGACGTGTTGGCCAGGCTGTGTAAGACCACATACCCCCTGGCAGATCTTCTGGCCCGGCCGCTGCCTGAGGGCGTTGACCCTCTTCGCCTGGAGGTCTACCTGTCTGATGAGGACTTTGAGGTAAGAACCTGCAGTCCACAGATTACAGACTGCAGACCAAACACCACGATCAAATACATTTTTCCAAAATATTGTTCTCCCTTCAATTAAGATGTTAGAGTTGAACCATATTGTTTGCTGCAGAATTCCATACCAACTTTCTGGAGGAAGAACTGAAAACACAGCCAGCACTGAATGTCTTCCTTTAAAATGTATATATTTAAAAGGATGAATTTCCAACCAAATTATTCTCTTCAAGAAGAGTAAGCAGAGTAGGCTACATTTGAATGCTTCCCAGACTATTAACGGGATTCCTGTATCAATATTATATGCAAAAAGAATCATTAATGAATCTTAGTCTTGCTAACAAATTCCTCATCTTTAAACTTCCACACACATTTTCCTATACTGAAAATTTTAACCCAATAGAGTTATGATCAGACCGTAATCTATCCTCTATTGATACAACAGTTACTTTAGAGATGAGGGATAAATTTGGGTTTTTAAATATCCAAATAGATAGATCTAAAGCATCCACAAGATTGTGAATCTTCATAGGGGCATGCAGGTGAGAGTTAATTGGAGGATTATTTAATCTGTTAAAGTCACCTACCACAATAATTTTACCCTTTATATCCTGCAGCTTATTAAATATTTCATCAAAAAAAGTTGGGTCATCTATATTAGGTCCATACAAGTTCATAATGCACAGCTTTTCTCCTTGAATTTGGCTGTTTTTAAGTTTAAAATTAACCATCTTCCCACTCAATCCGTGCATATGGAACACAACTGAAAATTAAATTGCTTCTTGAAAAGAATTATAACACCTTTTGAGTTTCTCTGACCATGTGAAACATAAATTGGCTCCTTAGCTTGTTCTCCCCTAAGTGGTCAAAAACAGATTAGCACTGCTTTAAAGTAGCCTACAGTATGATATACTGTATGTTGGCCCTTTCAATGATAAAACTGGCATTATTTTAAATTTTTGCCAATAAATCCCATGAAAGACCAAAGTAAACAATGTGTTAGTTTGTCTGTCAATACTCTCTGACCTCTCTACCTTGCCTGCTGCACGCACCCCATTAATCTGTAAAGATTTAAATCTTTCAAAATGTCACAGATGTATAGTTTTCTTTTTACAGAAGGCTCGGTAATTTCCTAAAACAGATGGCCACTGTAGTTTTTATCAAATGTAACTCAAACAGGAGGAAATGACAGTGCATTTGTTGGGGACTATTTTCAGCGGTGGATTAATCCACATTTAGTGCTCTAGGGAGTATTTCTGGCAGCAGGATGGTGTATGTGGGATTGAGTCAAAATAAACTACAGTGTGATGAAGAAACATGTCCCACACAGTGCAACAGTCTGCCTCACTGATGTGTTTTTAATAGTTTTTTTGGACAACAATGGAGCTTTATGGCACGGAGGAATACGATTTATCAGCCTTTGGATACACACACAATACTTATTAGAACTCCACTTTCAGATTTCCCTTATGTTCATTGCTCTCTTGCTCTTTCTTTTCTCAATATTTTCTTTCATCATGTTCTGCCATTCTCTCTAAATCATCCTGTCTTTTTGGGAACTTATCTATTTTATTCATTCCACCCTCCAGGGTGTAAGGGCTTATGGGAAGGTGAGTCGTCTGACTTGAGCATGGATGACATGGAGTAGTGCTCCTGTTGCACAGCATCCTCACTCCTCACTCAACTTAACCATAATTTTCTCTCCAACTCTACATCATAACTCTTCTATATTTTCTCTCTGATAAAACATCTAACATTTGTTTAGCATGCTGTTCACTCACAATCTACAAGCTGGTGTGGACACCATACTGAATCCTGAAGATATGAGCTCTTTGTCTACTTTGAAACAGACCATATTTTACTGGGGATGTTTAAGGAATGATGGCTGTGTTCTTAATCTTACTGATGCATGAGTGTGTTCTCAGCGGTTGCTCAGTCCTCACCACGCAAGCTGCAGGATTTGTTAGTTTGAAATTCTGAACAATCTGTTTGGTAAACTATCATGTGACTGCGACTGCTTCATTCTGATTGTGTGCATGTGTGCTCCCACAGAAAGCCCTGGAGATGACCAGAGAGGAGTACGGGGGTCTGCCTGGCTGGAAGCAGGTGAACTTGAAGAAAGCCAAAGGACTTTTCTAAGTGGTTGAAACAGAGAGCTGACCTGAAGACATCAGAAAAAAAGCCACCAGGAGGTTGATTTGTCTCCTGTTTTGTTTACGTCTGGACCCAACAGAGGCTCAGGGGCTGCCTCTCCTGAGTTAACACTGTTATGGAGGGTTGAGGTCGACGAAGGGAGTAATGAAGGTGTGGAAGGGGTGATCAGTGAATGAGAGGTGTGCCAGCGTCTTGTGCTGCAAATTTCCTTCCCATCTGCTTTTTTGTGTTGGTGTTGTGGTTGTGTAAGTAGGAGACAAATGTAGGTGGGTGCACCTCTGAGTGGACGTGTTAATAGTTCTCCTTTAAAGTCACACTCTGTTAATGTTTGTACATATGTACCATACGCAGAACAGCCAGTGCAGTTGCATTTTCAGCCATTCAGCCATCTGTTAGACTGGGAGCAGGTCAGTCAGCCTGCACATCAGACTCTGCAATTCTTATATGTATGCTTGTGCATTACAAATAATTTATATTTATATTAAATCCATATAGGATTTAAAAAAAAAAACTTCATAAATATTGACTGAGCTAAAACTGATAATGAATAAACTGCATAATTAATGTTGAGGAGGTTTGTGTCATATGTTGATAAATAGTGGATCCTACAGAAATCCTCTCTTGCTGTACAGTTCACCATTTGCCATTTACAAATCAAATGATGCAGCTTTATTTGGATGTGTCTAGTGTCATCATTGTTTCAGATAGAAGAAAGGATTCAGGCCTGATTAAAGGCAACGATAGAGTGATGATGAAATGTATTTGAATTTTAAATCCCACAGTGTATAGTGCCTTGCTTTTGTGTACAGTTTATATACAGAACCTAGTCTGCATTTTGAATACTTTTTGTGATATAAAGAAATATTAGAGAAATAAACCCTGAAAGTTGTATATCAGAACATTTTTGTTGCCTTTTGTTGTCTTTATCTAACATACTGTTTAAAGTTTTCTCCATGATACTGTCAAACTCAAGTAAAATTAATTGTATTAATATACTGTATTATACTGTACACTGTGGTTTAAATCCATGTGTGCTATGAATACTTCTTTTATCATCCAGTAGAGGGCAGTATAATACTAATTTCCATGGTCTCAAGACATGACTGGTACAGAAACTCGGATGATCAGTTGGATTCATGGTGAGTTACATTTAAGTCATGTTAGATTTTTCTCAATAACATGGAACCCACTGTATTTGCGCCAGTATTCTCTTGTTAAAATTACCTCCTGTAGACCCATTTCTTTTTCCATGGTGAACTGTTGAATATTGACTAAGCAGAACTTATAGTACCCAGAAAGACGAGACATACTGTAGCTGAGTGGTTCCCAACCTGGGGGTTGGTGCCTCCACAAGGGGTCGGAATATAAATCTGAAAGCTCAACATTAATAGTATAGGAAAGCAGAAAAAAACATTTCTCCTGCACCAAATTGTTTCTTTTTTCAAGCTTTTTTATTTGTCTTTGCTTTTTTTTTTGTTCTTATGAAGTACTGGGAGATTTTACCTCTATAATTACCTCGATCTCTAATGTATTTGTCTCTAATTCAAATGAAACAGAAAATAATCACTCGTTTGTCAAAAACAGTATAGGTAGCTCCTATTGATGTCAGTTGCCAAAATGACTAGAAGATTCCCAGCATGAATCCCTGACTAGAACATTCTGCATGAGGAACATTTTGTCTGTCCATTACTTCAGACACTACAGGTAGGTCAGTGGTTCCCATACTGGGGGGCAAACAGCCATTGCAAGGGACATGCACATGACCAGGCAGGAAAATGTGAAAAACAAAGAAAAGGAACAAAAGCTGAATAAATCTGGTTCATAGTCCTTTTTCACAGCATTTTGACTTCTCATAGTAGGAAAAACACAGGTGTTCCTAAAAATATTAACAATGGCTCTGTTCTATTCAAGTGTCCCATTAAGCCATGACAGTGTGACAGTGAGCCAGCATGAACAATACCAGGACCCTGAAACTAAAGCAGCTAAATGGAATTCACCTATCATTCATTTTATTATTTACTCCTGTGCTTTTACTGCCACATGTCAAAATGTCTTCTATGAAAAAGGCCTATAAAGAAACAAAAGAGCTCAGATGCTAGCTAGGCTATCAAGATTGAGGCTGGAAAGATTTATTCAGAAAGCAAAATGCATGTAAAGTATGAAATGGGCAGATTTTTGAGAAAGAAAAGAAAAACATTGATGTTCATTGATTAAACATGTCAGTCAAATCCAAAAATGAAGAAGTCTATCTTGCTGTTGTGTTTACTGTCAGCGTAGTGAGAGAGCCTCGTGTCTTTAGTATCTAAAAAAGAATGGTAAATATAACTAAATATAAGTAAGTTTACTCAAGTACTTAAGTGCAAATTTGAGGTACTTTATATTTGTACTAATTCAGAGGGAAATACTGTACTTTTTACTCCACTACATTTGTTTGACAGCTGTAGTTACTAGTTGCTTTACAAAGATTTTTCATACAAAACATTTAATAGAAAATATGATGCACTGTTAAAGATTAAACTACCAAACAGTATACAAAGTAGTTAAAATTGGCTCCATCCAACCAGCTACAATGGTAAAACACTACTTACTCATTAATACATCAACAGTATTAATCTAATAATCAAAGGGGCTATTTTTCTTTATTGAGTACTTTTACTTTTGATACTTTAAGTCCATTTAGCTAACAATACTTACTTTTACTTTAGCAACATTTTAATGCCGGAGTTTGACTTTTAATGAAGTATTTTTACAGTGTGGTTTTGCTACTAAAAAGATCAGAATACTTCCACCACTGCTAAAAGCTCTTGGACAAAGTTTAACTTATAGTTTTTCATTTGCAGAAACTCAGGAGAAACATGTAGGACAAAATATGCAGTTTATGTTTTTGATAGTTATTTCAACCTGGCTTCTTTTGTTGCTAGTTTCCCCACTGTTGATAAAAATTCAGTCGGTTACATATCAGGGAGGGGAGTGGGGTGCAGGTCCTTAAAAAATATTGTTTTTGTTTCCATGTGGGCAAGACAGTAGAAGTTTTGGAACCACTGGTCCACGCAGTTAGCCCCTAAAAAAGCCAAATGCTTTTATGCTGTGTAAATTCCCAGTGACTTTGGAATCTGAGGGCAGACTTTTCTGTATAAATAAAGTCACTTATTAACACCTCTGTCAGTGGCTCTGATCACCACTGTTCCTCTGGGTTTTGATATGCAGGAACAACCTTCCATTTGGTCTGTATTGCTCACACATGGCAGCTTTATGGATTCTGTTAAAAGCCCCATTACCTATGTGAAGTCACATACACACAGGTGAAAGCTACAATCAGCCGTCCAACCTGTCAAACCTCACGGCCCCATTTTCCAGGCTGTCCTCCAACTCTACACACACACACACACACACACACACACTGAAAGCCCTCAGATGTTCTCAATATCAGCTGTTGGCCTGTGTTGAGGAACAAGAGCAATTAGAGAGGAATTTCATGCAATCACAGTAGAACCAATATACACAGCAGGTTTCTGTTCATCCAACTGTTGCTCGAGTGTTGCTCAATATTTTAACAGCCTTACTGACAGCCTGCCCCGAAACAGCAACAAGAGAAAGAAGAAGCTGCTGCCTGTTCCAGAAAGGTTGGCAAGGCTCTGCATGGTTCTTGCTGTTTTTCATCTGCTCGCCCTCTCTTGCATGCTAAGTTGTTGGATGCTGAGCCTGTGCTGGATTATTCTGTTACACATGCCTCCTCTGAACTCCTCTGGCCTGCGAGGAGTTTGATGTGCGACATGGTGCGTATCCGCCCACCCGCTCCTCCACACCCACTCAGTGCAACATACTCCAACCCCCCCCAACCACCGGTCTCCAACATCCCTCTGTCTCCAGGAAGACAGTAGGATGTACAGTACGTTGCTGTGCACACACTGTCAGGTGTGTGTAGCATCTCTGAGCCCGTTTTGACTCTGAGCCCAGTTCCTGTGCTGAGCTCCGAACAGCTTTTCTTTTGATAAAATCCTTTTACAGGATGCAAAGACATGAATGCAAAACACCAACACACACACACACCTGTACAGTACAGTAGTGTGTAGTGAATGTGTTGAAATCACTACCAAAATAGAATGCAAAGTAAAGGTAACTGATCAGGATTACAAAGAAAATTTGAAAAAAGTGGAGAATGTTGCCATCAGTGGTGGAAAGTAATCAAGTACATATATTTGTGCTGAGGGGTCAGCCGAATTTAAATAATCGTATTTAATATTCGCCCAGATTTTGAGATTTCTGCCTCCACCTCAGTACAGTTTAGTTAGTCCTGCTCACAGCATTGAAAAGTACATTTTCCATCGTTTCCAGAAACAATTTCCTTGTTATTCTGGATAATCCATAGAACACACTGTCAAGAGTTTTCAAAAGGACTATTTCTTTGGTAGAAAATATTTCCATTTTGCCATCAGTTTCCTGTGAGATTGGACATTTTATTACCTGGTTCCCCTTGTTAACTTTTATACGTCACATGAAGCACAGTAAAACACTCCTGCAGTTAATTTAAGGACTTACAAGCACATTTAGTAAAATTGGTAGACTAGAGAAATCACCAAGAGTTCCTTTAACTCTAGCATGCAAATGTATGTGCAAACACCTTCCCTTTACACATAGCTGGCAGTCACTGATCCTGAGAAATAAACCTTTCAGTTTGCTTTTCAATGTGGACACAGTTGTAAGAGATCTCAGGTCATCCGTTTGTTCCAGGACCAAAGTAACCAAAAGCAAATATTCACCAGATCTGGATCTTATTCTAGGTACAGTTAGAAAACCACCACCTGATGACCGCATCGTCTGACTGGATTGTAGTCAGTGAGAAGGTTAGAAATATACTGGAGAGCCGAAAGTGCGTTAAAAACTATAAGTAGTATGAACCACTTTCTCAGAACCATTTTAAAAGATAACCTGTTTTTCAAGTGATAGAAAACTGCTTTAGTTATGTTACTAACATGCCCCTTAAAAGTTAACAGTCCAAAATTACTCAGAGGTTCTTGACTTACAGTTACTAGTAACTTTGGATATCAAGACTTACATCCAACATATATGATCAGCTTCTAAAATATGATGCAATATTATTTACTGGTGTCCTGTGGAATTGTATTGTATGTTGTATGTTATGTTTACATTCAGTGTTTCTCATCAAAACGTATTGTGTGTATCCTTGAGGTCTAACAAATGTGTTGAATGCATTTCCTTCCTCATAAAACATTTGATGAGCTGATTTTTAAAATATTTTAAAATCTGCATTGTTTACATCCATGTTTGCTTGCTAGCAGTCTTTTTCACTGCCTTTGTTGAGGCAATGCTACGTTTCTTGGTACGTTGTCGTCACTGTTGATCAGTGGAATAGCGTGAAACTGGTGGCAGGATGTGATTCGAGCTGCCCACAGCTCGTGCACGTACATGTGCGTCAAGAACAAACAAAACTGGGAATCTATTGTTCCATAGAGTTAATAGTGGTACTAGTACTTAAGAGATTTAGTATAGCCCATAAAGTTGGGGGACTTGATGGAAACCAGTTGTAAAAAGAATGGTCAAAATTGATGCAACAGAGGCCAAGACATCCTGACTTATAGTCCTTGCTGGTGGTATTTACTTAGTACACTTAGTCCCTATATTAAGGGATGCTGTGTTGTTTTTATTTTCCAATTGGGTGAAGATTTCACGCCATTCCAAGATTTTAGTTTCCAAAATGCTGGATCCTATATTTCCCATAAATGAACCAATGCCATCATTATTTTGACCCTCCCTGCCTGCTAAATACCCATGTCTGTCAAACTCCTGCCCCCAGTTTGCAACACGGGCTTTCAGTTATATGTTTTTAGTCTCCAAGCTCTAGCTGAGATAACCCTGATGACATCATCACAGTAATAATAATGAAATTATACATATCATGATATAATACTATAGAAGGGGGCATTTTGCATCATGACTATTGATCCAGGGATTAATATATATATTTATATTGTAGTATCGTGCCTTTTGCTGAAGTAAAGGATCTGAATACTTCTTCAACTATGCCATTAAAAAGAACATCACATCCTTGATTAGTATGTGACAGCACGTCATACTGAGTCTCCACAGAGAGTGATTTTTTTTAGGAGCTCTGCACCTCTGAAGCAGTGCTGGGAAAAGGTGAAACTGTAATGTTTGTGATTAATTATTAGATTATGCAAAGGGTAATTAAAATATCAGTCAATATTTACTGGGCCATATGCCAAGGGCGCTTTTGCAGCCATGGCTCGCCAGTGAATTTTAATATCCCAAACAGGGGGTGAAAAGCGCCCTTTGGCAGGTATCTCCCTAATGCTCTTAACCATCTGTCGACGCTCAGCCCACTTCCACACTAACATAATGTTTTGTTTATGATAACAGTGTTAATTCAACACAGGCTTAGGTGCAAAGTGGCACAGTTGAGCTTTAACACCATTTATTCCACAATATTTGCATTTGGCGGCATGCCTGCCCAACAGCACTCCTCCCCTCTCCTCCTCTCCTCAATCCACAGAAGATGACAAGCAGCGAACAATGAGAGTCCAAATAAGGCTTAGCACGTATTCTTCTGCATGCTGTTTCCTTTTTGTTCAGAGTTTCTATTTATGTGTGGATTATCACTTGCTCTCATCATCACAATGGGGCTATGGGAGCTCCTCTCCTCTCATCTTCCTTTATCTTCTTTCCTGACTTTTCTTTATCTTCTTTCCTGATTTTCCTTGATTCTTGAGTAAGAGCCGGAGTTCCGTCTAAGCATTTAAAGACCTGGCTCGAGATAAGATGAGGAACACTTCTGAAGTTCTGTTCTACGAACCTGATGATCTCGCACTGATGGGATTTGAGCGTGCCACGGTTCTTTGGTCCCTTCACTGTTCCTTTGTTCTCTCGAAACGACTCGAGGATCTGGACGGTCACTTTTAAAGCTGGATGGAGGCTTTGCACCACCTGGGGCACATCAACTCTAGAAGACCACACACTACAGTATAAATGCTTTTATTTCACAGGATTATGGTGGAATTAACCTCTAGATGGAAAGGAATAAGAAAGTCTAGACTACTGCAACTCGCTCCTGGCTGGTCTGTGTGCATGTGCCATCCCACCTCTGCAGCTGATCCCAAATGCAGCAGCGCAACTGGTCTTCAACCTACCCAAGATCTCTCACACCACACCGCTCCTCCACACCATGCACTGGCTACCAGTGGCTGCTCGAATCTGACTCAAGACACTTGTACTTGCCTACCGTGCTGCGAATGGCTCATCCAGGACGAGGTCAAACCACACACCTCAGCCTATCCACTAGACGCTCTGTTTCTGCCGGCTTGCTTATGACTCCCTCACTATGAGGGAGGCCGAGCTCTCCATCGACATCAGGACAGCAGAAACTCTACACGTCTCCCATCGCAGACTGAAAACTCATCTGTTCAGACTGCACCTTGGCCCATAAAAAACAAAAAAAACTCTTTCTCTATCTCTTATCGTTTCTAAATGTAGCACTTGAAGCAGTTCAGCATATTTGATGAAGTTTATTTTCTTGCATGATTCTTGTAATTTTTGGATTGTCTCCATGGTTGAAAGGCACTTATTGTAAGTAGCTTTGGATGAAAGCATCAGCTCAATAAATGTCATGAAAGTAAAAAGTAAGCTGTGGGCAGGACTGCAACTAAGAATTACTGTTTGACAAAATAATCTTAAATTCAAGGTCCACTTAGTAGCTTTTGCATCTCAGACCATGATGGACATGTCTTCGATCTTGCCAGCTTCTGACAAATGTAGAGATTATTTTTGCACAAAATCTACACGTGTTGCTTCTGTATGTGTATAAACATCTTTCCATGGCCTCAATAGCTTGAACAGAATAGAACAATTGAGGAGTTTCATTCCAAAATGTCCGTGTCCACCAGTGAAAATACTGCCCCTCTAACAAACATTGCTGGTGTCATAGTGATGTCCATTATTAAAGACATACTCAGAAAACAGGCAGCTTTTGAGCATACAGTGATCAGCCACTTGAAATACTGACAGATGAAACTTAGGAAGTTCCCAAAATAGATACACTGCAGAAGGAGAGACAACCTGCTTTATTTTTAGGCCTGTAATGTCCTAACAATTACCTACTTTTTTTCTAGGAATTATAGGAGAAATTCCTTGAAACAAATGCCTCATTGAAACCCAAGTAAATATTCCTTCATGATTAATTTATTATTGGAAACTGTATTCTTGTTGAATTGTATGTTCTCCATTAGACAAATTAAAAACTGGAAGCGTACCAACTGATCACAGTTCCCATTTTTCATATATGTAGCACCAAATTACACAGATACACAGAGTATCTGCTGATGAAGACTCCAGACAACGCTAGTAAACTGACCTTGAGTTAAGATTATTTTGTCAAACAACTTTTTCCAATATGAAGAATGAACATATTACTTATAAGGGAACTTAGAAATAATAATATAAATCTTATATCTTACAAATGACTTACTTAATAACTTATTTTCATTATTGATCTGGAATGAAAACAAAACTTAAATCAATCATTTTGTCTTTAAAATGTCAGCTAATAGAGAAAAATCCCTGATGTCACAGAACTAAAATGTCCTGTTTTCCAACCAACAGTCCAAAAGATATTCAATGATATAAAACAAAGAAAGATTCTCACTTGAGAAGCTGGAACCAGAGAATGTTTTACATGTCTGCGTGATAATTGACTTAAATCATTGTTCGACTATCAAAGTTTAGTTTTCTGAAATTAGAATTAATTTTCTCTCGAATAATCAACTAATTCTTTCAGCACTCAACACGGGTTGACTTTTACTCTCCCTCAGTAGTTACTATAAAAATGTGAGTAGTTTAGTAGCCTGCACGTTGGCATTCATTTCTTATTTTGTGGTTCCAATGTGAGCACACTACATCTATTATGGACGGCTGGCTAGGAGGTCCAATGATCCCCGGCTCCTCCTGTCCACATGTCGAAGTGTCCTTGGGCAAGACACTGAACCCTAAGTTGCTCCCGATGGAGGCCAGCACCTTGCATGGCAGCTCCGTCGCCATCGGTGTGTGAATGTGTGTGTGAATGAAACCAATCTGTGAAGCCCTTTGGGAACCGTTCACTATATAAGTGAAGTCCATTCCATTTACATCCTCTAAACATTGTTAGAAAGAGTATTTAATATAAAATTTGGATGGAACTTCAAAGCAGAAGAATGGGTCACATTATTCCTCCATCCAGGATGAAGAAGGGTAACTGCTGTACTTGAAGATTCTGCCAATCACTGTCATCAGTCAAAAGTATCTTCGCCTTTTAGAGGAGCTCCCCTACTACGCACTTCACCATTAGGTGTGTCTCTGTGTGTGCGTGTGTGTGTGTGTGCACTTCCAAGTACCTCCAAATCGAAGCCTTTGGACCGGAGTCAAGAGACTGCCCTCCCACCGCCACCTGCCATCATTAGAGGCTCTGATCCTCTAATCAACACCAACAAACACACTCCCCTCCCTCCTCCTGCACCTCCATCCATCCTCCCCTCCACTTCTCCATTCTGTGGCCCAGCCCCGGGCCTGGCAGCCTGCTGTGGAGAGCAGACTAGTGAATGTTTTTTGGGGCGGGTGGGTGATGATGAGAGCAGACCCAGCACACAGCATGCTGGGTGGTGGTGGAGGGATTTAGAGAAGATTTAGAGAATTGCAATGCAGTTCCACTCACTTACGTGATACTTGCGGTTGTTTTCCGTTCACCAGCTCACTGTAGAAGTTATTTTCTGCAAGACTAGTTGGCTAGAGGATTTTTGGATTTGTACAGAAGGAAGAGGTTGCCTGTGTCATCTAGAAAACATGTGCCAGTCAGAACTTAAATGAGCTTGACATCAAACGTTTTTGGTGTGTGTTTGCAGGGAAAAGAGGAGGGTCAGGTGTATAATTTGAGACGCACAGGGATCCAAACAAAAACACAAAAAGCCGTAACCAAGAGGAGAGAGTGACTCAGCCTCAGGACTCGCTGTTGTGCTCTCCAAAACCCAAAGCCAGGGAAACAAAAACACTGGGCTTCTCTCTTTAGCTCAACTCCAAATGGGATGTGTGTTATCCTGCTCCAACTGCTCAGCCTGATGAGGAGACAACATGAAAACTCTGGGGCCCCTAATGGCACATTTACATCACTGTTATTATGGCTCAGTTCACCCTCAGGTGACAAACAGGCTCATTTAATGCCCCCCACCCCGACCCACACACATATACACACATCAACAGACCTGGACGCGTGCTAGAGAGAAAGCTGCAGTGGGCAAACAGCTGGCTGCTGTCTGAAGCATAATTAGTGGTTAATAAAAGAGGCTAATAAGGACTTACCTTCAATAGTCAATAGCTAAATGAAATTAGTCAGAGAGGAGAAGAGGATCAACAGGGTCTGGCAGGCTGATTGGACTGATAAAATGTGTGACCTACAACTGTCCTCCAAAGCTGTTTTAACAGGGGAAGCAAACTTTTAAGTGCCGACAGAAAGGAAAGGAGAATGTGGAACGCAGTTTCTGTGGAGTACACTGTTCAGAGTTGCTCTATAATGCTGCATATGTAATGTAAGACACAGATGAGTTCATTCTCATTTTTTAGTCCCGCTTCTGGCGTAGCTCTAGAGATAGCAATGTCAGTCACTCATTCATTGGTCCACCACTTTGTTTCAGATTGAAATATCTCAACAACTATTGGATGGATTGCCATCAATTTTTGTATAGACATCCATGGTCCCCAGAGGATGAATCCTACTGACTTTGGTGATCCCCTGACATTTTCTCTAGTGCCACTATAAGGGTGTTTTGCCAAACATTCCTAAATACCTCATATCTTAAAAAAATCATTATGTTACTCCATGCAGTTAAAAAGAAATTTGCGACAGTCTTACATACCTCAGGTCTCCTATGACCCTATATGTTTTAGAGAAAGACAGAAAAAAACAATTAGAGTGTAATATGCTTCCAGGTATCTCTGAAAATGTCCACAATAGCATTATAATTTTCTACATATGTATGTGTTATTTGAGTAAAAATTCAAATTCAAATTCAATAATCCAATTTGCATTTTCATTTTCACATACTCCATATTACAGTAAAATTAAAATGGAAAAGCTGTTTGACATTTAATTTTCAAAGTCGTGCAAATTGGATTATTGCATTTTCATTTTCAGTTTTACTCAAATAACACATACATATGGGAAAAAATTATAATGCTATCGTGGAATTGTATTTTCATTTTCAAGTTTACATTATCATTTTAATATAGCCTCCTATTGGCTTCCATATTTCATATCAGCTTCATTTTTTTTGTAATGCTCCTTACAACAACTGTTTTGTAGATATTCTCACACTGATTTACGATTTATCTCACCTGTGCTTTACAGTAGTGTAGTACACTGTAGTTGCAGTATGCTACAGTAGACCATTTTCTGGAAGTATATGGCCACAGTCCCAGCTTCACAAACACTTCAATTAAAGGTGCTCTTTGTCAGGTCCATATAGTATATAATGAACGACATGTTATTCATCAATATGCTGTTACAAGCAGAAATATTACTATAAAAACATTACATTGAAATGTTAATTTACTAACTATACTGTTGCCAGTCCATAAGTGCTTTCCAGTGTTAATTACATCATGTTCTGATTAGAGTTACAATCACAGACTATTTAATGTTACCATAATGACTGTCTATAAACACTACATCCATGTTATTGACTGTTAAGATATCAAATGATATCTCATCTTTCAGTTTATCCACCCATTGCAGTTCTCTAAAAGATATACAGTAACTCTTACTTAAACCTGATCCTGTCCACTCCCATACTGTCCTCGGTGACCTCATCTCGACCGCACCTCATATCTATTCTGTGTATTCAGCTCTGCATGCCTGTTGTGCTCACTGTAGCTGTGGCCTTCTCACAGCCTGGTCACTGCTGTGATTTATTCTCAGTACCTGAGGGCCAGAACACATTCATATATATTTAAAACCTGTAAACTCCCACCATCCATAAAAATGATTAAAGTCCCTATTTTTGTTAACTCTGTGCCCTCCCACCTCAACTTGGTTTGATTTCTCAGTGTAAACCAGATGCAGGTGATGTTCCACACTCTCTTCCAGGGACGCAGTAAATCAAAACCAGGACAGGTCTGAATTTGATGAGCTCTGCGACGAACCTGATATCTTCTCAGGTCTTGGCCCGGACCTGTACACATACCTATGGGCTTAGGACTATAGATTCCCCAGAGGTCTGTACTGTACTGTCTTCACCCTGAACTCAATGTTACAGCACAGAGTTGTTTTATTACCACCTAGTAAGCACTAATTCAGCCAGGGACGCAAAATGATGCAAGCCAAGGCAATCCGCTGAGTGTGGGTAGCTTTCATCGCATTTCCATTTACCAGATAGCTGTGATCCTGCACTGTCAGCTTTAAAAAGCTTATCAGCTGGGGAGGCACAGGAGCAGTGTTGGCCTTGAAACACAAAAATTAAGATGTTACTCATTACTTTTTTTAATAGTACTAAAAGTTTTCCCTGGGAGCAGTTTATTTGCACCTTGAAATTTAAGATTGCTTTTAGCAATCCTTTCAAAATTTAAGATGAGTTGATATTTCTGTAATTTTTTTGCCTATTAAAATCTAAATAGCTGGGATGCCTTTACCCAGAGTGTGAGGAACTCTTTTGGTATTTACCATTTAAAGCTGCACCAATCAATATTTTTATATTAACAATGGATGAAACGACTATGTGTAATTTAAGAGGTGTCGCTCTCAGTGACAAACCCTCAGTGAATTATCACACGACTCTGCAGTTCCCCTCATCTCTATGTAGCGTTTTAGCGTCTTTCAGCTCATTGTTTTTGTTCTCATTGTTTCTAGCCCACAACCTTACTGTTTTGGTTCAGACTCACTGCTGGTGAACACAGTGGAACATTTAGCAGCTAAATAGCCACATATTTTGTTCAGGAGTTGGAGGAGACAAAATAAGAGCTAAAAGGAGAGTGAATAAATAATGCTAATGTTGCTCCATGACTGCTAAATGTGTAAACACACAAATGTTTGCTAACACATTAGCCATATCCTTTATAAGTGATATTGTGTCAATGTTGTGTTGACAAATTGCCCCCAAGTGGCAAAAAAATCAATTAATGCAGCTTTAAGATCATTCAACTTCAGTCTAATGCTGAGCAAAAAATGTCATTGATTAAATCAATTACAACAGAATCTAGAAAAGTCTAGGCTGCAATAATCTTAGTTTTAAAGTCCCCCTCCACTCAAAAAACTGTTATGCTTACTATTACTTCACTTGGATGTTTGACCATAGAATGCTGTTGTCACATTCATCCGCTGAAGGGCAGTTTCTTACCTAAAATCTGAGTTTCAGAGCCTTTTAACATGTGAAAGTCCAAACCAAGGTTGATCCATTAGTTTTGATTTCACATTGCAATTATGCAAGCACACTAAAGAGCTATACATGACATACCTACATCCTGTCGTCATCACCTACATGAGCTGTGTCTCCCTGGACTTGCAATTGATTGGTTTGTGACTGACATCAGCGTGTTGTCAATTCAGCTGGTAGACTTCTATCGCACTTGAATGAATGGAGAAAAATGAATGAACAGATTAATTTAGTTTCTGCTATAGTTCTAATTATAATTAACAATAGGCTCCACCTCTCCCCGTGTGCTACCGCGGCTCATTTTGTTTTGTTGCACTGTTTTTCCTTTTTCCAGTTCTGACAGTAGCCTGCCAGAACTTCTGTAATTGATCCGAAAGTCCAAACCATCCAAAAAATGTATTCACACTACAAACAAACTGAACCATGGTTAAATTTGATCCGGACCGTGGTTCAGGGGAGGTTTCAAACCTGTAATTTTGGTTTGAATCAAACTGAGAAGTCAGAAAGTTCGGACCAAGTGAGGTAGGTATGAAAGGGTCCAATGTAACACATGCACATACAAGCATGATTTTGTGACATCACAACTAGTTTGGAAGCCAATCATGATCCAATATGTGTAATGGATATGAAAATGTATGTGTTGAAAATGTACTTGAAACAACATGCACTTGAAATAACATTTCATAACGTTTCTTTATTTCTCTAAGTTTAATTATCAGTTGATATAGTAATCCATTGCTTTGCTAAGGAGGTGTTTTGATTCGTCTGTACTTCTGGGTTTTTCCTGTGGGGGGAGCGTGTTGCTCGCGGCTCCTTCATTACACTTTGGACTTGAAGCCAGCAACATCGTGTCCGCCTCATTTCTTTGTATTTCTCCCCTTACAGGTAAGAACAATGGTTAAAATGTGTTTAACTGTGTACATGTGTTTTGTGTGAATTTAGTTAGCCTAAACATCAAAGCCGGCTGCAGCATGCTTGCTAGCTTGCATCACGCAGGCAGAGCGAGATAGAGACGTGCCCAGCGCCGTTCATTTCATTTTGTATATTGCATGGTTAAAATATCAATGAAAATGTCAGTTTAAGGAATGTAGTGTTTGTTAAATGTGTAGCTGCATAACCACTATATGTGTGACAGAGTTAAAACAAGAGTGAAGTGTATTCAAGGTTAAATGAATAAGGGAATTAACGGTATTGAATAATGCACACATGCTGTTTGTCTAAAGGTGCCATATTATGCTGTAAATTTGAGGGTGCCGTACATGTATTTTTTTAATTGTGTAGTTTCTTAAGGGAACAATACATTGTCTGTTGTAGTTAATTAAAGGGAAAATGCATATTGCATATTAGTGTTGGCTGGTAAAAGCACAGTGCATGTATTTTCTGTTGTGAATTGCTTTGGAAATACGGTGCAGACATTTGTTATTGTGAAGTTTGGTGAACATGTAATGTATGTATTTGCTTGTTCATTACTCTTTGTATTTCTCCCCTTACAGGGGCGTAACATATGCAAATTATATAAGTGTAGTTTGGAACCAACACCAAATCAGACAAATTGTAATTAAAAGCAGAGTATTTTTATATATCTTAAAACATGTCTGCAGGGGATCTTTAATGTGTGCTGCTCACCTTGTATTTTGAGTCAGTCTAAATGGAGACATCCTGTTTCACAGGAAGGTGTCACTCGCAAATCATACTGCTCACAGGAACCAGGAATCTGGCCAGTATCAACATCCAACCATACAGATAATTTAAAAAAATCTTTTATATGAAGGAAACCACAACAGTTTGTGTGTTTTCTTAACACATTTTCCTAATTCATGGATTTGTTATTATAACTATCCACCAATGTGTAATTAGATGTTTGCCCTGAGAGAGATCTAATGATACATCACATACTGTAAATACTACGGTGTCATTCTATAAAGGGAATAAGTCACGGGGATACATTTCCACAAACATGTCAGTCAGTAGAAAAACTGTTTAATGAAAAATGACAGAGAGAACTCCTCAGGCAATAGAAGCAATAGCGTACCCAAATTAACATAAGCATCATTCCAGTTGTCAAGCCCGTTCTCTACTTTATTGGTATTTTTAAGTCAGGATAAACCTGAGGAATGGAACAACCATTAAAACAAACAATGGTTCTGTTTTCTCTGGCAGAGAGCTGCTTTTCAGGGGGAAAGAGAAGAAAAAGAGAAGAAAAAAGAGGGGAAAGAAAACAGCCGCGGCTGCTTTTCTGGCAGGGGCCTGAGATGCGGTGGTAGGGAGCCGAGAACGGTGCTCGTGCCAGCACATCCACATGTCATCTCGGTTTAGACACACCTTGGAGAATGTGACCTCTTTCCAAGCCTGGCCTGGCAAGGGGTCCACGGTGGAGGGAGGAAAAGCCCCAGATTGTGGCCAACCTGCGCCAGAAAACTGCCTCCCACTGTGTGCATGCATGCATATGTGAGCGTATGACTCACTTCATGGATGGTATGTGTGCATTTACATGCGGGTTTGCAGATTATTGACATGGGCTCTGGCACGCCAAGCACTCACTGGCTCCATTACTTTATTGTGAACCGTTGGTGGGCCTTGTCGCAGTGTCACCGCCACCATATTGGTTCAAGAATCCCCCCCTTCTGCCAAATTAGGCTTATGTTTCGGTTTTTGTGACGCTTGTTTGGGAGCAGGGGTGGCATGAGTAAACACGCCCTGCCGATGGTAAAATTCTTGAGGGGACACAATAGTGGATTTGAGATGGCAGTTTAGCAGCGAGGGGGCACCCACGGTGTCCTGAGGTTGTGGGAAGACAGTGGGAGATGAGGTGTAGAGTAGACAGGCAGGCAAAAAGGCATTCACCTGTGTACGAGAGGGATAAGCAAGCCGCCAGCCACACAAAGTACAGACACAGCAGAATCCTACTCCCTGCCCGCCATTTGGCCTCCGGCAGCGACGGATAACTGAATTACAGTAGCAGCAAAAAGCTAATCTCACTTCCTCTGTGGGGGTCGCATGTGTGTGCACTTGTACGCCTGTCTGTGGGGTGTTGTGAGTGTTCACTTGTGAGGCCGTGTGCATTCGTTCAGGCTCAGCATGGATTTTGGAAAGCATGTTATCCTGACAGTGAGAGTGTATGTTTACTAGATGAAGATGAAGGCTCACATCCAACTGTCCTGCAGGGACCAGAGATCCATCCAATAGAGGTGAGGAGCATGCAATTGTTCATGTGTGTGTGTGTGTGTGTGTGTGCAGCTTCTTTACATATTCTGGTGCATGTGTCCACCTGTTAAGGCACACCCACTGCTGTCACTAAACTTGATGAGCTGTCATCTAACATGAGGCTGAGTCAAGTAGCATTTGTAAAACCTCCATAGATTTCCAAGAAACAGATGGAAGACACAGGCAATCTGAAAAAAAAAAAAAAAAAGAAAATTAAAAAAAAGAAAACTCTGATGTTCATTGTGATTATGAACAGGTTTTGTTTACATGTTTAGTCTCATTCTAGTTGTGTTTCTGTCATTGATCTGACTTTCATACTTAATGTTTACCAGCCACAACCATAACACAGTGAATAGTATGCAACAAAATGTCACAGTTCATCACATGTTAAGTCCAGTGGCGTACACAAAGTCTCTTTCACTTCTACGCTGATGACACGCAGCTGTATCTCCCAGTAAAGCCTACCAAGACTAAAAACCTCTCCAGTCTTACAACTTGTCTAGCAGATATTAAAAAATGGACGTCAGCAAACCTTCTTAAATTAAACTCTGATAAGAATGAGATCCTTATCATTGGTCCTGAGAGTCTGCAACCTAGTATCCAGTCCTCTCTTGGTCCCTTATCAGTTAATGTTAAACCAAATCTCTGGAACCTGGGTGTGCTCTTTGACACTAACCCCACCTTTTAGAAACACACTAACAAGGTTATCCAGTCATGCTACTACCATCTTTGGAATATTACTAGGATACAGTCAGTACTGAGGTGTAATGACAATCCAGTGCACAGCCTGAGATCCTCAGGCAGGAACCTGCTAACTGTTCCCACCTTGGGCTTAAAGACTAAAGGGGACCAAGCGTTTGCTGTTAGGGCTCCTCGGCTGTGTTTTTCGCAGTACCACTACCTGCACACAATTTACATTTGACAACCATGATCTTGTCATCTTTTCTCCTGACAAAATCAAATTAATGGGAAGCTAGCTTGGTGACGTGCATGACCAACGATTATGAAAACGAATCTGGGGACAATAAAAAATCGTAATGAGTTATTTTTTGGGGGGGTAACTGTAATATCATTTCTGAAATTTTACTAGTATATCAGAACACTACTCTTTACTGGGGAAAGTAATATTATTACTGTAACACATTACTGCCCAACACTGGAACCGAACTACAGCTGCGACGAAACATATCCCGGTCTCCTGGCTCAAGTCAGCGTTGAGTTTTTCAGTATTTAATCATGACCACGATCCTTCACTGACCTTGTGCTTTGAGATGCCTAAACAGATTTTAGTTGTTGCCAGAAATATTGTAAGTAAAACAAATGAAAGTCATTGACAGAGAACAGTTTTCAGGTACGTTATACATTAAGACATCTCCTTGTTATGTTCTTATGAATCATAATTAGAGCGGCATTGCATTTACTACATACCTTGATGTATTTGTAATGCAAATTAATTGTATATAAAACTTTCAAATTCTTTTGAAAATTAAGTTAAAGGGTTTTGTGTTTAGCCTGGCCTGACCAGAGGGGCACTCTGGCCCCTCAGTGGCCCTTCAGGTCTAAAATGATGACTGGAAGTGTCTCATTAGGCCAGAGGCATATCCTGGTTGAATAAAGATCTTAGAAAGGGAACCTCTGCACTAACATCATGCCATTGTTACAGTCAAATGCAGAGATTGATTTGGAAAAGTTGCATTGTGGAGCTGTAAGAAACAAGCATACCTTTCACCACTGGGCCTTCCTGGGCATCCAGCCTCACATTGGAGCCTGAACAGCAGAGTTTTGCCATTTCCCATCTGCTCCAGCAGCGTGGTCAGAACTGGCTGATTGGGTTAGGCTGGAGCCCAGGTTCTCGTCCAAACCTCGGAGAGGTGTAGCGTGAGTGTGTGCTGTTTCGCCACAGTCTCGCTGCAGTGTTATCGTGGGTTCAGCGTGTGATGTGGCTGTGATACAGAGGTAGAACACGTCAGCGTTCTCCCACACAGAGTGTTTGTCTACGTGTGAATGCTTTCTTGTGTGTGTTTACATTTGTGTGAACATTGTAAGCTGTTATGTTTGCCGCTAAATGTCAGCAGCTGGCAGATCATGGACGTGAGTGAACGGCAGTGAGCACCTCCTACATTCCAAACCATTTCGTTGGCAAAGATACAGTTGGCCACTAGTTTGACCATCTGACTTCTGAAATGTTCAGATTTGCTGAGATGAGGGTGAAACTATGGAAATTACACTGTTGTAGTACAAACTTGACTATAGCAGTAAGAAGTTCTGGTAATGAGTTATTTCAGAGTTTGAAAACAACATAACTAAATGTCTTCTGTGACTCTGGAGGAGCTTTGTCAAGTCTGAGAATATTACTCAGGTGATACTCAGGTATCTCAGATTGGGCTTGGAGACTACAAATGTATAACATGCCCCAGTTTGTAGCCAGTATTACAACCTGGGGACATGAAGTTTGAAAACACTGGGTATTTACCTGGCATGGAAGGTCTACACCGGCCGTGTATTGGGCAGTACTCACAGCCAGTGCTTGAAGTGGAAAAAAATAAGTGCCAGTACTCCCCTTATTCAAATGTTTGCGTGTGTATCGGCCGGCATCAGCAAATCATTAACAACCAAGGGAACAACCATTTAGAAGCTCTGTTGTGTCATCGTCTGACTCTGTTTGTGTTCTCTTTGTGCCCTTTTGGAGCCAGGCCAACATTATTGTAAGGTTAATGTAACGTTACCTAGACTAGCCGCTGAAAGAGAAAAGCAGGCAGGTGAGAAGGGGAACAGCCACGTGGTAAAACCGCCCTGCGCTGGCTGTGCCATTGTTTTCCAATGGGGAGAGCGGTGGAGCAGAAGCGTGGCGCACTGCTCGAAATTGCTGACCTTTCAAAGTGCAACTAATGAGATAACAGCTGAATGTGATTTAGCCAAAAGCGACACATGCAAGCAGGGGAGGTAGAGATGATGGAAGAAAAACTCATACTCTGTGTTTCTATAACTCAACATTAAAAATCTCGCCAGGAAAAGTAATGCATGGTGAAATGTCAGCAGTCAGATAGGGCTGTCAGGTTTGTGAAGCGGCATATAGTTTAGCTAAATTCAATGCTAAAGTTAGCACTTTTTGATGACGTATACCTGCGCTGGACTTTGCCTCTGCAAGAGTCTGCACTGTGCCCTGCGCCCTACCTCACGGTTAGCGAATTTCTTATCATCTGAAGGCAGCTTTAGACTTGTTATATATATATATATATATATATATTAAGATAGTATATAATACTATCTTAATTATCAAACGTTTTGTAAATTGTACTGTGGACACATACTATGTACTGTGACCACAGCATACCTGGTTTGATTCTGGGGCATTCTGCATGTCATCCCCCTCCCTTACCACATGAACCTAGATGAATCAATTAAGACTACAAAATGCCAAAAAAGTTCAATAAATCATGGTGTTAATAAAGCCGGTGTTACACTGAAATCTGTGGGCCATCAGATTCTGTGATGCTGGAGGGTCAGCTACAGGAAAAAAGAATAATGGATTGATCTATTATTGACAGGAAAGGTGTTATAGCGCTACAGATAGATTTACTGCATACACTACTGACCACCAGTCTCTGCTATTGCAGCTATCAACATTTATGACCCTATTAATTACTATGGATGTCAGCATTTTTGGTTAAAGCTACAAACAAACTGTATGTGACTATAGTTAAAAGTTTTTCAGTGGCAATATAGCTCAGTCAGGGCACAGAATCCAGTGTAACACTAGACTCTTACAAGAGATTCTCTTACTAAAGCAGGGTGCTGTTGTATCAGGCTGCTGTAGGGGGGAAAAATGCTAACGTGGTGTCAGCATCGAGAGCCTCTAATGGGATGTAAAAGAGCCATGTTCACTTACTGCAGACATGACGCTTTCTGTCCCTGTGTGTTCAGTGAAAATATTTCCTTACACAGCCTTTCAAGCATAGCACACACACACACACACACACACACACACACACAGAATCTGACCTCCACTTTCCTCATCAGTGGGATCAGACTGTTTATCATATGGTCCTATCTGAGTCACACTTGTTTGCACTGCTGGTCATGTTGGCCGGAGCAACAGAGCTCCAATCTGTTCAGCCCGTCCTCAAGCCAGGAGGTGATAAAATGTCTCCAGGTCAACGTGTCTTGCTCTAAAGGTGCAACTTGTAACATTCTGTGTCTCTCAAAATGAAGGTTAAGAGTTTTAAAGCCAATTAATGCAAATATATACTCTAAAATTGCAACAATATCTCTAAATTCAAAATTCTCTAAATGCTGCAGCTATAATGTTTCTATTCATTTCAACCACACCACTAACTACAAACTCAAGGCAGATACTATCCATTCATTCACATCATAGAGAAAATTGGATGCAGAAATAGTGAGGGAGTCCTTTTTTTTCTTTGCTACATCTTTTGTAATTTAATTTTATTCATTTATTTCTTTTTAGATAAAACAGTTTTTACATTCACGTTCCCTCCACAGGTTGATAGTGGGCAAAGAGTGCAGCTCAGAAAAGCCTTCTGTGTATTTCAAACAGCCACACTGAAGGCAGGGAAATCACCAGAGGAAGAGAGAGCTAAACCCTGCACGATAAAAACGTCCTCTTAATCTTACCTTGAAAGCCACGACAGAGGGGAGCCTCCCCTCGGAAAGAGAAACAGGCGGATTATTTCCATTTGAAAGAACATGCCAAATTACACAAACGTGTTTTCAGCCACTCTTTTCAAAAGTGGCAACAGATGGAGGCCGGTCGGCGTTGTGAGCAGGTTGGAGTTGACGGTCCGCCGCCGCTGCGTTTCCTGTGTGTGCTGGTGTTTATCAGCACACACAGGTAGCCCAAGAATCCATTATACAGAGCACAGATCTTATTCAACCGTACTCAAACAGAGATGCCTGCCCAGGTGTGTGCTGTCTTTCACATATTTTTTTATTTTCCTGTTTTGAATACAGACTATGGACTTAAAATGTAGCAGCTGCTGCATAACTTATCTCTACAGGAGTTTGGAACAAAGTGCAGGGAGTGATTAGACAACTGAGAAAGGAAGCTGGGAGCTAGGTGAGTGTTGGTGGAGATAAATGAAAGCTGGAGGTTTATTTTAGTTGCTGTCAGATGGCCAAAACATGTGTATGTGAGAGCTCAAGAGCCATACTGACTGAGAACACACAGTGTTCATGTTGATTAAGTTTTAGTCTTAGTTTTTTGATAAAAATGTATATTTTAGTGTTTTGATATTCTTAGTTTTAGTCAACAAAAATTAAAGACATTTTAGTCTATTTGTCATCAGTGAAATTTAAATTTTTACTTCTTCTGAGCTTTTTGAGGCTACAGCTGTTGTCATCTTTAATGTGTTAAGTTGCCATGATTACAGGTGTAAGCAGAAAAGGCGTACACACACACACACACACACACACACACACACACACACACACACACACACACACACACACACACACACACACAGTGTCCATGTTACTCTCTGTGGTAATCTTTCCTTTGTAACATAGTACAGTTGTCATTCCCAAACTGGCTGCTTGAACAGAGCTGCTCTCTCTGAGTTATTGCAGCTATCTGTGCTCTCCAGTGCAGAGCAGTGTGATCTTTCAGAGCCTGTGTTCACTCACTTGTTGATGAAAATTGTAATACATTTTGTCATAGTTTTTGTTTTCAAATTAAGGAAATAGGGCTAACAAATATTTTTCGTCACAGTTTGTTTTGACTAAAGTAACACTGATACAAATAGGGTGTTCTCCTGGCTTAGGGAGGCCAGTCATAAGGACGTAGTGTTTGCAACAGACGCCTCTCTTCACCTCCTGGTTTTAATTATTCCAGACACACACACACACACACACTCACACACACACTTTGCCCTCCATCTATTCTCTTCACCAGCTTGGATGAAGAGTAGTAATCAAGAGCTGGCAGCAGACAAGAGGCCATTTACTCAGGTGAGGAGCATTGAGATGGGGGCCACTTCAGGAGATGCAAAGCCTAGCTCAAGGGTGCCACTCAATCATCTCCAATCAGGAAACCCCCCCGAGAGGCATCAGAGCAACATATCGCATCCCTGCTTCTATCTGATGTCATGTTTCCAAGGTGAGACACGCCTTTTCGATTACAAGATTATAAAACTTGTTTTCAATATGTCCTGGTCTCAAATGGAGAGCGCAGACTAAAAAAAGAGGAAAGAGCAGTGAGGGCTTTCCAACAGAGCTGCCCCGGGCTGCAGCAGCACCACCAGGCCGAGCTGATGAAGATACAATGCAGAAGAGGCTCTTCTCCTCTTCTCCCTCCTCCTCCTCCTGCCACTTATCTCCCCTTCTCCTCTCTCACTGTGGCATTTGCCAGGAGCAGAAGAAGAATAAGAAGGGGAAAGGGGGAAAAAAAAGACAGGCATTGAAGTCGATCCCTCTGTGAATAAAGCATCCTCTGAATCCAATTTCGGTGAAAAGAGACGGAGTCAGCACGAGGGTGGTGCTGTAAAGAGGCAGGTACAGGCAGATGAATCAGGAACAGGAGAAGCCTTGGGTTGGAGAGATCAAAGATAGTGTGGAAAAGAGAGGAAGAAGAAGGAGAGACTGTTGAATTATTTTGGAGGTGTTTGAGGTGTATTTTCCATCTAGCGTGTCTAACCTCAGAGGGGCATGTTCTGCCAGTTCTCACTGCATGCAAGGCGCGCTCACACACGTAAACGGAGAAAAACACACACACACACACACACACACACACACACACACACACAAAGGCTTTAGCTTCTGAGGCGTATTTGCATCGCTCTTCTGGGAGACTTCACCTTCCTCTTTGCAGCAAGTCAAATTTCCTGGACAGCAGGAACGAAGGCCTTTCGAGCCTTTACGAAAGCCCTTTTGACATGTACTCTTCTGTGCTGAAGTCACTAACTGTTACAGTAAATAGTCAAATCAAATCAAAGCAGGCTGTATACTAAAGATGGGATGGGAGCGGGCTCTGGGGGATGGGGGTGGCTGTGTCTGGTTAAATCCTGTTAAATGTGTCTAATCTAATGTCAATGAGAAATGAGGCACCTCTGAACCCTGAGTGGAGGTGGTGACCCACAACAGCCATATGGCTCCACAGCACCTATGGCCCTGGAGAGGATCCAACCAGCCGTCATGACTTCCTGTGTGTGTGTGTGTGTGTGTGTGTGTGTGTGTGTGTGTGTGTGTGTGTGTGTGTGTGTGTGTGTGTGTGTGTGTGGACAGACTAGCTGTAACAGCTGTCTCCTGCAGGGCTCTCTGGGGAATGGCTGACCTTATACTTCTTAGGTGATCTCAAGTTTTTTTTCTCTCCTTTTTCAAAGTCAACACATTTTTGTCATCAGTCTGTTCTGAGATGTGAAATATTACTACTTGATTCAAATTATTTCACTGTCTAACTGTGAGCCTTCTGTTTTCCTGCACCCTAACAATTTACTACAGAAGTCACCACGGCATCTCACTTTTTTCTGTCTTTTTCTTTTTTAACATTTTTGTTTTTTACAATTTTTATTGATAAGCATAGAAGACATGACCCCACCTAAATATTATGCATACATACACATATATATGCATCACAATAATAACAACGATAAACTTTATGTATACAACACCTTTCAAAACTAAGTTACAGAGATCATTTCAACACTACAGTAAATAAAATCAGACAAAATGTACATAGTAGGGCTGTCCCTGACTCCGAATTTTGTCAATCGAATCGGGGTCTGCAGCTGCCTGTACCTGTCGCAGACATCTTTACCAAGGAGACGGAACAACTTGACGTAGTGGAATGTTTTTACCCAGGAGAGCAGCGTGAAAGCAAGGAACGCTCACTCTGCAGCTACTTCTGGGGACAGAAATGAAATATCTTCATTTGTCCAACAAGTGTTCTTTTTTAAATGATTGGCTGTCTTGGTAGTTACTGTTTTTGTGTTTCCTGTAGCCATTATTGTTGTGATGTGGCAACAGATCTGCTTGGCCATTCACGATCCACAGCACTGCCCTGCACCCCCTCAAAGTACCTGGAACTTGCATTTAGCATCACCCCTCCTGAGCAGTGCCAAAAGTTTGTTCCAGAAACTTGTCCTCAAAGCGGGCGGGAGAACAGTGGAAACAAAAGCAGAACCTGTAACAATGGCCACATGTTACATTCCATTAAGTTCCTGCAGAGGAAAAGGGCTGATATTCACACATTGTGACACAAGTATGTAATTAATGAAGTGATACTTTTATGCTACGTCTGATCAAATTTCAACATTTGTTGCCTTTGCGAGAGACCCAGCAATTCCCACCATGAGCAGCACTAGGTGACAGTGGCAAGGAAAAACTCCCTTTTAACAGGCAGAAACCACGAGCAGAACCAGAACCAGAACCAGGCTCTGGGTGGGCGGTCATCTGGGAGAGAGAGAGAGAGAGAGAGAGAGAGAGAGAGAGAGAGCAGGAGGAAAGAGAACATACAATAGCACAATGCAAGTTCCACAAGGAGTTGTAAAGTAATAGTAATGGTAATGGTAGTGGTAATGATATTAATATTAATAAATAATAATAATAATAGCAATAATAATCATAATCATAATAATACTAATAAAAAGAGCAATGACAATAATAGCAGCAGCAGCTGTTGAGCAGGAGCACAGGGGCAGCAGGAGGCCTGCAACCATAGATCCAGACTCTTATTTCCAACCATGAAAGTAACCAGTCTTTTACATAACATATGAGAGCTCTTCAAGGTAACAACCTACATACTTGCTGTCAGACGTGTATGATACACTCTTCGTTGAGACCACAGTAATTTAAGCAAAGAATCAATCATCATTTAGAAATAGGCCAGTAGGGAAATGAGGAATATTCTTGCCTAAAATATGTGATATAATTATGCTTATCACTTTCTAAACTACAAAGACATCTTGGCATTCCCAAACCATGACAGGGAGGAGGGCTTTACATTACCAGTGGGAGCTTTCTTAGGTATACATGGATATGATGATTTTCTCACATGCAGTAAATCACTTTTGCAATAGCATTATTTGAGAAATGACTAACTCTTTATTAAAACTGGCACAATAAAGTGGAGCATGAATAGAAAAGCACTTCTATTAGCACCTGTATTATGTTTTCTGTTCCTGCTCGGCTCTGGTTTGTGACTTGCCACCACATGGTGTCTCTGTGGTGCAGCCCAGAAAGGTGCGAAGCACGGCTGAGGGAACTGCTTCCATCACCATTCAGAGACTGTCCATCAAACAGAACAGAAGAGGTTAACTGGATGAAAACTGTATGTACTTTTCTTCAGCTGTGACAAAAGAAAAGGAAGGGGATAGTGGCGCTTTGTTTTTGCCTCTCAAGTGTGATTTGGTAATGGGATCCAGTTTCCCAGCCTGGTAGAAAACAGGTGTTCTCGCCAGTTGTTCTTTTGTCCCATTACGCTTCCTGCAGATTGAAAGTGGAACCAGCACCTGTTAAAGTTCCTCAGTGGTTGTGAAAAAAAAACAGAAATGCAGGAGAGAAAAAAAACCTGACATTCCACAAATTCAATTAAAAGAAAATAAGTTTTTTTGTTTTAAGCATTCATATTAACTCTGAAACTGAACTGAAAATTAGGGTAAAATGTGACTTTGATTGAGGACACTGTAAATGTAAAGTTACTGCATTTAAAAAAAAATCTCACAATCAGTTTCAAACTTACTCCTGTTAATGCACCACAACCAGACTTGGTCTTGTTTGTCTTGCTTCAATAAATCATTGCAATCACAGGAAAGCATTGACTCAGTAGATTTAAACCATTTGAATTAGCAGAGCTGCTAACCCTAACCCAATTAGGATCCAGAATTGAGATGTTTTGAGATGTTAGAAATTGCTCAGAAAACACATTTTTAAAGTCATTATTTTAAGTGATCTGCATTTCGTCTAGAAGAATGTCTTTTATGTGTCAATTATATGAACAAAAAATAAAAATTAGAGTTGAAATGTCTCCAATAAGCTGCGTTGTTTGAGGATATATAAGGTGGGGTGGATCCTGGGTGTTGCTCAGCTCTGCTCTGGCCACAGCTGTGCAAGGCTGTTGAGAGGCTCTGATGTCATGTATAATGGGAGTCCGCAGGGATGGAGGGATGGAGGGAAGAGTGAGGGGCCGAAACCAGATCCCTGCCCTGCGCTGCGCTATGCTGTGCTGCTCAGACTGTGGGCGAAGGTTAATGTGGAGCCACCTGCTGCATGCATACTGCACGTCTGATACCGCAGCACAAACAGAAAGAGAATAAATCGTGAACAGATAGTGTTTCTTTGTTGATTTCTTTACATTTTGCACATAGCAAATTGGAATTAAATTGAAACAAATGAACTGTGCATGCATGTGTGAGTGCAGGAGGAAGCATGAGGACGGAAGGAGGCTGACAGTTACGGTGACTTAATACCGCTTGATATTTCATGGCTGGGGGAATGTGGCGGCACTCCCTGCTTTATGGAGCTGGCCTGGATTATTTAGTTGGATGGAGTCCTGCCCAGAGGAACAGCTGAATGATGTCATGCAGCACACACACACACACAAGCATTTTCTGTTCGTCCATGCCATCAAGCTGTGGACTCAGAGTTGAAATGTTGTTCTTGTTTGCGCTGCAGTTCTCGAATTTTTTTACAGAATGGGATTTTGGGTAATTGGGAAGGTGAGCAGAGTAAAGGTGGGTGGGCTTTACTAATAAGAACCCGGGCTGATTTCACAGAGGGTTGGGGGGGAGGAACGCTGGGGAGCAGATGTGTGTTTGGAGAGCGAGATGAGAGATTGAGGTGGGTGTTTTCAGGGGGCTCTCGGTTTGCCGGTAAGCTGACCTCACGGGGCATATGGTTGTGCAGATGTGTGCTGTGTGCTCACATGCATGTTTGTTTGTGCATGCGTGTTCCGTCTGCACAAATCAATGTCTGGCTTCACTCTTAATGGATAGAATCAGGTTCTCCCCTCCTCCCTGTTGCTCAGAGAGTGTTAGCATGCAAGGCCCTCTCCTCTCTCCTCCATATAAGATCCTAAATATGGAAACAGTGATTGGAAATTGTTTAGACAACCTGAAATGGTTTATCCCGGGGCTGTGCACAGCTCGCAGATCAAAGCAGAGGAAACATGAATCATAGAGAGTTTCAGTACGGAAACAAACCCTTCGCCTTTCTTCCTTTTGACATACACACTGGCACAAATAAGAATGTTAAGGAAAACAATGAGAAAGAGGCTGCCTCTCTGAGTTCAGTGGTACTGATTTCTTGTTTGATCATACTGTTCTTGACGTCATGTTGCCTGTGACTTCATTCCCACCAGTAAATTGTCTCACATTAATAAAGAGTGCACAGTCACCCAGAACCACTTCTGAAACAACTGGCGGAGGACAGTCCCAAGAGACGAAGCTCCTCAGAGAACATCTTTCTTTCCTTTAAACTCTTCACCTTTCATTCTTTCCTTCCTTCATCCCCTTCTTTCCCTCCTCTCCACAAAGATCAGCTCCACATCTCTCCTGGGGAGCAGCATCTATCACAGGTTCTGCCTCCTCGGCTCAGCGATAACTGATCCACTGTCTAAAGAGCATCACTCTCCTCCAGCCATCTCCACTTACTCTCTCCAGGGACAGGCCAGGAGAAATAAGGCACAGTGCAGATTGAAAACTGCCGGATGACAGTATCGAGCCCTCGCAGACAATCCTCACTGGCCAGATTGGAACCTTTCTTGTTCTGTCTAATAAAATACCTAAATGCTTTCTTTCACTTTCTGCTCACTAAAACTCTTAAATGGCTTTGATTAATATTCTAAAGTACTCTTTTCCTCTCTTATGTCTCACCTTCACCTCCTTCATAGTAGGAGGAATAGTAGTGATGTGGTCCCATGCAGAGGCCCCCAGGCCTGGGGTCAGTCTTTCTAATCTCTTACCCATTGGCTTTCTGTTTGATCAGCTGCAGTATACTTAATCTTGTCATTATAGTAATAAAAGGAGAAGGAGGGAAAAGGGCAAGGAAGGATTAATGAAATAAAGAAAAACTCTCGTCACTGCTTGAATTAAAAATGAAAATGCCAAACATCACGGTGCGCTAAACACGATTCTCTACTATCCACCGATTGCTCTCACACTCCACCCTTTTCATTTTCAAGCCTTTCTGATGGGCCCTACATGCCTTCTTCCCTCTCCTCTCGTCAAGCAGACAGGAGCGGCTGACTCCCTCGTTTCAGGGAGGTGAAGCTAGGTTGATGTCATCTTGACAGACAGAGCAGTCCAGTAAACACAGCAGGGATGGCGTCAGACCACGGACGCATCAGTCTCAGCTGACAGAGGTGCGAGGTGATGTCAGCATGTGATGAAATCATTATGCGGGCACATCTTCCAGCGTGTGATGTCAGCATGGCCCTGGCATGACTGAGCACTGTGTAGCTATTTCCCCTCTATTACTGAAAATGGGGTGAGACTTGGAAATACATGATGGTAAATATCTTGCTTGTGTTTTTGTCCATGACACATGGTGGGTTCTCACCATCAATTTGCCTTGTTCACACATTTTAATTTACTCAGGGTGGGAAACGCCCAAGGAGAAGGCTGCTGAGCAAAGGATTGAAAAAATGTCCTTTGGCCTTTTATTAACATTAAACTATAATAACGACAGTCTTTTTCAGTTTATTTGTCATTACCACAATCTGTTCCCAAACATAACGACTGTCCTGGTGTAGATGAATGGTACCCAGTTTTGAGGTCAAGCTGTGCAAAAAGACATCTGGGACCATTTGGATTAATTAATTAAATTTGGATAAACTGTGACTTAACGCTGCATCAATCAATATTTTGGTATGAATGGTCACATGACACCACATGGTGTGTAATGTAAAAGGTGTCACTTATGGTGACAAACACGCAGATAATTTTCACCTTTAATTTTTCAACTCTGCAGTTCCCCTCAGCTCTGTGGAGTGTTTTAGCATCTTTCAGTTTATTGTTTTGGTTTAATGGCCAAACCTCAATCAACATCAACCTTTTTTTTTAGCCAGAGCAGGTAGCTGTTGGTGGAGACCAAAACAAAGCTAATAGAAGAGTGAATATTGGACTTACTTTCATCAGGTGGACAGAAAAACGACTCTAACGTTGGTCTGTGACTGCTGGATGTGTAAATAGTTAACTGCTTGGCAACAACTTTAAGAGGTGATAATATGTCATTTCTGTGTTTACAGCTTCTTGCACTGCCCCCAAGTGGCCAAAAAATTAGATTATTGAAGGTTTAATGTAACTGGTCTGAAATTGAGCAGGGCTGGCAGTTGCCTATATGTATCTACTAAGCTGAAAAAGAAAAATGAGCACATTTGTCCATTAATAATTTCAATAAGACTTTTTTTAAACCTTTATTTAACCAGGATTGAAAGACTCACTGAGATTAAAAATCTCTTTTTCAAGAGTGTCCTGGCCAAGACAGGAAGCATCACAAATAACATGATTGCAGACATAAAACAAACATACAACAAGAATAAATTTACAGAATTATAAGACATCAAGTCATTTTTCAACATTCAAAACATCTACAGCTGGAAGTACCTGCGTCCAAGTCATTTAGAATCACTTTAAATGCGTCCAATGAGACCATCTCCTGAAGATTCAGGTGACTTTGCAGCTGATTCCAAGCCGAGGGAGCTGCATACTTAAACGCCCTTTCCCCCTGTTCAGTACGCACTTTGGGGACAGTTAAAAGAAATAAGTCCTGGGAGCGAAGACAATAACTTCCCCTACTTTGTTGTAGGATGTAGGCCTGTAGTTAGGAAGGAAGCAGTCCAAGAACGGCCTTATAAAAAAAAGTATGCAAATGGTTAAGTCTACGGGTTGACAAGGCAGACCATCCAACCTGAGCATACAGAGCACAATGGTGAGTAAGCGCCTTGAGATTTGTGATAAATCTCATGGTAGACAGTATCCAGCATGTGTATAATAGCTTTTAAGAGAGCACATTCAAAAAGTTCCTCAAGGTGACACACACACAGCCCAAAGAGGAAGGGGCAGGTAGCCAGCCAAAAATCAGTGGAACCAATAGGAAGATTTTCCAAGAAGCTAACCTCTGCTATCCCAACAATGTGAGAGAATTTAATGGGTGCCCTAGGTGCAACTCCAGAGACCTAGGGTGCTATTCCTGGTAATGATACTTCAGCTCAGTTGTATGTTCCAACAAACACCAGTGAGGGATCACATCCAGGGTCGTTTCTTGTTGTATGTGGACTACGCGGTTGCATAGGGCCCCTAAGCTTTTTTAAACAAAAAAAAAAATAACGGTCTCTTTTGGTAGCCAAGTGCCCTTGTGTGTTGAGTGAAAGCACCTATATGCTCAACAACAACAAAAAAATGCTTCACTAGTGATTCCTGCTGGTAAAACACTACAAGAGAAGTGGGCATTCCAAATTTGGAGCAAAAATAGGAAAATACACAGAATAAAAAGATACTGTTGCACAAGTTGTAGAGTACAAATCAAACAATTATAACTACAGCAGCATCTTCCAAGAATAGTGAAATAAATCAAATATGGCTTCTGTTTGAATAAGGTGAGTAGATGAACAATACACCCTCTCTTTGTATTTATCAGGTTGCACCTCTCAGACGAGCCCTCTCTGTAATCTGCACCCCAGACCATATCGTGTGTCACTTTAAATATACCTCTGCGGATGGTTCATTTTACGGTCACTTGAACATACAAGGCATGCAGGATTTAGCGCCTGATTGTGTCACTTTCCGTGTTGCTTAAGTGAAGCAGGTTGAGCTCTAACCGGCTTAGTGTGGAGAAGAATTTCTCCTTTGTGTCCTCACGGCCGGCGGCTCGATGTGGCTGAGCCTTACAGAGTCTTGGCTCTGACCCTGGGCAGGTGTGCAGACCACCCCCACCCCATTCCCCCTACACTCACACACTTATTCACACACATACTGTACATACTCATAGAGGTTCTCAGGTTCCCCTGAAATGAGAGACCAGCAAAAGATCTATCAACAGAAAAATCACGAGGTAATGACATACTTAACTCCCTGGTGTGTGTGCATATGTGTGTGTGCCTGCTCACTCATGTTTGCATGTGCACAAAATGAAGCCAGGGCAGCCCCCTCCCTCCCAACTCTCCTCAGCCACTTGACAACTTTTGCCTCGCCTCATTTGCTTCATGGTGAAGGGGCTGATTAAATATTTAAAGTATGGAGTACTTTCCCTTGGCATCAGGTGTAACTCACTCCTGTAATCTCAGATAGCCTGGTGCACGGCGCAGTAATTATAGTCGAGTTAACCGTGTGAGAAAGAGATTGTCTACGACAGGCAAGGCTTTGTTGTTTATGTCGGCTTACAAGGCTGTAGGCCTGTTTTCGCTTTCACTTGCTCCCGTGTATATGCATGTGGCCTTTTTGCATCCATTCTTCTAAGAATTATAACATTGTTCTGCTTCGATGCAAGAGGGCATATCATGGTTGTGTGAACATTATGAAAAGACTGGGTTCAGTGTGTTTATTTCACCATAACTGCTAATATATGAAATACCGGCACCACCTTCTAATAGGGCACTCTTTATTAAGGGTTTATATGTTGTAACTATGGCTCTATTGATGGTTAATAAATCATTTATTAATGCTTTATACATCAGTTATGAGCTATTAACAGGCTGTGCCTTCTGCTCAAGCAGAGTGTTATTGAAATGCGCTGTCTGTCTGACTCATTGCATGCTTTATCAGTAAATTTGGCTATTGTACTGCAAAATGGAGAAAACTAGCAGGCTGCTTTACTAAGCTGATAATCATGACACCAAACCATCAGGAAAGTAATGTGTTGAAGCGTTTCAGAGTCAAGACCATTGATGTAAAATACACGACAAAACACAAGGCTGTTGTTTGCTCACTTTGTAAAATGCATCTAACATTAGCTAGTTACGAAGCAGCAGATGAACCGTGAATGAACAGAACAGCGTTAATTCTACACTGTATAGGCCGTGGATTGTGTTTAACTTAATCAAAACACATTACGAGTTAATTTGAATTTGTTTGAACTTGATTTATTGAATCAACAGCACTATAATCCATTATTAAATCAAGTATGTTGTTTTGCAAGTTAAGTTTTTTATAAAGGGGTTTGTATGATGTTCTATCAAATCTGCAGTTGTAAATGTTAAATTCATTTGTAAATGGCTTTTGGCCGAGATTATCTACAGTTTTTTTCCACAAGGTGAGTGGTCAAACTAAAGAGCTAGGCAAGCTAAAAAGACATGGTGGAGGAGGATGACAGGTTGGTCTTTGTAAAGTATTTGGAGTAGGCTATGTAGCTGTTACATTTACTCAACTAAATAATGGTTTATTGTCTTGGAACTGCTCTCCTGTAGGCATACATCATAAGCATGCATCGAATGCAAAACAACAACAATGGGTTTTTTTCTGGCATAAAAGAGCTAATATAACATGTAAAAATAATGGAGAACATCCTATAATCCAATAGAAAAAGTATAAAAAATCTACAAGGCCCAGGTGAGATGCACTGTTACATAAAAATACTTTTGCAAAACTTATACCCTGTGCTGTGAAGCCTCGTGGACAGCCTCCTTTAATCTTTGAAAACAATACACGTCCAACTGTGAAGCACAAACCTAAGAGCCTTTAGAGGAAGAACAATAGATGGCAGTGTTAGGCACCTCCAAATGTCTGAGCCAAAGCTCTGCTGAACAGACAATTCAGGAGCTGTAAGAAAGTCACAGTGGGCGGCTGGTTGAACATCAAAGCATACAGTCACAAAGATACAGTGAAGAGGATATATGCCTAAATGTCTGTTTTGTACGTGGAGTGAATTGTGACTTTAATCCATTTAGGTGCGTACCTCCTCCAAAAAAGATCCCTTGAATGTAAGATGAGTAATAAAGCAAAAGGAGCTGCATCCATGCTTTACCTTAATCCCACACACTCTCATTTTTGTCACTAATCTGACAGATGTACACCCTTTTATTACCTGAATGTGCCGCCCTCTACATATTTCACCTCATGGAGAATCCGATTTGAAAATGTTTAAGTTGTGGGAGCATTTCTTCATGGCTTCTGAGAACGCGTTATCTCAGACAACAGCTGAATAGACTCTGTGGAAAAAGGTGAAACACTACCTCAAGTAACTGCAAAGGCCTTTTAACTTTTAGGTCCTGCCAGCTGTTGAGCTGCAATCCTAAATAAAGTTTCTTGGATACAGTTATTATTCCATCAGGACCTGAAATACAAGCCCCATAATTATCCTTCAGAGGAACTAATGTTGTAAGTTTAGGTAAGATGACAGTAATAACCTGCTAATGTATGAGCCTTACTGACTTTATACTCATGAGGAGCAGAATAAGGGAGAGTGACAAATTGCGGTTACTCATGTCGTGTTCATAAACCTATTCCTGCAGGCATTTAGGTTTAAATATTGCTCTATTTCCATTACAAAATATGGAAGGTCCCTCTCTCACTCTCCGCCGTTCTTGTTCTGCAAGCTGCTTTGTTAATCTGTACCGTTGCCAAGGATATTTATGAGTTTTTGGCTAGTGATTCATTCAAATAAACAAACTCCCTCACTGTTTCCACAGCAGGGAGAGTGCGGCTCCGCAGTGTACTGTAATGATCAATGAGAGTTTTAACTTCTGACTAAATGTAGGGTCTCATCATGTTGAGCTGTGCTGCGAGGCCCCTCCGAAGCACGGCTCGTGTGGTTACATTTGGAAACAGTCTAATTTCTTACATGTGTCTGTGAGGGTGTGAATTCACAAACTGTGATTCTCGTCGGCTTGTCTGCTGTAGCTTTTATCATGCGGATTGATGAACTGATTTGAAGGAAATGAATCTGCCGAGCTTAGACGCTTCGGTGATGTAAGTGTTTGACTCCAGTTCTTTCCAGAGGGAACAATGAAGAAGCTCTCCTTCAGCGTTTATGTTTCACCCTCACTTTCTGTATCGCCTCAAATGCACTCAGAGGTGTATTTCCTCATGTGCTTCAAAAGATGATAGAAAATCTCCCAGGTTGTATTGAGTGGGCGGAGGTGAGTTTTCGTGAAACGGCTGTGTGAGAGGTGCTTGTTTTCCCACAAGTCTTCAGGGGATTCCCCTCTCTGCTCTCTGCTGTAAACCAGCATCACTGCACCGCTGATGGACGTCTCTGTTTGGCAGGTGCTCATATACTTGGCGCCTACTGTTGCCCACAGCGATGAGGCTGTCAGGGCAGAATGCTTCCAAGAGTGCAGGGGAACATTATATTTCACATTATCTCAGAACAATAGGCCATTTCCTGCTTGCTGCAGGCCAGAGAGGCTGATCAGGGGCTGCCAAGCCCCAGGAAGGGAGCACAGACTGCGGGAGAGGTTGGCGTCTAAAGGGGGGAGCTGTATGAAGTTGATGAACTGTTAGGTAGGTGGTTCCAGAGTGGGTGCAAACTAAACTAACCTGCCAGTTAGTGTGAGCAAGAACAGCCATGGAGTGTATTTAAGATATGATTTGAACAGAAACACGTGTCCATAACTTTACAGCCAGTTGGATCTTTTATTTTTTTAGCCATGCTAGCTCTATAGATAGCAATGTCAGTCGGTCAGTCTGTTAGTCCACAACTTGGATCCAGACTGAAATGCGTGTTATATAACTACTGATTAAATTGCCATTACAGAGGACGAATCCTAATGACTTAGGTGATCCCCTGACTTTCCTCTAGCGCCACCAACAGGTCAAAGTTTTCACTCATCCAGTGAAATATCTTAACATGTTCTGGATGGACTGGCAGGGTGTTTGTACAAATATTAATGGTTCCCAAATGATGAATCCAAATGATGGTGATCCTCTGATATATGTCAGGGTGTTCAGTGAAATATCTCAACAACTATTGGATGGATTGCCGTGAAATTTGTTCAGACATTCGTGTTCCCCTTAGGATGAACTGTAATAACTTTGGTGATCCTATAACTTTTCATCCAGCTCCATCATCAGGTCAAATTTTTAATTTGTCCAGTTCTTTGATTTACGACCAAAACACCTACAAAACTCAGCCTCAGCTGTACCTTGTGTTTAGTGCTAATTAGCAAATGTTAGCATGCTAACATGCGAAACTAAGATGTTAACCATGGTAAACAGTAATATGTTATCATCATCACTGTGGGCATGTTAGCATGCTGATCTAAGTGTTCAGCTCAAAGCACCACTGCCTGAGTACAGCCTCACAGAGCCGATAACATGCCTGTAGACTGTAGAATAAAGTCATTTTTGGAGTGGCTGTGGAAGTTGGTAAATCATACAGATTTCAACACACTGTGGTTACATGGAAAACAATTGAGAGTTCACTTTGGGTCACTGGCTCACCCTCTACCCCACCCAGATCCATCCAACCATTTAGCGCAGGCGCCAAATACTTTGCAACCTCTGGAAATACCTTTTCACTCTGTGCTCTTTTTCTCTCTCTCACCCCTTTCCTTGGGTTGCGTAACTGCTCTTGTGTTGTATTATTGAAATGTTTGGCTCTGATTAATGCAGCAGATGAAACGGCTAAATGCTAATGTGTGATTTCCCAGGGGGATGCCCGGCTTCATGGGCTGCAGGTGTTTGCAGGGGAGGAGGAGGGCTTTTAAAGTGCATCAATGCCAATTATGCCCTGCATTGTTTGTATTTTCTGTTACTCATCGGGGCAGGTAAACACTCCAGGTTTGCTTCCTAAGTATTTTCGTGGTGCCTGTGGATGCTTGGTACAGTTGGTATCTAACCCCTGTGTTAAAATCACAGCTGTTAAAATCAGTCAAGCATTAAATATGAGAAATGTTGGGAGCACCAGAACCTCTCTGGCTCTGCTCTCGCGAATAACATGGTATTGATTATCTTGATGGACACAAACCCTCCCACATATCAGCCTTAGGTCATATATCTATTGTTTTCTTCTCAATAAAATCTGTGATACCCGAGCATTTATTTCAACAGCTGAGCATCGCAGGTCTAAGGTGATTCTGCTCTGCATTTATGTTAAAAAGATATTTTTACAGCTCTGGCTCAGGAGGAGCGCTGAAGGCTTCCAGATGTATGTTATCCTGTGAGCAAACTCAGCTGCCTTCAGGATCCTGCATCCAGGGTCCAAGGTGAGTAACTCTCTGTCCCGTTTCACGCTGCCACTCCTCTTTTCAATCCCTCAATCTCCATCCTTCTGGGCTGAACTGTTTTTATCTGCTGTGCTGAGCAGGCAGCAGCGCTGAGCCTCCCGGCCTCCCTTCTCTTCTCCTTCATTTAATTTTTTTCTACAGTACATCGCCACAGATTTATCACCTTGCGCTGTTTTCCTCCTGAAAGCGTCGGAAAAGAAGGGGAATTATTCCTGGGTCCTGACAGGGGGGCCTCAGGGTGGTGGGGAAGGGTGGGAGGTGTGCTGTGAAGGAAGGAGGGAAGGAAGGACGGAAAGTGGAGGCTTGAGACAGGGTCTGAAAAATGTGACTCATGTAAACGCTGCCGAGGAGAAAAAGGGGGATGAGTATAACTGATTGTGACGACCCGAGTCGGATGGCGGTCTTCCCCAGGGGGAGACGGTGAGTGGATCCCAGCCAGAGTCACCGTTGTGGGGGAAGGGACAGGGGACGAGAAGGGGGGGGAGTGTGGAGCATATCTCTCTCTGTTTCACACACACACACACACACACACACACACACACACACACACACACACCTACACACACACACACACACACACACACACACACACCCATACTCAATTCACTTACCTTGTAATCCAACACATCCCCTTCCCATAATGCTTTGAACAAAATGCACTCAATCTGCCCTGCTTAATCTACTCAATCTTTAGTTAACTGCATATGACATTACCTATGCATGAGCTAATTAACCTATCAAATCAGTGATGGGAATTTCTTTCTTGTCTTAATTGCAGGTGGGAGTGAGAAGAAACAGTGACTGGATGATGGGCGTCGGCTCTTAAATCAAAATCTCTTTCTCTTTCTCTTACACACACACTGAAGTACACACTTCTTCTTATTAGTCCACGCCCACGGCTCCTTGGAGCCAGACTAAATAAATAAATTACCCATTCAGATGCCTGCTTACTTGCTAACCTTGTTAGTTTTTGCGCTGCAGCAAACAGAAACCTCCTTGTTTGTTTGTGTGTGTGAGTGAGTGTGTCTGGTATGATTGTATTGATGATTGTTATATCTGTGCGTATGCTCATATGAAGGGTCCATTTGCCCTCCAGCAGGCCTGATTCATTAACCTTATGTGTAAGACTGCTCAGTAAATGTAGGTTACTGCTCAGGCAGACGTAATTCCCCACAGCAGCATTAGCATCCGGTTATCTTGCCACATTCCCCGGAGCTAAGATGACTCCAGAAAGATGCTCTCTGTCTTGTTTGAATTCTGCCGGACACCCACACACACTTTCATACAGTACACTACCACACACATACACACAGGTAGCAGAAATAGAAGCTGATGTGAGAGCAAAGAGTGAGGACAGGACAGGGGTGAAATAGGCCCATCATGACAGAATAAAGACAACTTTTTCTGCAGTTTTTCATCAGCTCCTGGTAGATATTTCTATCTTGAGGTGAGCCATACTTGATTTTATTTACTCATCAGTCAAGAAGCAACACAGGATGGGACAGAATCATACCTTTATCCCAACAGATCCAAGCCTTTACATTGAGTGGATGGAGGCTCAGAGAGTTATATGAGAAGTGAGGAGATGTTTGGAACAGATGGCAAGCATCCCCCTGGGCAAACTGCACCTACCCCACTGAACACCGGGAGCTCTTGACCATCTGGACCAAAAGGCAATGAGCAGCACCCTGTAGCGGATTCCCCATCGAAGCGACATGGAAAAGGAGAGGGGGGCTCACTTGGAGCAATGTCACCAACATACTCTCCATCAGCTCCATGTTAGAATAAGGTGTCACACACACACACTGTAGGGTTGAGTGATTAGATCTGTTGCTCTTCCTGTACAGGAATGAATGAAGGGCACATTGTGTTGGAGGTTGAAATAAAATGCATTCGTCAACCCTTTCCACCCTGCAACTGCTTACTTTTCCTGACATTTCACACGCAGATAAAGCTTGTCTTGAAGTCCACATATTCTCAGTGTTAACATGCCCAATATTGGAGAGAAAAACATTTTACTTTTTTTTGCAGGATAGATGCAAGAAGGGTGGAGATCTCTTTGATACTCTTGGAGCTGTCCATCGTTCCATGTGAGCACTTGCTGGAATGTATGAAGTTGGAGCGGTTGGTTAAACTTGCTCCTTTGGCAGAAATAATGTCTCCTACAAATCAAAAGCATATTTTTGATTTGGCTCAGTTAGCTGTGCAGTCATCTCTAATGCTGAAGAGCATGAGACTGTTGGATCCAGAGTGGGAACAGAACAGGAGAGAAAGATATGTATTTAGTTAAGGTACTTGGTGTGAACCAGTTACTGAGTAGCTCTCACCACACAAAATCTGATCTTCATATGGAATTTTTAGTCGTAAGGGGACTTACATTTACCATCCAACCGTTGATGTTATCTAGGCTGGCATTAATCGTAATGACAAATTGTTAGTATAAGTATTGTCAGACGGACTTACAGTTTGGTTACATGTTTGATTGATTCAACTCTACTGTACATCGCTGGATCAAAGGGGTCAGTAACTTTAGGCTAAGGGTGCTTTCACACCTGTAGTTTGGTTCATTTGGTCCGGACCAAGGGAAAAAATTATACATTGTTGCACTTTAGTTCTAATCCAGTTCCTGTTCACACTGACTTTTTATGAACGAACCAAGAGGATTAAACATGAAGTTATATGGATTTACAGGTAACTAATTTGTTACCAAATTATTACATAAACATATTATAAGATCGTTTCCTGAAGAGTTCACAGTCAGCAGTTGGATTCACATATCCACAATTATAAAATCCTGTGGTTGGTCCATTTGCTTTCATAGAGATGTCCAGCATGAGCCAGTGAATGTTTGACCTGATCTGACCCCTGGTGGATATGCTTTTTAAAGTCACAGTGAAATGGAGTCTTCACTTTCCATAACGTGACACAGTATTTCTGAGCGAAATGGAATATATGGGTGAGGTATGATTACAAGAGCTATTTAAATCAAATCGGTAAGATTTAAGTGGGCGTGGCTTAGCAAATACAGAGCAGTAGTCTGTATTCACACCAAATCAGGTGTTGCGGTGATTAGTGCAGGGTTGTTCAGCTGTGTGAGAGTGTCACTACATGTCCATGCTGATTGTAGCACAAGTAGAAATACTAACCAGCAATCTCAACTTGAAGAGAGATAAAACGCCAAGTGACTGCACGGTGATTAACGTCTTTGTACTCCCTCATGGCAGGGTTGAACAGCTCTGAAAAGGTCATCTCGGTGGTGATCAGTCTCTCTTCCATCTTCTCAGTTGCTCGGTAAACAGAAGAATGCTACAATGCTACATGGTAAACAAGGTTCTTCTTCCCGTGGGCGTCTTCCGGTCTGATCCCAAGTTTACATGATTGGCCATTGCAGCGTGACGTTGGGTTGCATTTCTCCAACAGCTGATTCTGTTTCAACTTTTCGCTGCATTTTTTTAGTCATCCCCTACTGGCACAGCCTAAATTCACTACCCATATTCAAATGAATGGGAGGACTGCCATTTTCTGTGCCTGATTTGGTGTGAATTCAGCTGTAGAGGACTGTTGGCCTCCACACCTCCCTTACTCATGTTGTCCAATCAGGAGGAGAAATCAATAAATTAGACCTCAAGTACATTCTTTGTAAATGTCATCAAGTTTTTAACAACTGACATCCAAACACACATCGCCGACTATGATATTGCTCTGTTAGGTAAGACCTAAGAGGTTTTATTAGATGGGTGGGGTTAGCTGCTCGCCCCAAATAACATCTGATACATTTATATATACGCCCTGAGTTCAAGATGAGCCATCAAAAATATAACGTTTTACAGGAAGAGAAAAGAGAGGGATTTTGATATGAAAATGCTGTGGGCCAGATGGCTAAACTATGAGCTGAAATAAATGATAAAGCTTTGTATAAAGCCGAGGGGAGCTGCAGATTCAGGTGATAATTCTCTGTAGGTTCATCAGTACGAGCGACCACTTTCATTTCACATTGTTTTCACACTGTCATTTTATACATTGTTATTACAATATAAATTATAGCTGCTTTAACATCTGACACTGGGACACAGGATTAGAAACTGAAAAATGTATGTTTTATTTCACAGTCTTTTATGAACAATGCCACTGGTGTCACAGGTGGTTGTCCATGCATGTGTGTTGGTAAAAAGGAGGTACATCACAAGCCTATTAAAGCCTAATGATTCCCAGACGTAGGTCCTCAGGAAAGTCCTGGACTATGATAATCAAAGGTTTCACTACACTATTATCTCCACATTGCTCATCTAAACATGATCCAACATTACACTGACAACAACAAACATTGTTCCATAATATGGTACCTGAAACAAAGTTTCATCATATGGGGATCCTGATGCATGTTTTTGAGAATGTCCTCCAGAGGTGGCTCTTTATCCTTTTCTTCTTCATGAAAAGTACTGAATCTGAATTCCAATCAGCCCACACAGCACAGAGTGTTGCAGTGATGTACCTGCGCCTGCTTATCCTCCTGAGGTGTCTCCTTCCCTGCTCCATTTAGAGCCACAGCCCTGCTCGGATCGATGGCTTTCTCCAGCCGCCCGTCATCAATTATTCACCTGATCAGCCCTGCTGCTCATTAGATGACTAATCTGGGAGGGTGAGGAGACACGGGACGCTTTGAAACCTGAGACCGAGAGGCAGCAGGGAAGGGAAGGGCGGATCACATCTCCAGATCGAGAGAGAGAGAGATGGAGGGAGAGTTCATAGATGTGGGATTACCAATTTGTACATCTAAGTCCTGACATCCAGGAGGGTTTATAAATCTTTGATGGAACCATAGAATCACTTTGATGAATGTGCACACGTATCACCAACATACTGCACGTGCCGACAGCAGCTTCACGGATGTTAGTGTATTGTGACAGACTGGCAACAAAGCGTCAATGAGACGTGAGAAGGTGGGAGTGGAGCTTTCGTTAGCCAAAAGATTTCATGTTGCACTCAAGTTACACCCCACCTAACTTGTTCTCGAGAACATCTGTGGTCAGTGTGGGTCACATTTTTACTGTCCTATAAATCTCTCCCAGCAGTCTCCCAGTGACGCCAGTTTTGTTATTCCACGTCTCCCTGCATGTTGTTTAGCGGTCTTGTTTCCTCCCTGCTAGATTGGTGCATCAGGGTCAAAAGAAAGAGAGACAGCACGTTCTAAACAGGTACACACACTAAGTAAGTACATTTCCTCTGGCATAAGTAGATCAACATGTCCAACATTTTTCTCAGAACAGGATTAAGAGAGCAGTGCTCAATCTCAACACTTCCAGGGCCACGGTAGTGTTGAATAGGGTGCTCAAAGACCTAAAGAAAGAAAGAACGAGAGAAAGAAAGAGAGCAGCCCCCAGTTCTCCTTCTTTCCCACTGATCATGTACAAGCAGGGGGGGTGGCTTTGATCTCCCCTGTCCCCCTGAGAGCCACAGTGAGGTGGGTGTGCAGTGTGACGGCTGTGGTACACGTTAGCTCTGATTAAAGGGAAATATGCATCACCGTATAGCGCTTTCCTTTTTATCTGCGCCTGCGATGTGGTGCGATGGCGACGCTAGATTGGGCCCCGATATGTACTGATGTTGCAGCTTTATCTGTGTTCCACCGGAGCTGAAAGCCACCTGAAGTTCAGTCACTCTCATTTGAAACCTTTGAGTAGTTTGAAGAAGTTGAGGAGTTGACATACCTAGCTGAGGTTGTTTTGTATCAAGGAGTTGCTCTCTCTCTTGGGCTGTTGCTTGTGTGAGTAGCAGCAGAAATCACACCAGAAGTGCCCTTTGACCTCTGATACAGGGTCATGTGCCCCCAGATCAATTAGAGCTGTGGACCTGCATTCCACACTGGTGTGGCAATGACTACCAGGGCTAGGCCTGCAGCAGAGCAGAGAAGAGAGCATTTGGTTCTGACGGCATGGAAACTAATAGAAAGTGCATTCTGAAGCGTAAATCTTATTTGTCCCTCTCTGCTGTCTGTGAATTTTAAAAGATTGGTTTAGTGATTCTTTTTACTCTAAATGCATCTTCCAAAGCTTAAAAAGATAAGCAGAGGGGAAATTTAGATCATTACTAATGTAATCTCCATACATTAAATATGAAGCCATCACAAGGCATACAGCTATTGTTTTTATGCTACTCTCAGAACATGGAAACCCCATCTTTCTCTGAACCTCAGCAGTCTTTCAAAAATTGTCTCCAACCCTCTATCATGTAGCATTTTTAAGCTAGATTTTGTAATGTGGATCACATCTGGTCTATCTAGTGAAGGAGACACAGCGATGTGCATTAAAACCAAAAGGTAGAAAAACACTTGCACACATATCTGTAGGTTTGATTATGTTATGATGCTAAAGCAGACAGATGGAAGGTCCGTAGGGAGGGGAGGAGCAGAGGTAAGGCATATGTAGGCTATTAAAAGCCCTTTGGCTCATCCACTTTGCTTGACCCTTAAATACTGCACACATGCACACACCTTTCCAGAGTGAAATATCAATTAATCCCATTCTCTGAATCTCTTCTGATGAATACACAGTGATTATACCCTCCTGTCTGCCTCAACCCTTCGCTTTATCTGTCATTGTATGGCTTTATTCCTTATTTCTGAATTTTACAAGAGCTAAAAAGATTAGTCAATTAATTAGTCGAGAGAGAGAGTTTACAGCCTCTCAAAAGTAAGGATTTGCTTCTTTTCTCTCTTCTTAGCCATGCTAGTGGGACGGCTCTATGGATGACTATTTCGGTCTGTCAGCCGGTCTGTCCACCTTTTTTGGTACAGACTAAAATATCTCAACAACTGCTGGATGAATTGCCATGACATTTTGTACAGACATTTGTGGTTCCCAGAGGATGAGCCCCCTGACTTTTCTTCTAGTGCCACCAACAGGTCAAAGTTTTCACTTATCCTTTGAAATATCTCGACATTACTGAATGGACTGTCATAAAATCTGGTGCATTCATGGTTCCCAGACGATGTATCCTAATGACTTTGGTGATGCCATGACTTTTTCCTCGAGGCGCTCCCAAGAGATTGAAATTTGTGGTTGTGAGTGAAATATCTCAACAATTATTGGACGGGTTGCCATTAAATTTGGTACACACATTCATGTCCCCCTCAGAATGATTTGTAATAACTTTGATCCCTAGAGGTCAAAATTTAAATTTGTCCAATACTTTGGCTCATGAAGAAATACCTAAAACTAATGACATTCCCATCAGCCTCAGCTGCACTAATAGCAAATGTTAGCATGCTAAAATGCTAAACAAAGATGGTGAACAAGGTAAACATTAAACCTGCTTAACATCATTATGTGATGGTCGCATTTAGTAGACCGTCTATCTTAAGGTTTTGAACTGTTGTCTGGGCAAAACAAACAATTTGAAGTCTTCTTGGGCTTTAGAAAATAATGATGGGCATTTTATGCTTTTTTTCTGATGTTTTATAGACCAAACAATTAATAATAATTATAAATAGTTGTTAGTTGCAACCCTACTATTGCCATTTATGCTTGACTGATATATTTTGTTGTTGTCTTATAATTGTTGCTTATTTCTAGAGAACTGTTTAAGGTGTTTTTCAGTTTCTAAGGCCCAGATTCTCAATAGATGGACTCTGGTCTGGATCCAGACCGGGAACAGAGTTTAAATACAACCTGAGTGACACATCAGGATCATGTCACCTGTCATCTTTCATCTTTCAGGGGCTTGTAGCTGCACTTAGCAAGCTTAAACTTGTTCTTATTTTACAAAGGAAAGCATAAGACCAATGTGCTTGATTTGCAATTTGCAAATGAAAACAGTAGCCATGGTGAGGAGTGGCATAGTAAAACTTCATGACACCAAACATGCCCATTTTGAAAATGATTCCCAGTGTCACATGCTTTTTGTTGTCACAGATCTCAACTTAAATATTCAACTTTCCTGGAAACTTGACACTGTGGAAATTTGGTAAAGGGACCTTTAAGACTTGCATTCAATTTTATTTATATAGCGGCAAATCATAACAGAAGTTATCTCAGGGCTCTTTTCATATAGAACAGGTCTAGACCGTACTCTTTATACTATTATTTACAGAGACCCAGCAATTCCCACCATGAGCAGCACTAGGCGACAGTGGCAAGGAAAAACTCCTTTTAACAAGCAGAAACCATGAACAGAACCAGAACCAGGCTCTGGGTGGGCGGTCATCTGCCTCGACCGGTTTGGGTTGGGTACCAGTTTTTGAGTACCCCTGTTCTAAGAAAACACTGCAGTCACAATGTCCTCAACAAAGCATATATTTATTCTCTTAAACATCAGGTTCTTCAGGTACACAACCAGTCACAAGCACAAACACTTTCAGTCTTTTTTTTTTTTTTGACAGTCAACATATTAAGTGAGCCAAACACATTATATCACCAAATGTGGGATTTTTTACTTTCCGACTTGTGCTGACAGTCATGTATGTTTCTCATCTAACTGAGGAAAGAAGAGTCTGACTCTTAATTCTGTCACTTCCTGGTTTGTGTTGAGGGCTTGAAAACAAAGGACAGTTCACTGATGAACACTCAAACATGGCATTCAATGAACAGCAGAACAGTATACTGTAGTTTACCCACTCAGTGCGACATGTACACATCAGTGCTTTGCCTTTCATTCAGTCCTACGTTTTGTGTCAGAAACACAGCTCTAGGGACAGCTCTACATGGCTTTTGTTGCCAGTTTTGGCAAAGATATATTCATCTCTCGTTTCCCTCCTCCACTGTGACAGAACAAAGCAGCTGATTCACTAGTTACTCTATGTAAATATATATGTTTTTTTCTCAATATATCTATATATTCTATCTATAGAATAAGTCTATATAGCATATATATACTTTTGGTAGGGTTTTTAAAACATTCAGGTACATTCACTAGACCCTGTGATGTTTTTTTTTCTTCATATGAAAGATAAACAGACAAATGTTAGCAGAGCTACTTGCCATGTAGTAATGGCCTCCCAACCAAGAAACAAGACATTAAGCATCCCCCAAATAAGAAGAAGCAAACACAACAAATGTCTCAGTGCTGGTTCTTTAAGGACCGACAGCAAGCATAAATATACTAAAAGACCCCTGTATTAATCTAGAGTATAAAATAGCATATTTTTCTGGACTTGACAACAGTTTATATAAACTCTAATAATAGAGTCTGGGTGCACACAATTCCACAGGTGCGTACATGAGCTGGCAACAACAGGTAGGCAATTCAATTGTATCCTTTGCCTATTTACTAAGTCAACAAATAGTATTCTGTCAGTGGTTAAAAAGCTTAAATGCAAAACTCACTTCTACAATCACCAGTGTGAAAAGACCCTTGGCATATCACAGAATACACATTTAGGCATTAGCCAACAAGTCAAGGAGATAGAACTTGGTCTACAGAGGACCGCACTGACGATAAGCCACATTACGCATGAACACCAATTTTTTCAGAAGGCCTCAAGGATGTCACTTGGGTGCTGGTTAGGAAAGTGTTCCTTCATGGGTCCAGGTTGACAGAGGACCCTAATACTGCCCTTAAATCAGACTGTGAAAGTTCAAGTCATAGCTGAAAATATAGATTTTCCATTAAAAGGAGCAATATTACATCAAATGATTGCGTATGGATAGTGATTTATTTTAACCTGTAATAATCCAAGGCCAACAGATACATAGTCAGCCAGTGTGACAGTAGACAGTGTGCCCTTGTTATGTGATTAACATTTCTCAAATATTTTAAAGTGTCAGTCCACCCAAATTAAAAAAGACATTTTCTTACTTTCCCATAGTGGTATTTAGCCATGCAGATTTGGTAGTTTCAATTGGGATTTCACCTGTGAGATTTCTGTCTCTACCCCTATAAAATGGAGCTGAATGAAATTGTGTTTGTGGTGCTCACAGAATTTAAAAATGACATTCCAAAAACTGAACTGGAATTTGTCTTTTAAAAAAGAAAACCTGTGGAGCCCCCATGGTTTAGGGGTTACGACACCAACCATAAACTGCAATGTCTCTGGTTCAAATCCGGCCATGGGCCTTTGTTGCATCTCTCTCCCCCATGTTTCTTGTCATCTCTCTCCTATCACTATCTAATCAAGACAGAAATGTCAGCACAGATATCTAAAAAACTAAGCACATAAAACCTAAATATCTGCATAATTATTGGCTAGATACCAGAAGAGGTAGGAATTTGGGTGAAAAGACCCTTTAACAGTTTTACTGCATCAGCGAGGTTATAAATGACCCTTTTCAACATTTAAATAAGCAGTAGAAAAAAAATAATCCAACAGGATATTAAATACATACCTTTAATCAAAATTAAGTCAAAAACACAGAACAGTGCAATCAAATTAACATGGAAAATAATATTGTTTATAAAATTGGATTCTCTGACCTAGAGAGAATATCCTTTATGAATTGTAACACAAAGATCAATTTTCACCATTGGATTGATATTGTTTTTCCTTTTTCTCTCTTTCGTTTGGACCAAGTCAAATGCCTCAACTGGTGAAAGATGAAACTAGTGCTAAAATACATAAGAGAAACTCTCCATCCCTGTGCTGCTGATTGTTAGGACTGAGTGCGTATGAGGAGGAGCCACAGTGAAGGGCTCCATGCCCATCCAAGGGCTAGGCTGGATAGTGTGGACTTGGAGCAGGAGTGTCCAGATCCCCGTCTGCCTCACCCTCTTCCTGGCCGGAGTACGAGCTCAGGGCATCCCAGAGCAGGCTGGGCTGCTCACAGTGGTGGCAACTCCTCCAGTGCTCCATAACCCCCTCTTTAGTGTCCAACACCTCACTGCAAAGCACACAGTTAAAGGCCGCACCTGCTGCAAGGACCCCAAGGCTTCCACCGCTATCTGGTAATGAGAGTGTCCCGCTGTCTTCCCCTTCCCTTCCACGGTGGTGGGACATGATGTGTCTCTTAAGCTTGGAGAAGGAGAAAAACTCCTCGTCACAGCTGCCGCACTTGACCAAGTTGCGCCTCTCATTGAGCTGCCGCCAGTAGTGGGCAGCATGCTTTACCAGCTCATTCTCAGCCTCTCGGCAACCCCGCTGGGGTTGGCCATCATGAAGTCGAACCTGGACCTCCTCCCCATGCACATACAACAAGTGCATCTTCATGTCTGCAAAGGTGGGAGTGATGGCCTGGCAGCGGCCACATTTAATCTGTAGCTCCACTGGGTCTTCACGATCCTGCTCATCTGATGGCTCTGGGGAGTTGGCCCTGGTAAGGAAAAGAATGAATAATGCTTGTTTACTGTTGTTATGACTGTTTGGAAGAAGTTGCATTGTAAGGCAAACAATATCTTTAGGCATTTAATCTATATGTTGACATCTGTGCATAAAGCCTACTACAATGTTAAGGTCACAGAGGTGCACATGTGTTCATGAGTCATCTCAATCGGTAATAATCTCACCCCTCCACAGACAAGTCATCCTCATGGTGGCTGATGGACGGCTCCACGGTCAGCACCACTTTGTGGACCTCTCTCAGATGACTGAAATAAACCCCCACATATCCAAAGGCCTTCTCGCAGAACTCACAGCCTAGAGACCGACGTGGGCGTACCTCAGAATGGTGAAGCTTCATGTGGGTGCTCAGGCTGCCGGAGTGAGCGTATGCTTTGCGGCAAACTGGGCAGACATAAGGCCGACTGTTGGTGTGACTGTTCATGTGGCTCTGGAGGTGATGCTTGAACTGGAAACAGCGGCTGCAGGTGGGGCAACGGTGGAGCGGACGGCTGCCTATGAACACTCTCGGATGGGAGGCACCTTTCAGGTGGAGGGTTACTGGGGCTGGTTGGGGTGGACAGTCCAGGGCCTTGGTAGTGGTAGTAGTGGGGAGCTGATGACCAAGTACGAGCTCCTGTTCTTGGCCATCTGTCGTAATGGCAGGCAAACTAACCAGTTGGGGAACTGTCTCCATAACCAACATGGGCTTGGGTCGGATGCTGCGGTACTTCTTTGAAATATCAACTTCCTTTTGTTTGGAGCCTGGAACAACTGCTGGTGGTTTCTCTGGGACTCTTCTACTGAAGAAAGACAAGGACCTCTTCTTTCTGGCCTCAAATGCCAAGATGTCTTCCATCGTCTTTCTTTTCCTCCCCCTCTTCTTGCCAGGTGGTTTCTGGAGAGTTCCCAACACAGGCATGAGTGTGGTCTTGGCATGGGGCTGTAAAGTAGAGTGTGGCACCTGGTTGTGACCCAAGGCTTCAGCTGTCTCGAGGGTCTTGGATGTAGGATCTAAGGGGCTAGTGAGTCCTGTCTGGCTAGAGAAACCCTTCTTCTCTGGGGACATATTGCTGAGCTTGGCAGCTGGGATGAGGGTGCTCTTCATTTTAGAGTAGGGCATGATGGGCAGTTTACCCTTAGGTGGGGACGGGATAATCTGGACTGCTTTACTGAAGATGGCTGGGGACAGGACAGTGATACTGCTCTGGGGCTGGCCTGCATTGGGCTTAGATTGACAAAGCCTCACTGTAGTCTTACTTTCCTCCAGAGATTTGCCTGGGGAGCTTTTGACAGCAGCAGGGGGGTACTGGAGGTTCTGAATAAGGCCAGTTGTAGCAGATTGTTCAGAGCCATCACTCGCTCGCTCCAACTGAGAACCCGGGTACAGGACAGCATTGTCTGGGAGTAGAGCAGTGACAGAGATGTCAGAGGAGGCTGGGTCAATCAGAATTACCTGCTCTGAAGGCTCCTCTTTGGGCACTAGGGTTTCCTTTGTGTACTTGGTCTGCGTTGCCACAGCAACCTTGGAGGCTGTTTTCACCCTGGCAGCTAGTGGTGGTGATTTGATCTTATCTGTGGCCCCCTTGCTCCTCACTGGCTGGTATCTGGGAATGGGCAACTTGAGGTTCTTTTGAATTGACTGGGTTTGTTGCTGTGGTGTCTGAGAGGAGACAGAAGGGGGCAGCGCCACAAGAGAGAAAGTGCCATCCTGACCTGCTATTTGCATCAGTGCATAGTTTTGGGTGGGCACAATGATGGACTTGGGGCTGGAGGTGGTGGTAGCCTCAGGGAGGGCAGAGGGAGGCTGGCAGGACAGGACCGTAGGGGAGGGGCAGGGCACCACGGCCGGGGCCTTAGGGGCAATGCTCCGGAACTGAAGGCTCTTCATCTGAAGGGCTGGACTCACTGGCTACCAACTGAAACAGAATTACAAAAGAATTATATTAGTTATTGCACTGAGACTAGCTAGTCTTTCCAGCCTTAAATTGCCCTTTTAGCCCTTACCCTCTTACCTCAAGTTCCCAATAAAAAAAAACAATAACTGCAAACATTGCAACACTGCGTATGACTGCAGACTTAAATCTGTTTGAGCTAACATACTCAATAGGAATAACTGAGATGGCTACACGACTTCCTGCACAAGTGTGACAAGCTGTCCTATTACCCATGTCTCTCTGGTCACACACAGCAGATTCACTCTGCCCCAGGCTAAGGACAGACTGCCCCCTTTGATTTGGACTCAGCATACAGCCATGGTACATGCTGGGGCTCTGCGGGGGGCTCCTTATACCACCCCCCCACTTCCTGGAAGGATCAGCCAGTGAAGCGTGAAAGCTGCCCAACGGCAGGATCTTTACCAGATGAAGAGGGGCTCCCCTCTCATCTCCCCCTCCACTGACCAGCACTGCAACCTGGCCGAAGGCAATGAGGATGGCCCTGAAAAAAGCCCTGGATTTACTTTATCATCCCTTGTTTACAAATGATGTTTCATGGTTATCCAACGGGGATGAGGCTGTTCCACTCTGCGGATCACCATTCTGACTGTGCCGATACAACATACTACTGAAATCTATGGGGAAACTAACCTCACAGGAAGGTTTTAAACAAGTCTATATTATCTAAATCTACTGTACAGTTTCCATCCATCAATCAAAAGCCACAGGTATGGCTTTAAAAACAAAGGCAAAAATCCCTTCATTTATATAAATACTGTATCTTTATATGAAAAGGAGGGAGAGATTACAGTGGAATGCTTCAAAGGGCCTAATTGTAAACAGACTCTGAGGTTTGAATTTCACATTATGACCTGACTTTCAATAGCAGCGTTTGATACAGGCAGAGTTCCAACTCCACTCTGTAATACTAATCAGCATAAAGTGCAACAATCTGGAGGTGTCGCAAAAGGCAAATATTCAACAACATAATTTCCTCAATACAAAAAAACCCTCTGTATTCATTTCAAAGCAGTCTGGGCAAGAAAGCTTTATACATTCAAAAAGAAGGAGAAGACAAGAAAAACTGCAAAGGGCATATTGTTTAACAGCTGGAAGTGTTTCTGCGCAGAGAGATTATTTATACAGTACCCCGACCACATTACGACTCCATAAAACTGGAGATATTCCTTCTCTGTGTGGATAGTTGACTCCAGTTTGACTGTGACTTTGGCTGAACACCGAGTGGAATAAAAACCGTGGGATGTGTGTTCCTCTGGGCATTTTATGTGGCTATAGAAAGTGGGAGAATGGGGTAGAGGCAACGCTTGGCGATTTATTCTACCATGTGAAGTTTACAGTTGGACATGAGGGGGGAAAAAGGTGTGTATCAACAGCTGGAGAAGCAGCCAGTAGGCCTATAATCCCTTTGTCACAGATGATTCAGCAGACGTCACCTGACACCAAGTAATTCCACACAAAAACAAGCTTCAGTTTTACTATATCCATTTGCCTCATTCCACCTGAAAAAGTAGGAATGGTACTGGAGCAGCATGGTTCGTGTTTGAACTTTATTTCTTGGAGACCTCTACAATTTAAAGAAAATCAATGCATTTGATATTAGACAATAAGACCACATTGAATTCATCATCGTCATCCTAAGAAGGTAGGAGATAAGGCAAGTAGCATTTACCAAACACAAAGCCTGTTCACACAAGTTTTCTCATTAACATGCAAATTTGTTCAGCAAGGTGATCATCTAATCTGATCATGTACACTGATGTTTCTATCATGTACGGTTCTTGAGTTGGTGTTTACAAGCATCTGTACAAAGATGTGATTGCATAGAGACAGATGCCACCATGACAACCATGTGACATGAGGAAGTAGGCACAGGAAGAAACAGGAGGAAACGGACAGCAAATATTAAAATAATTTTAGTAACAGCTACAGTAACACACTTATTTTTGCACAATGAATGTATCCATAGACATATGCAACTGCACACAAAATGCAAGGAGAGTAAAATAGCCTGTGTAGGCTAGTGAAAATAATTTGAAAGCCACCACAATCTACACATTGTTTTTTAATCACCTTTCATGGATTTTGTCTGTGCAATCATCTTTTCTTGATAATCCATTTTGTTGCTTCACTGAAAAACGTCTAAACGAGACTAAGAGTTTACAGCCACACTAGCAGCTCCAAAATACAGCAAATGGTTTGTAATACTCACGGACAGGAAGTCGGTCTGAGGGTGGCCTTAGGCACAACAGTGCTTGGAGTTAAATGCTAACGTCAGCATGCTAACATGCTCACAATGACAATGTTAACATGCTGATGTTGAGCAGGTAATGTTTACAATGTTCACCATCTTAGTTTAGCATGTTAGTATGCTAACATTTGCTAATTAGCACTAAACACAAAGTTGAACCAAATTTCAATAGTCAAATAGTGTCTGGAAACCATGAATGTCTGTATCAAATTGTGTGCCAATCCACCCAGTAGATGTTGAGATATTTAACTCAATAACTGAAAACTTTTGGTGGCACTAGAGGAAAAGGGGAAATGTCATGGCAATCCATACAATATTTGCCGTTATATTTCAGTTTCAGTGTGGACCAGCTGATATTGCCATTCCTAGAGCTACCCCACTAATTTGTCTAAAAATTATGGTGAAAGACGCTGATTAATCCTCAGAATTGTACATCAAATAGGACAGTCCAAAACAGGCCTAGAGTGTCTTCGTGAAACATGCAAACCATTACAGAACTAATGGCAATGACATTCTGTTCATTTACTACAAAATTGTGTTTTCAGGCTAGATTTTCAAATTCGTATGGGAGACAGTAGGACAATGGTAAGAAAAAGCTGTTAAGACAAACTGTATCTGTAACTGATCCTACAACAGCTGGTATGCAGTGATCTCTAGAGGCTCTGAAGCTAACAGTATAACACACACACACACACACACACACACACACGCACACACACACACACACACACACTCTCTGACCTCTACCACAGGAAGTACGCTGATACAACAGGTGAGTGTTGGTGATGATGACACGTCTCCTTTACTGGTCTAGGCCGACTGATATTACCATTTGAAAAAGCACTCAAGGCTACCTTTTCTGTCCTCCTTCCATCCTCTCTCTCCATTATTCCTCTATACGCGAGTCCTTTCCTTTCATACTTTGCTTCACATTTTGGGATGCTCCTCTCAGTGTGTCCTCCCATCTGCATAATCAGCATATTAACAATTCCCTCCTTCTCCAGTTCAGCCAGGGTAGAGAAAAGGGGAAGACAAGAGAGGACGGAGGAAGGGAAGGGAAGGGTTTATTCACTTGTTGATGTACCAGTGACGGTCAACTTGCCCCGTCATCATCATCCTCTATTCTCCTGAGGTGGTTCTTGTGGCATTCAAGCACAGTGAGACTCAGAGGAAATGGATAAACTGGCTGGAAAAAAGCTAGAAAGCTATAGATGCTTAAGAGGCAGCCCGATCATGATGATCTAGACTCAGCTGGGAGAATAGCAGAGACACTGTGGTCAAAGGCAGAGACAAAACAAGGGCTATAATTATATCAAGACAGTGTTATCACCCTGTATTTTAATACATTTTCAAAATAGGGACAGTTTCAATTCAAAGAAAACAGGCTCCAGTGGTTGAAAAATGTATCATTCTCATCTAGTTAAAACTAGAGTGCAGGACTTTTACATAAATTAATGTCTGTTACATTCAAGCCGTTGCCAGACGAGTTCACACAATACTGATTAAACCTATCACCACCAGGTAAATCTCTCTGTACTTCGCAGTATACCAGAGCTTTTAAATCTGGTGTGTGTGGTGACATTTCTGCACTGGAGCACTGGTAGTAAAACCAGAGCCATGTAGAGAGAGAGAGAGTCACATCAACAGAAGTTCAAAATGCTTGATGGTCTCATGATTCACGTAGACTTCAGAGAGTTTTCTCTACACGGCTCTGGTTTTCCAGAGCTGAGGGGAGCAACCGTAGTGACGGAGTAGCTACAGCAACTAGGAGTATGGAGGAAAAACCTGAGAAGCTCCAAGAAAAGTTTCTGATGCTCCAGATAAAAAAGAAACTCGGCGTTCAGAGGAAGGATCACAGTCAAAAAAGAACAGGACAGGTTGGTATTTGTAAAATATTTGGAGTAGGCTATGTAGCCATTACATTTACTCTACCTAAATAGTGGATTATTGTCTCCAAACTGTGGAAATTTGAGCGAGCTCCCCTGTAGGCATACGCCATGAGCACGCATCCATAGTGTTTACTCTCACTGCCAGAGGGAGGAGACAAAAGTTACACACTCTAGCTTTAAGGAAATATAAGAGAGGTTTTTGCCATTTTCTGCATTTGTCAAAGCCACACAAAGCTTTGGAAACAGTGGACCTTGTGCTGAGAATTTTTGTCAGTAAAATGTTTGTCTCACCAGACCAGAGAATCCTTTACCTCATGCTCTCAGACCTTTAAATGCATGTGTTGTTATATGACTTTTACTCAGTAGAGGCTTCTGTCTAGCCACTTCTGAAACGCTGTTCAAGTGGCCAACCATTTGGTCACATCTGACCAAGGCCCCTCTTGCCTGACAACCAGCTCTCTTCTCTGGACTCTAGGAACAGTCCTGGTAGTTCCACACGTATGTGCTCCTTGGAACAGTAAAAGCTATAGAATTGGTTTTATACCATTGCCTAGATAAATGCCTCAACACAGTACGGAGAGTTCCTTGGACTTTGTGGCTTGGTTTGTGGTCTGACAAGCACTGTGGGCCACATGTGTGCGCCTTACCGAATCATGTTGAATCAAGTTCTACAGTATCTACAAATACAGTATCTTTAGGATATTAAAAGAAAACAAGGTACACCTAACTCAATTTAGAGTGCCATAGCAAAGAGACTAAAAATATATGTGTTGAGAGATTTTATGTTTTGATTTGCAATGAATTTGCAAGCATTTCTAAAAACATGTTTTCACTTTGTAACTAATGGGAAACAAGCTCATTTAATCTAATAAATCTAAAACACAAGCATGCAAAAAAGTGAAGGGATCTGAATACTTTCCAAAGCCACTGCAATTCACCTATACAACATGGCCTACATGGCTCAGAGGACACTCTGAGCCATTAACTAAGGTACTGTTTCGGTGCCTGAAAATGCCCTCAACTACAAACCTGTGTTTAACTAATTGTAATTGAGATCTGACTGGCCCTGTCTTGATTCTGAGGGGGCATAACACAGCGGGGCAAGGGGAGAAATGCACAGGGAGGTCACAGATGCTACTCAATCTGCCGCTGGATTTGAAACGCCAACCACTCTAATCTGACTGGGGTCAGAGGTCAGGGCTAGGGTGACGCAAAAACCTGGTGTCTGGAGAGAATGTGAGAAAATGAGGGAGAAAGAGAAGAAAAAAAGGGTGGGGGTGATCCACAGAGACAGATTATCAGGTAAAGCCAGAGGGGTGAGAGGTGAGGATCTGCTGTTTATGCTGGAAACAGGTCAGGGTTGAGCAGGAGGGCAGTGTGGGGATGGGCCAGGCATCCACCTGGAATGGAATGAAATGGTATGAAGTGAACTGCACAAACAGAAAAAAAAAAACTTCAGCTCACACCCTCAAACCTGGGCCTGGGTCACATGTAGCGATGGTCCAGCCAAGACCGATGGGCTGACCAGCCAAAACAACCTGCCTATTGTTAGCCAGTAATGCAATTTAGTGAGAGGTGAAAGCACTGCTCTGCAAAATGTCAAACACGGAGAGTGCTGTGTTTTGGTAGCATCCCTGATGCATTCTCTGATTCCGTTTTGTTTCGCTTTTGGCTAGCTACTGTTTAAACTGCAGAGTCCAGCATTTTGCTCCCAGTCTATGCAGACTTTGGCCAGAACCCAAATACAAGACAAACTAGCCTGTTTAAAAAAAAAGTTAGGCTATTAATAAACATTCACATGTGAAAATGTCAGTCTGCAGACATTGTTTGTTGACAGTACACAATAGGGAAAGGGGGGTGGTTTATTTTTCTCTTGTGGTGAGTTTTGAAAAATCAAATCTGAAGTGTTTTGAGGAAAGCAGAGCAGGGAACACAGTAGTGTGAGGTTTGTTATCTCCCTTGTAGGTGAGAGCAATGCTCATCTGGGACTCAAAGATAGAGCCTGGAGATGGAGGGGGTCTGGAATGAAGTGAGTGTGTGTGTGTGTGTGTGTGTGTGTGTGTGTGTGTGTGTGTGTGTGTGTGTGTGTGTGTGTGTGTGTGTGTGTGTGTGTGTGTGTGTGTGTGTGTGTATGTGGGAGGGAAGGAGGGATAAAAACCCAGCAGAGGCCAAGCTCCCCCAGGTTTTAGCCCAGATGAAAGGCCAGGATCTGGGCTAGATAAGAGGGCAGATCACGGGGGGTCGGGGCCAGCCGGCTGTGAGAAGCCATGTCCAGCGGCCATCTTTCACCAACCTCCTCCCTCTCTCCCTCTCTCTCTCTCTCACACACACACACACACAGCAGGTGGGATTAGTGAACCTGTGAGAGTCAGAGAGGTAGTTTAAAAAAAAAAAAAAAAAAATTCTCTCGCCTTTTTCAGGCCGATATTAAAACACAATAAAGGACCATTCCGTGAATCTTGCAGTCAAAGAGGAAATTAGATCATTCCATTTGTTTCTTCCTCCTGAGTGAACTTAAGCCTTATCTGTGCTCAATTGCTTCTCCCTGCATGCATGCTAACTGCTCATGTTTGCTCTCCAGCCTAAGGTGTACATGTGTGTATGTGTGTGCAGGGGAGCTAGGGTCTGGAGCGAAGGTGGTCAAGGGGAAAATGAAATCAGTGTTTGCAGAGGTCCTTGTTTCATCCCAGAGCTCTGCTCAATGAGAAGGCCAAGGAATGGGAGAGAAGGTGCACACACACACACACACACACACACACACACACACACACAATGACTGCCGGTTTGGTAGTGTCCAGCTGCTCCTTTTACCTTTTCACAGGACAACAAACAGTGAAAGGTGTTGCTTGAGAGAACATTACAGCACCATATGGTATTCATGGCATTTGCACAAACACACACAACCATATGTCATCCACTGCCACCTGAGCAAATCAATGCAAGGGAGAAATCCATTCCAATTAGGATCCCGCAGCTCTGCCCTGCATGTGGATGTACATGAATCGATATAGAAATCGCACCGCTAACCTGCCGTTCCTCTTAGAGAATACGCTAAACTGAGACTGGATGTTTTGCTTTCATTGACTTAGAAATAAAAAAATTAATTCAATAATCACTTTCATTTGTATCTAAACTGTTTTCTAGGTATAACTATTCCAAGGTAAGGCAAAAAACATTCCTAAATGGTTTAAGGATTTCAAAACTGGTGGTCACTACAGACAAGCTGGACCCTCAATAAAAAACAAGGCACTGCCCTTTGAAGGCAGGATGCTGTAAACTCCTGACAGCCAATGACCTTTGACCCGATGTCCAACAAGGCCATGTGTCATCCTTGGGAAGCTGTAATGTCTTCAATCATTCATGCTCACAGATGAACCAAATGAGCATAAGTCTGTGCACACAAACACACACTCGCAGTCACATGCACACAGACGACATGGCTGCGGGCTCAGAGCTGAGTGGCGTCGACGTGGAACGGAGGTGACAGCAAGTGTGCCCGAGTGCGTGTATGTGTGCAGAGGTGTGTGTTCAAGGTCTCAAGTGTTAACGTGCTCCCCCCTCAGGCAGCCAGAACTGCGTTAGCCATCCAGACTTTGCTCAACACTAAACCTTTACTTGACCTTTCCCTCTACCGTGACATTTGGACCCTTGTGAATAGGTCAAACAGCACTAAAGAGTTGTGAAAAAATGGAAGGAAGGTGGAGGAGAAAAAAATAAATAAAAGAGGAGGGGGATGAGAGCTGTCAGTGCAAGGAGGTGACAACGGATGTGCTCTGGAATGTGTAAGAAAGATAAACATCAATAACTGAAAGTTCCAATATTCCTCAAATTCCCACAATAAAACATCATGCAGAAGGGACCCTTTCAGTTAAGATTTAACTATCCCAGAACAAACTTAGTCATGGTGCGTTAGTTCTTTTGTTGTGAACAGCAGAAGGCCATCATTCAGTGTGACTGCACGTGAGGGTGGGCAATTTAAAATGCCACTCTGCTGAATTCAAGTCTGTGAAAAAGCACTGGCAGCGTCAGATATTTTGTTTCATAAATGTGCAGAGTCACTGATGTCAGGAAGTTGCTGCAATTACATTCTGCAGAGTGACCAACAGGAACAAGGCAGGAAATGACAACATGCTGGTAAGACTGTTACAGAAGTAGATAACACACACGTGAAAAAGGGTTATTAGTGGATGTATGACATACAAGTTTGTCTTTGTGTACCAATGCGGAAACACATAAAACCACAGTGAACTCAAAAAGGACACAGTCAGATGTAGGATGTAAGATAGAACTGCTGGACAAGAGAACGTGGAATCTTAATTCTGTGTGACCACCAGCTGATTATAACTGTTGGTCACAAAGACCAGAAACAACCATTGACCACAATTTTTCACATTTCGAGAGGCACGCACAAGGTCTGTGGCATGTCGCAATGACATAATTGTGGTAGTTTTCTCATAGCAGGCGTTTCGGAACAAGTATAAACCTTTGCCTTCAGATGTCATCGGACAAGACTTAATACGAGCTACTTTGTCTGAAGCATACTGAGACCTTATATCTCTAATGGTCATGAGGAGATGCTTGAAATGGGATATAGGACACAGAAAGTAGGACATTTGGCATAAGACTTTAGACATAGCTGCATCAGATAGCATGACCACAACACAACAGGTTGCACACTGCATACAAGATTTGTACAATCTGATATATATAACCTTGATTTAATCAGGTAATATCTGATGAACACAAAGATGTTCAAACCTGCACTGCCTGCAGAGGCAAACAACAGGATCTGTCCATTTCTATCAAGCTCCGTCCTCCTGTCCTCTCCCTTCGTCCTTCATTTATTAATCTGCTCCTCTATCCCTACTGACAGAAGTGCAGTGCGGGCTGTAACACACATATACTCACAAGTAGAAAACCTGATCAGACACACAAACACTCCCACAGATGAGGATTGCAAAGAATTTCTGTTCATGTTGGCCCTGCCAAGGAAAAGTGATGCCACTGCAACCTCAACTGGGACACTAAGAAAACACCTGCGTTCCCAGTCCCACCTTAATGATCACTCGTCGCAATGGGAGAACTTTAATGGGGGCCCTGGAAGGAAGGAAGGAAGCTGCCAGCTTGCTAATTTTAGGCACTCTGCATCTCAGATGAAATGCTGGAAAAGGCAGAGAGGAGGCGTGGAGAGGCGGGAGAGTTCTCTATCTCTCACTTTCTTGACTTTCTGCATCATGTCTTTCTAACTATCATTACCCCCTGCATCCGCTATGAGAGAATCTCATAGCTCTTTGATTCTCTGAATCATTTCTCCCTCTCTTCCTGTTCCCAGCCCTCCCTCTCTCTCTCTCTTCTTCTTCCCGGCTTTCTCCATCGTTCTCCTTTTTTCCGACTCTCTCTTTCATTCTCACCTCCCTCCCCTCCTGTCGGTACCTGAGTAAATAAACAGTGTTGTGTGGGATGCTAATTAGAGCAGGTTCAGGGACGTGACGAGCCCAGAGACAGATAAACAGCAAGGTGGGGAGGAGAAGAGATGAGATGGTGGGAGTGGGGGTGGAGGTAACCCATCCCAAGGGCAACACAACACAGACACAAACACGTCAGCCTAGCGGTGAAGGACAGACAACAGTGGTTTTGGCTTTCAACCCAACTTAGAGCGGCTTTGAAGCGAAGGGCGGTAGCAGGGTAGAGGACTTTGAAGGGGCTTCGATGGAGTGAAGGGCGCTAGCAGAGAAGGGGGCATGTGTTGGAGCTTCAGCCACGATGAGAGGAAAAGGGAACGTTGTGCAAACTTCCTTAATGACGGCTGCTCCTAGAGACCCGGTGCCAGATCAAAAGAATATGCAGATGATCCCAACGGTTCTTCTCTTGTTGAGGTGAGCCTGGGCTTCTAAAAGCAGGTCAATGTGAGGCAGCTTGTTCTTATTTAACATAAGATGGCCTTTCTGGGGGGAATAGGCTGCGGGATATGCAGGTGAGAAGGTAATGTTACAAAGGAAAGGCGTACACAAACAACTATACTTACACTTGTTGTACCATTACAATATAATTTCATCACACAGGCAGCAGGCCGTCTTAATGGTATTATCTTTTAAATCGCTTAAAATAAATCTCTATATGAGCTACATTACATGTGACATTGCAATGGAACTGCAGACTTGAGACTTTAACTCAAGTCAGACTGAAGTTACAAATGAGGACTTGAAAATTGTAGCCCTTTTCTACTGCAAGAATTTTATAATCTGTAACCCGAGACTTCCCATAACCTGAATCTTTAAGAACCTTATGAGGTTTTGGTACAATGCACTTCCTTGTATTTCCAATTTCACTCTCCTCCTCTGTGTTTTTTTTTTTTGTCACTCTGTTCTTATGCGGCGATTGGAAAACCAGCTTAGAGGTCCATTACCACCACCAACTGTTGCTCTCATGTTACGTGAGAACACGGTAAGCAGTCCTTCTGCCCAAATCACGTTACCTTGCAAGGCAGCTGGATTCACGAGATCACACAAGAATCCAGCCCTGATTTGTTACATAGCCTGCCCAGAATATATAGCAGAGACACTATGGAATAGCTCCCGCGGTGGAAACTGTATTGCCAAATCTCTACCTGTAGACACATTTCTTGCATGGTACATATCATCATATGGCCCAACCCTAGTTGTTAACTGTTATTATTCACATATTTTTAACAGCATAAAGCCTGAAATTACACTCACATTTCACCTTAATGACTGAAGTTCAGTGCATCATTAAAAAATGGACCAAGTGGCCCGACAGTGCTCCAGGCTTTACTGAGCGTATATGCAACGGGGGAAATACAACGTGATTTTGACTCGTCAAGGTAAAATAAAAAAATCTTGTGCGTGACGTTATGAGTGAGCTATACCAACTGCCGGCCGGTCACTTCAGCGTTCCTATTGGCGGTATGAATGCAAACAGAAAAAAAGCCCTTGAAGGTATGTAGTTCTCAGGGAGCTCCCCAGTGGGCAGTTCCTCTCAGGGTGTCCCCAGAACTGTTTGGTCCGAAAACACTTTATGTATGTTTTTCTGCCTAAGTAAAGTCTTCAGAAAATACTGTTTTTTTTTTTTTTTAAATCTTTCAAAGCAATTCTCATTCCTGAAGATTTGGTGAATCCTTCATGTCTGTCTGTCCCTGTCTTTGAGTAGAGTCCATAAATTGAGCATCTGCTAAGGTGTCTTTGTTGGCTTATTAAAACCGTAGGAGACGCTGTCTGGCAGGATCAAAGCCTGCCTCGGACCGTAATGATCACTGATGCTGCTGTTAAATTAACAAGACGTGAGCGCTGTTCACTCTAATGGGGGGATTTTGCTCCACTAGCAGAAGAGGTGAAGAGGGGCAGTGGACCAGGTACAAGAGAGGAGAGGAAGCCCGGGGAAAAATGGTGGAACAACTACCTTAGCAAGAGACAATGTTAACAGATCATGTAATCATGTCTTTAATGTTAATCAGAGATGTTTCATGATTAAAAGACATCTTATGATTCCAGATTATGGCCAGATTGGTAATGACAGGTGCAGGGGAAACCTTGCCATTACAAGGACTTGCATAAGCTTTTAATCTCACGTTAAGTCCAGCACAAACACTGATGAAGAGACAGAGAGATGAGAGTGGAAGGTAGAGAGGATCATAATATATCCAAGAGATTGTGGAGGAGAGGGGAAATGGAGGGAAATGTGATGGCTGGATAGATGAGCTATTTTTATAATGAGGTCAGTGTGAGCTGTGGGATTTCATTCTCCTGGGAGACACACACACACACACACACAGGGGAACTGTGGCGGTGTATCGCTCCTGCTGAGTGGGGCTGCCTCTGTCCATAGGAAGAAGAAAAAGAGGAGGAAGACACAAAGAGGAGAAACGGACAAACCCAGATGTCAGAGAGAGGATTTTAAGGATTTTGGTTATAACCCGATTGGTCGGAGCAGTCTTGTTTTCTCCCTCTAGTACTAGAACACGAGGACTGATGCTTAATTATTGAACAAGACTGACATTCACTCATCTTGCCTTTGTTTCAGAACAAACAAACAGATCCACCCCCTCCCCATGACTCCCACTGCCTCGAATCCTGTAACATGACGACAGAAAACACTGCTACCGTGTTTTGCAGACACACCACCCAATTTCATTCCTTCAAGAGCAATTTCTTTTTTAACTTTTGTCGTTTCCTCACTTTTTTGTGACTGTCTTTGTCTCTTTTCAGTTACCATTTCTGTTGATGCATATAGTATTTATATAGCATATAGTACCTTTCATTCATTTTTTTCATGCTTCACTTATACTAGGTGTTCATTTTGTATATAGTACAGTTATTTTTAGTTTGATTGTTTTGACCACGGATAACAGCGCTGGGCTACCCCATGATTGAATTCGCTTAGCTTAGCTACTGTTGCGAATTCAATGGTGGGGTAGCCCAGCGCTGTTATCCGTGGTCAAAACAATCAAACTAAAAATAACGCTTTGAGCGTGTTCAACGCCACATAGCGACGGTGGTCGTTTAACAATGAAGACAACAACTCCCATGATCCCACGCTACTTCACAATGTCATCAAACTACGTCTTTTATTATTGTTTTGATTGGGAGACCTAGCGGCAGAAATGACATACTGTACGTTTAAGTTAGCTGTTCTTGTACTACTGCTGCTGTGACACTTCCATTTCCCTACATGGGATCCATTAAGTGCATCTCATCTTTAAACCACTGATGTCCAACGGAATCCTTTTTACCGATTGGATGATCCTTCCTCCTCAGCTGCTCCCTCGCTCCTCCTCTTTCTGGGCGGTCCCCGGGTTGTGGTCCTGTCCCCCCCTCTCCACACTCCCCCTGTAAAAACAAACATTAACCATTAAAATAAACTGTAAACTCTATAACAGATTTGCTATGCAATTAGTATGGAGTCCGAAAGTGTTAAATAAATAACAGATTATGAAATAAATAAGCAGTCAAATCAGTCAAATAAATAAATGAACCATTAAACTGTGAAATAATTTAATACATTATAAAAAAACTAACCAAAATCGTTATCACAAAAACTAAACTCATTATTATGAAATGTTAGCTACAGCAACAACAATGAACCTACAAACTCGAGGCAGCTGCTGCAATAAATACAGTGCACCGTTACAACACAATAACTACCCCGAGGCCACGCACGCTATCTAACTAGCAAGCCATCTAGCTGGGTTGGTTTGTGAGCTTGGATTATTATTACTCAGCATCAAAGTGAAGAGTCAGTGTTAGCAGCCAGCAGCAGCTAGCTGGTTAATTTAGTGTTACCTCAGCAGCGTTGTGCTCTAAGAAAAGGACAAAACACATGTGTTTCTCTGTGGTTGTAGCCAAGTGGATCTAGCTAGCTTTGCTGGCAGTTAGTTAGCCTCCTGGGAGGCTGGGGGCAGATGTGATTGGCTGAAAGGTGAAGGGGCGGGCACTGGTGACAACTCCACTATCATGAAAATTGACATTATGAATATAAGAACGTCGTTGTGAAAAATGCCAATATGAAATAAAAAAGAACAGAAGACAGGAAATGATGAAATAATACTTCAATTAATGTTTCATAACAAAGTTTTGATAATTGATTACATTATTTCATAATTTGTTGTTTTTCAATACATTAAACTTAATGTATAAATATAATTATTTATTCTTAATGTCTTAATAATCATTCTAATATTGACCAATTTGGGGCTCCATAAATTAGCATCAAAAAGATGCTGTCTATAGTCTTGGAGGATGAACATTATTACATAAATTCCTGGAAGCATTTTGTCTCTCATGTGATCTTTCTGAATGTATAGGTATATAGTGTAACACGGTGCGATGACAAAGTACATACAGCAGCACGGCCTGTTTCACAAGCACACATACACACACGATCTACAAACTCTCTCTCTCTCATGCACCCCCTTGCTCTCTCTAAATGCCTGTCACTTTGGCCCTCCATTAAGCAGAGTGAGCGCTCGTTTAGCCAGTGTCTCGGCAGTTGGGGACGCAGGCTGCCCACTCAGTCAGATCCAACCGTATTAAATAAATAAGAAGCGCTCTTCTGTGTAAATTATTCATTTAACACGCCTTATCCTCTTCCAACAACCTTGTTAGAGCAACTCAGGAGTGGAGAGGGGGCGACTGCGGGGGGCAAAGGAGGGGAAGCAGAGGGGAAGAGGCAGACACCAAGGCTCATATGCGACTCAGCAGAACCTGTGGTGCATCTCTAAGCTCTCTGGGCGTTCATTCGTAGGGGGGCTAATTCACCCTGACACCTCCTTTGTTTCAGGGGGAAAAGAGCTGCATACACACAGCTACGCATTTGCTCAAATGCACACACACTTGAGCACACACCGACATGCACAAACTTAGAGAGGAAGAGCACAAGAAAGGAATTTTTAGTGCATATTCATAGAATAATCATTCTAGTTGTCTGGATAAATTATTGAGAAATGGGAGCCCAGGACACGCAATGCAGGAGCTGTTTTTGTGCTGCCTGAACTCAAATCAGACAACACAGCAAGTCATCCATTCTAAACAAGTTGATTCTAATGAGCCAGGATGGTGACGGGGAGGAAAATGCTTATAGTGAAGAAAACAACTGTTCTGGATATTAACCTTGAGGACAAATGCACAGAGCACCTAACGTTTGTATGTCAGTGACGTTGCTTGGTATTCCATGCTCCCCGAATGTAACTACTCACAGCACGACTATGGAAACATTTATTCAAGATGAATTAGAGTGTAGAATAATTTAAATTATTCTAAAGTTATGCATATACACACAACTTTTATTTAAATAGTGAAGATCACATTGAGAGCAAGACCCTTTATTTTCAACCCTGCAAAGTCAGAAACCAAAAAGCATTCAAATAAAACTTAATTCTTAATACTCCAGTGATTCCTAAGTATTAAGCGTCAAAGTACAGTGTGATTAATTCCAGGTATGAGGCAAATTAAATGCAAAAGCAGTCACTGTAAGTCTGAGTTAACATGATTTACCTGGAACTCCAACCTCTCCTGTGATCAGGTATCACAGTGAAGGGAGTTTGTAGAAAAGGGTATTTAAATCTAAAAGAGAAATTGGGCTCCCTTTTCTCTATTACCACACATTACAGTCCAGGGCTAGACTTATTTAGGTGAGCACTGACTGCCAGCAGGGCTAAAATTTCCAAATACCAAGCAAATGGCCAAAACACAGCTGAGACTGAGTGGGAATTTCACTGGTTAATTTGCAGATAGTCCCAGGATCAACCCAGCACAGACAGAACCTGCTCTTTCTCTCTCTGTCTGACTCCAGTGTTCTGCCCCAGAGCCGGAGGTTGTTATGTCAACTCTGACAGTGCTCATTACTAGCCTCTACGCTCTGAATTGGAGTTAACAGGCTTTGGCCCAGGCAGAGGCCAGCTAGACCCGCCTGCTACAATGGGATCAGTGTGTGTGTGTGTGTGTGTGCGCATGAGTGTGTGTGTGTGTGTGTGTGTGTGTGTGTGTGTGTGTGTGTGTGTGCATGTGCTGAGAATTTATCACAAAACGCTCTCTCATTTCTAAATCACACACCGAGGCCACTGTACATTACAGAAGTACAGATAGAAAATGTACAATGACATCTAATGCTTATATTCATTTTCACTCATAAACTCCTCCATATGAGGGCTGACCACAGCATCCTGTTAATGTGATCCACACCAAAAACAGCAATGCATTAAAAAAAAAAAACAGCAAAAAACACAAGTGACTGTGTTGGAGGCTTATCAGAAACCAAAAAAGACTGCACAGCCTTTTATAATACTTTAAGACAGGATTTTACAGCTCTCTTAAGTTATCACGGCACCAATAATTGTATTCTCCGTCGGATCGCGAACTTAACGCCGTTCAAGTTGAAAACATGTCTACTACTGAAGCTACAGAAGTAGCTTACAGCTGCTTTGCCTGCTTTTTCAAGTTCAATCCACACCGCCTCTGCCCTCTGTCATGAAGTGCAGAGCACAGCTCCTGACGAGGTAAAATTTAATGGCAAAAATTGCTTTTCAAGTAGACTCAATAGCTGTGGTTACATGGACAATATTTCTTCAACCCAATTGAAATCATTCTGATTAGAGATTCTAACTTAACTGTTTACATAGACGCTAAATAAAGTGATCCGATGAGATGTGCGTTTACATGCCCCAAATCATTTAATCAGAATATAACTTTTTTGACGTGTGCACAGTGGTTCTACCTGCTGTGAAGCGTCTAGTCTGCCGGAAATATAACAGAAGAAGAACAGAAGAAGGTTTCTTTGTTCATCTCTTCAAACACTTGTTTGAACAACTCGTTGTTTCGAGTATTTTGACCGTCGAGGCGTTCAACAATCCTTAAATCTTTTAAAGGTCTCCAAGAAAAAAGTTGCATCAGCCACAGAGCAGCCATGTTTCTGTCCCTCCTGGAAACTCGTTCACATGACCTAATGTTCCCCCACGTGGGGCAAACATGCACAGGAAGAATCGGATTAAGCGTTAACATGGTTATTAGGTGCCAATATTTTCCTATTGAACGGATTATCAAAGGTTTACACCACTCCTCTCAACCCGATTGAAAATTCCTTCCGATCGGGCCTGATCAGGTCAGTCTCTTCCGATTGAGGTGGTTACATGAGGAATTCTTATTCTGACTGTGCTATTATTCCGATTATTAGTGGAATTTAGGTTTCATGTAAACGCAGCTAATAAGTATACAGGAAGAATATAACATTTTTTTTACTTAGAGTTCAATTATTTCTTTCATTCTTCTCTCCATATGTCTATATGTCCACAGTGAAACCAGAAAGCTAACAGTAAAACTAGGGGCAAACATTATAGATACCGTTAATAAGTCAACAACATGTAGCCATTTGTGTAATTTGACTGCATGGAGATAAACGCATGTGATGGAGTAGGTGTGAACTGTTACATTTGTTAAAAACTGAACTGTTTAGTTTGTCACTTAACATATTTGACAATTTATTAACAGCTTAATATATATCAACAAAGAAAAAATGTATGAGCTTGGTTTCGGTATTAGCAGTTAGTTGATGCTGTAGTATTGCTTTCAGAAGTAAAAATAAAAAAGTAACACTGAGCGGTTTCTAGTGTATCCCCAGAGACAGACTGTATCAACTGTCTTCTGAAAGGCTTGTCTGGTCTCCTGCTGCTATCAGGTGTCTCTACAGGCCTTGATGGTATCCCCGGCCTCTTCTGCCCCTCCTCTCTCAGGCCAGTAACCACCTAGCAATGTCAATGATTACACTCATGATTAAGGCTTTCCACTTCAAATGGGACTGATGTTTATACAGGCCCTGATATAGCGGATGGGATAAAGAGAAGGTAAAGCTCTGTGTTTGTGTCGGTGTGTGTGTGTGTGTTTGTGTGTTTGTCTGGATGGGAGGATGGATGTCATTACGCCCAGGCTCTGTGGACATACAATCATAATGACACCCCGAATGCCATTCTGCATGTTAGAGCTGCTTCTTACATCTCCTCCTCCACCTACGTAGGCCTATAAAAACCACACTGTGTTGCGCTGACATATGTTGCTTTAGGCAGAGGTGGTGGGGAGAATAGATTTATTTTTTTGAGACTTGCTTAAGATTTTGGTTTTGCAACAGGCACTGGAAAGATATTACCAAAACCTTTTTAAAGTCCAATTTCCATGTCAGTGTTTTGTTGGACCTAAAATGCCAAGTCTTCTAATGTTTCATTAATGCTTCACTCTAACAGTTCTACTACATGTCTTAGTCCTTTACATTACTTTATAAACAAGCTCCTTTTTCCATATTTTTTTTTATCTCTAGGCAGAATGAGAAGGACAAAAGCGTGAGGTGTCCCGCAGCTGCAGCACTGCAACCAAAATTAGCCCAGACCACATGAAAAGCTGTCGTCTCTATTCCAGGCCGGGGCGGGAAAATTACAGCCCTGGTCTCTCTACTCTAGCATTAAACCTCAATTAGTGCACAACTCCACCAATGATGTCATCACCGAGGGACCCAAGAGCCCTGAAAATAAGGGGTGCTTTGCTTTACAGCAACAGACGCTCGCAACAGAACCACCTCAAATTTTCAGGTCCTCTCTGAGCAGCTCAGCGGCTGAGAAAAGTTGTTTGTTCCATCCAAATGGCAAGAAATAAGGTGATGTTCTTTTGATAGGGCCCAAAAAAAACAACAGCACAAGAACCTGTGGCCTGGTTCAGCTAAATTTACCAGGAATTTAATCCTGAGTCGTGACTGGCATTCTCCCAAGAGACAAGAGGTCAGTAAGGTAGGACAAGAAAAACTCCTGTTTGACCTTCAGTGACCTGGCAGGAGAGAGAGGAGGAAGAGGAGGAGGAGGAGGGTGATGGGCCTGGCTTCTGTCCAAACACTGTAGTGTTTCTACTGCCCATTCGTTATATTACACAACAAACTCACGTAATCATATGCTGAGTAAATTTCACTCATTGCTGCAGACATTGAGCTAAGTCTGAATATTTACTTTTTATTACAACTTGGGTCTTATTTTATAAATAATCTCACCAATTTGGCCATCATTCTACTGAGGATAAGGGCTGGGTACCGATATGTTTCAGTACTACAGAGTATCGAAAAAAGGAGTTTCATTCGATACTTGGGTAGGTAGTCTCGTCAGTGTAGGGATGCTGGATGGGGAACGATTCTAAATGAGTGAAAAACAGTATTTTAAGATCATCTGTCTGTTCTGGGGAAACCAGGGTGTGAGATAGGAATAGTCGAAAACATGTTTTGGTATAATTTTTGGTCACACCTCACACGTAGTCTTGCCTCTGTTTTTTTCTTTCCTCAATTCTTCCACCCCACACACATCAGACAGTACAGCAGAAGCCACAGTAGACAAAAACAGTTTTAGGTGTGGTTACATTTTGCTTGAGTTGACAACAATGCTCGTTGCCGTAAGTACAACAGTATGAGCAATTTATCAAACACGTCTTGAACAAGCGGAACAAAAATTTGCAGAAATCAGACGTCTTCGACTGCTCTGCCCACAGAAAACTCGTAGTACCAACTTAATCTACATCTGCTATATTTTACATTACCACATGGAGCTTGTTTGGCTAACAGTTATAACCAAGCAAAAAAGCAAAAAAACAAAAGTTAACTATGTTAGAGATGCACTGATACAAATTATTCTCTGGCAATACTGATTCCAGTACCCCTACTCAGGGTATCTGCCAATTCCGAGTACGGATCAGATACCATTGCTCTCTTCTCCCCAAATTTAAAATCTGTACCTCAATGTGTAGAACTCTTTGGAATAAAAAGGACAGGGATACACGAATTTATTAATGACACTGACAAGTTCAGTATCGGGCCTCTACTAATCTGGCGTATTGGATCAGTACACCCCCACTGTACATAACAGTTTAGCCTAATTAGCCATTTGTCTTAAAACATGGCGAATTCTTGTAGACTTAGAGTCTAAGACCGAGCACCCCCTCCTCTCTCTGTCTGCAGTACCAGCTAAGCAGTGAATCCCCCCTCCCATTTATGTAAATTCCGTTCTTAATTTTTTCCTTTTTTTTGCGCAGAAATCAAATAAAACCTATAACGCAGTATCAATAAATCACTGGACCAATAAGCAGTATCGGTAAGAGTAGTTGTACTGATAAAACTTAAACAATGGCCATCTCTATAAAGCCTAAATGCCTCATGCAATTTTTATTTTGTAAAAATGTATTATTTAAAAGCTAGGTGGAGTTTTTTTTTAGAGCTGTATAAAGAAGTATCGAAAAGAAGTATTGTAAGGATGTCGAATTGGTATTGGTACCAGTAGCAATAACTGTGGCTAAACTGGTCTTATTATCTGAACGCTTATGTTTCTTGCCCTGTCAGACTTTGTTGTAGTGATGTTACTGTGTTCCCAGATTTCAGCAATTACTTTCCTGAGTACATTGTCATCATAACCGATCGGAATGATGGCAAAATATACTAAAATAAGACCTAAGTTGTAATTTAACCAGTATTATCCTTAAACAGTGCTCTAGGTTTCCAACAACCCTGGACACTGCACTCCATGGTTGGTTAATGTAGTCTAATGTAATCCCTCTTGCTGCAGGGTCACTCGTACAAAGGACGGAGCAACTTCAACACAGCTCAGCATGGGAACGCTCCCAGGCACCACCTTGTACCTTTCTCCTCTTTTTAACAGAGAGCTGTTCCCCACACAGTGTGAATTATGAATCACACCTCCCAGCAACTTCTCACCAGTTTTTCAACAAGCTGCCTGAGGACCACAAGTCCTCTTCCATGTACCTCGACCTGAAGAGACGGATCGCTCTCACATCTTCAAAGAGAAGTCAATCACGCCATAGATTGTTAGTACCACCCAGTGGGTTTACAAAACTTTTACCCAGTGTCTCACAGGTGCAGAGAAAGGGGATGGGGCCCACATTTCTCAGAAAGTGGAGCAGAATCTCTCTTTTTTTTAGAGCCAAGCTCGGACAAAAACTTTGAGCAGGGGTGGGTGGGAGCGATGAGGGGGGTGGTTGAGATCAAAAGCCTGCAAGTTCCTGGCGAGCGGACCCAATCAGCCGAGAGGGCCAAGGAGAGGAGGAGAGACAAGCGCTTCCCTTTTAAATTGATCCCACTGAGACCCTCAAGGTTCCCCTCGCAGGACCCACAGAAAAGCGATAAAAATCTGGCCCTGTGGATCCGACGAGGAACTGGGAGGGAAGAAGTGGAAGAAGAAAGACGCTTTCGGGGGGAGAGGCACAGAAAGAACAGAGGGGAACTGTGGGGGGAAAGGAGCCAGTTGAAGCAGATCAAGGGGAGACGAGGGAGACAAGAGACGTGGGCTCATTCTCCGAGGGTGCATCCAGGCATCGTTGTGTGCCAGCAAAGAGCCAGAGCAGGGAGGACTGCTGCTATCAGCTATCAAACCCATGTTACACGTTTGATTATGTGCTCAACCAATCAACCACGGGTGTATCTTTATTCTGCCCAGGTCCTGGCAGCTGATACATTGGATCATTTTGCGCTGGCCTGAGATCAGACTCTGGACGAGGCTGGTGTCGTTATCCACAGCATATTGGGGCCTCAAAGGAACAAGCGCTATCAGAGCAACCCAGAGACCCCGCAGCCTGCCAGACACACTGCAGACCTGCCCAGGAACACACAGACACACAATAATGTGGCGTGTGTCCTCTCCAATCCCACGGATGTATTTTATAGTACAATATGAAGTCATTATCACCAGGGTTCCATGGTGACCAAAAATAACAAATTCACTCTTGTGCTGTCAAATGTCATAAACGCAACCAGATGAGAAAACAATTATCTGCAAATTAGATGTATTCATTGAGTGGCATCTAAAAAATGCATTTATTCCATTTCAGTCACTTTTACTAGGGATCTTACTGCAGCCTTAATATTAAAAACTCCACAACTTTCTCAGGACATTTTGAATCAGAGTTGAACCACTTCCATGACCTAAAAATTTGATTTTGCTCTGGTTTGTTAATGCTTGTCTTTTCAAAACGTATTAAAGGGGTAGCCTGAACAGCCTAGTTTCTACGACTGTGTTTTACACTTTTCACAGGGACATGGTCAAAGCTCCAATGCCACTTTTTGTCCTCAGCCCGTCATGACAGTCCTTGACAGGTATGTCATTGCAAGGGCCTTGCTGCTGAGGTCTCTTCACAGGTCAGAACATTATGTCTTGTTAAGATGGATCTCCTTACTGGGTACATAGACAAAGTAGCACAGCGTTAAAAAAAACTAAATAACATTAAAAAAAACCCGCAAGGGGCAGTGTTAGTTGGGGTGCATGTTGCTTCAGGTACTTGTGAGACAATGAAAAAGGATTCTGGTTTGAGTCATAGAGCCATAAGTGTGATGGCTTATCAGGTGTCAGAACACTGTAAATTTGTTTATAATACTATGAGACAGGATTTTACAACTCTGAAAGTTTATCATGGCATAGCAATCATTTTATAATCTGTCTCAACAGTAGTGAGGAAAAAAAGTAGAATGCTATAAAATAATCTACCAGGAATGTGCACTTGTATGTATTTCATTGGCCAAAACAGAGCATTGCCTGATGACGTGCATTGCAGTGCCGTCATTTTTTCTGTGTACAACCAAGTGCTACACCACGAATGCCTTCGAGGAGAGACTGCATACAAGTGTGGGCCCTTAAGCTCATGGCATACTCAAAAAGAACTAGTTTGTACGATGTGTTGTCCAACCATGTTGGAAAGCAGAAGTGTTTCTACCTGTTTCACACGGCCACACTGGAGGGTGGGGGGCCATCACAGAGGGGTGAGACGTGATAATTGTTTAAATATGGGATAACTGCTCACACTTTCAGTCTCTCCTGGAAGGGATTCATAGTGTTCCACTGGGTGGGGGGGGGATCAGACGCTGTTCGACCATCCAACAACAGTTCTGTTGGAATATACTGGCACCTTTAACCCCGTTTGTACAATTCATTGCGTCGAGACTAAAAAGACACACAAAAGACACAGAGCTCTGGGAAAGAGATTGGGGAGGCAGTGTGATGCAGTCTGGCGGAGGCTATGACAAGCAAGCGTTTTGCACGGCATTCAACTTTGGACATTTAGAACAGCTACACACTTTTGCCTTTAAACATGGTCGGGCATTTTACGGACTACATTGTTTCAAGCATACTGAACCTGTTAGAGGGAGCGAGAGGAGTAGGCAGGTGGGAGGTGAAATCAGAGGGAACTGCTACACCAAAAACAGCAGGCAGCATTCCTCTACACCTCAGATACTAAGGACGAGTAAGAGGCAAGGTGAGTGAAGAAAGACTAAAAAAAACATTCCTTTTGCATTGCAGCACTTGGTCAAAAACTGGCAAAACTGGCAGGCAAATCACCAGCATTATAATCCTGCGTTATGATCCGAATGACAAGATATTGAACTAGTGGATGAACAAAGTATTTGATTATCAGATACTCTGGTAGCAGCACTACTTAACTGTTGCAGGCTACAATAAACCAACCTAGCTGTGATGGATAGCCAGTGCTGAGCATGAATAACTTACAGCCTCATAAATAAGCAGATCTCTACTAATATCATTAAAGTAGCCCTGGGGCTGACACACCCCCTTATCCCTGTGAAACACCTCCACCAACCACCCTCCTCTCCCTATGACAAATGGCCTGAAATCACGTAACTATTCAACATCAATATTTTGACATTTCATTCAGCTGACTCTCCAGACAGAGCCATTTATTTAACTAGCTGAATAAAAATTGGCAGGAGAGGCATATTTACGTGACCGGGGCTCAGTTGCCACAGGTAACCTTTTTGGATGGACTCAGTGTGGCAAATTGATTGCTGAGAGCGCAGACTCATCATGAGTGCTAATTTTCAGAAGCAGCGCACGGCAGAGCGGGGAAATAAGAGGCTCTATTTATAACTGAGGGAAACAGGAGAGGGGGATTAGCTTGTCATTAGAATAAAGAGCGCAGAAGAAGAATCAATTTCAGGGTTTAAAAAGCTGACAAAAACAGTTCACTCATTCTTTCTCTCTCTCCCTCTCTGCCTCTGACGCTCAGCTCACTTTTTGACTGAACAGCCTACAACCTATAAGATATGGAGGTGAGTTTTTTGAGGAGGCAAGCTCGGATTTCAACCTTCACAATAACTCTCGTCTAGCCTTATTATGGTCTATTTAATGACAAAACAGTTTTAAAATTATTTTGAGTTGTCCTCATACCACCAAGACTGGTAATAGTTGTAGCTCTAATCTGAGTTGGGCCAACTTCTCAAAATATCATATTTCTCATTTCTGATTTAAGAAAAAAGTTTCTTTGGAACAGACTGTGTAAATTGTCTCTATGTACATTAGCCAATACATGGTTTTTGCAGTCAAAGTACCCTGAAGAACCAAACAATCACATACATCCAGAAAATCCTAGCAAGCCCGTCACCATCACCACTAAATCTCTGTGACATGATCCACATTGTTTCCAAATTTGAGGAACTCAATGCTGCACTCAGCACAGACATTATCAGAGATAGTATTCATGTAGAGAAGAAAGGGTCCTCAATCTGTCAGGAGTGAGAATCTTTAAAATGCTAAAGATGGCAACACTGGCTATCATACAAGTGGGGACAGCAGCAACTATTCCTCTACCAAATTCTATGTAAGAAAATAAATGTAATAACATGCCTGCATGCATGACTCTTCAGAACTGATATGATTTTCAGTTTCAGTCATTTTGTTTGTTGATGTATCATTGTGAAAGAAGCAGCCAAAGGCAATTTTCCATCTTGTGGACAATAATGTTCCTCTAACTTCCCTGTGGGCATTATGAAGATGGCTGAACCAACTTTTCTCAAAGAAAGTTTTACACTGTCAAGTTCTGTTAAGTTGCTGCTGATGCTGTAGACACTGCAAAAGCACTATTGGCCTAATTATAGGCCTAATTTCCTCCTATACTCGTATACAGCACTCGTGCTAATTACTGTAAGAATAAAGTATGGGGTATCTCCACATGGTTAACAAACTAAAGGAACAACCAACAAAGGTGCTGGGAGGTCGGACTCTGAGTCTAGTCAAGTCTCTCAACTCCACTGGAGGGTTGAACAGGTTTTTCAAAGATATTTCTTCATTTGGTGTTTTAATGATGGTGGTGGAGAGAGTTGTCCAATATGTCGCTCCAAAATCTCCCACAGGTGTTCAGTTTGGCTGAGATGTGGTGACTGCAATGAAGGCCATAGCATATGATTCACACCATTTCTATGCTCATTTCAAAGTATTTAGTTAGCCCGTGTGGGGGCATTGTCAGCCTGGAAGAGTCCACTTTGATCAGGTGTTCCTTTAATTTGTCAACTGTCTGTATGCTATAAATGTGCTCTTTTTCAGTAATAGCCTATTAAAGTGATTGATATGATCATTTTCATCATTGACAGTCCACCTGGTCTCACTCCAGATGTGCAATGCAAAAAGACTTGGAAATATCATTTTCCCAGCATGCCTTTGGGAACTAGACCAGGAAGGAAGCTTGGGGCTGATTATCAGGCAGAGAGGCGACCCAACCTGTTCATCCTACCATCCCCTCATCACAAAACCCTCACCCCCTGACCCGAGATATCATGTGCCCGCTGTTTAACCTGGGCAAATCTCAGGGACAGGAACCACACAGGAAACGGCATAACTCGACACGAACAGGAACTCAGGGGGGTGGTGAAAACAAAATACCACAAAGTAAACTTTTCCACCAACGCCATATTACAGCTAAGGCGAGTTTAGCAGGGCGGATGAACTGGTGCATCTCTCTTGTTGGCCCAGGTTGGGCCCACATAGAGGAGCTAAGCTGGCTGTAGGAGGCAGCAGTGGAGGGATTTGTCATTCACAAGGGATTTCTCAAGTAGGCATCCAAAGCAGGAATGAACTGAAGACAACCTCCCAATGTCGCCTGTAGAGGATGCTGCCAAGACTCTTCACATTACTGATGCAGTAACTGGAAAAAATATTAAATTAATACACTACAGCAGACAGCAGTACTGGACTCCCCAATCCAATCCGCTTATAGAACATCTAATAGCATACGAGGAGAAAGGATATTGTGCTAATTTGTCTTGTCTGTGGAGCGCTCTGACAGCCCCATTGATGCTGACATCTCTTTAACATGAGGTTAGTGGGTGTTTGGCCTCCCCTCCAGTCGTTTGTGAGCTGCAGAGCCTGGAAATGATTAGGCCTGGGAGGGCAATTAGCCTGAGCATCGCTGGGCTAAATATAGTCTGGCTTGGCCCAGCTCTGCTCCTGGGTCATATCCACACCACAGTCTCCACGCAGGCATGTTAGTTCAATCTGGATCCCGTTTGTTTTATGACTGATGTGAAGGCTCCGCTGACTCAGACGAGATAACATAACTCAGCCGTCGATCAGGTGTCTCGGGAGGGAAGGAAGAGAGTGGGAAGGAGTCGTGGAAGGAAAAATGAAGGGATGACGTATGAAAGGGAAGCACATGTTAACCTCAATATCCAGAAAATATGAGCTGGAGAAGCATGTTCCTAAAATTGACTGACTCATATTTATTTATTCCATTACACTTTAAATTTGTCTACATGCTGTGCCCTGCTTTTTTCACAATCAAACCTTGAGCTTGCATACAGCCTTATTTCACAAAAAACAAAAAGTCTCGAACCGTGGTTGGGAAAACATGCTTTCCCACAGCCTTACACTAACTAAACGGAATGCAAAGAAAGAATGCTTTCCCATCGCACGGCTCCCTGCCCCTCCAGTCCCCATATCTCCCACCCCCTTTGAGAAAAAGAATTTGTACAGATTTTATCCTTAAAAACAGGAGGTTCGCCCACTTGTTCACCTGGGACAGCTCTTGGACGGCGGAGGAAAACTAAAAGGTTATAGGAGCCTGGGAATGTTTAACATCAAGAAAGCAATCAGAACGTAGCTGGAGCCCTGGGAATTGGACAGGAAACATGGAAAGTAACCCCTTCCTGCCTGAGAGGAAAGAGAAGAGGAAGCGATTTGGGTTATGTGACGAATTTCTACTGTAACCTGAAAGTGTGCCTGTTGGCATTATAGGTATACTAGGGTTTTACAAATGCTAAATTTAGCCATTTCACATTGAGACTTTTTAAGAACCTGAAAAGAATCAGTTTCACTTCTCTTGCAAGTAACACTTTTTGGCTTTGTGAGCCTGATCTCTTCCTACATCATGTGTGAAGACCCAGGGCTCAAATGCGATACAAGAAAAGCACTGAAAAAAATGTAGTGGCCTCTAACTCAACATAGACTCCCCTTAAATTTCCCCATCACTGACTTGCCTTGGTTCGTCTTTCATCAGAGTATATAGACTGAGGTGAAAAATAAGTGGAAATGTTCTGCCGCTACACTGAGCTCTGCACAAATTGCACAAGACAGCTCAGGAAACTGGTTTGTTTTGTACCCTGAGCAGTGAACACTTATCAACCAGTAAGTCCCACTGTAAGAGGCCTATTCCTGCACTGTTCTGTGACTGAGCTGGGTGAAAAGAGTAACACACACAAACATATACAGGAGAAGCACCAAACAAGACTAAAAGTCTACAGCCACGCTAGGGGCAATATGATGCGGTGCTCACTGTAAAGGAAACCACACTGTAGGACAGATAAAAGTTGAGGTCCAAAGTTTGATTTTAATCTTTAGCAGTTGTGGTGAGGTAAATGTAAATCAAAAGGGTTTTTTGCATGTTGTCAGCTTAAGTGTGGGATGTGTATGGCAGTATCATATAGTTAGGATTGTGCAAGAACAAAGGTCAACATTAGTGTGTTTACATGCACTTAAGTAACAGGGTAACAGTCGGCTTTCTCCAGGAAGCTGGCTTCTTAAACGTCATGTAAACGAGGCACCAGGTTTCTGTGCTCGGGACAGGGGATAAGACAAACTAAGAAAAAATTTCCACTTAGATTTCTCCTGGAGAAAGCCGATTTTATTGGCTATGTAGGTAACCAGGTTTGCAATTGGCTTTTTTATGCCAGAAAACTGATTACTAACATGATATGGTACATAACACACATATTTACAGCACCCAGGTTACTACAGAACTCATTGAGATATTTTACTCTAGATGAAAAGTCTGGGGATCACCAAAGTCATTAGGATTCATCCTCAGGATCCATGAATGTCTGTACAAAATCCTGTGCCAATCCATTTTGTAGATGGTAAATATGTTTCACTCAATACGTGAAATATTTGACCTGCTGGTAGCATTAAAGGAAAGATCAGGGGATCATTAAGATTAATCTTCTTGGGACCATGAATGTCTGTGATAACTGTCATTGTAATCTATTCAATAGTCATCATCAGGAGCAGCACTGGACCCAAGTAATGGACTGACTGACCAACCGCCATTGCCATCCCTAGAGCCACACCGCTGGCTAAAAAGACCGAAACATGCCTTTTTTTTAATAAGTGGTTTCAGACAAACTGTGGTGTCCACTTTGTGGAAATCAACCACTGACTGAGAGACTGACTGTTTACTACAGCACTTCCCCCAAGCCCCATTAAACATTCTACTCAAAAGGCAGTTCAGGGAAAAGATGCAGCATTTAAAAATCAACCCAGTAGATGACAGCATCACCTAAATACTGCCTACCAGAAAAAGCTCACTGGACTTAATCCCAGCCATAAATCGCATCCACTGTGCACCCACTATATGAAATTCCCTGTAAGCCCTAACATTATGGCCATATCCATAGATATCCTTGCAGCTTGTAGCAGCACAATAAAACTGGAAAATACATCCATCATAAAGAGAGGTTATTTTGGCAGTGTGCAGTGATGATAAAACTGTGGACATGCTCAGTGCCTTGTTTATAAACTGTTTGCTAATCTATCATTTGCCACAAGAGGAATGAGATAACAATATGGTGTGGCTTACAGTCAGCACGGCCGCCGTGGAGAGATCGTGTCCTTGGAGTGACATTATTTATTGAAATAAATTCACTCAAGCTGAAATATGTATAGCGAATGCATTATGAACAGTACTTCTGATGGAGCAGAGAGGGCTTTAACTCACCGTAACATTGGCTTGCTCTTTTCAACAGATGTCCCTTGTGTGACACACGGCGAGGATAATAGAGAGGAAAGGGTCTCTTTAATTTATCTCTTTCATGAATGGAAGGGACTTTCTTTTGATGGCCTATTTGAATGTATAGACAATTTAGAGTTCTTCTCTGAGCAGAGATTCTGATCTTAATTACTTCGTTAATTAGCTGTGATTCACAGGGAGAAGCCTTGCCCTATCCAAAGTCCATCTGCATTGCTGAGGGGGCTCCTCAGAAGCTCTCACATCCTCGCTCCCATTTTAGAGCACCAACCCTGCATTTGTGACACTGATTTGCAAGTCTGCCTTTGCTGAAGATGGGCTTTTTTTCCTCAAATGTCAGCAAACCCCATAGAGCTCCAGCTCTAATTCTACTGCCTGAGGAAAGCAGTGCAGATCAGGTCTTTCCACCCCACCCCCCTTTCCCTGTCTGCCACAGACTTATATCACACAGACGCATTCCACAGATTTATGTTTATCGTTTTCCAATGAAAGAGGGACAGCCAGTGCAACATCCTGCATGCTCCTCTCACCATGTGATAAATATGGCTCCCTTGCTCCGGGTGCCTCAACTTGGTGGATCGATGGAGCATTTAGCTAATCACAAAAGAAAGCCACAGTAGGAAGAATAAGAAGGATTGTCATAAGCAGTAGGCATCAAGTGAACTTGCTGGACAAATGCTCCAACACCGCCTCGCGGGAAGTTATCACTCATCAAGGTGGATCAAGCTTTTTTTTGTACTTCAGCCTGATTACACGCCACCTACAGCAGTTGGTATCTTGAACAGGCAGTGCAGAACTTGAGCAAAAGTAGGTCTTTGGCGTGCAGGCTAGCCTGAGAGAACAGCAGGCCGACAGAAAGGAAAGGTAAGGTCCAGCTGAGGCAGCTGCTTGCTATTACTCTACCTCACCCGCACTCTGGCAGGAAATAAGCAATCATTTAGTACTGACAGGTATAGACTGAACCATTGCTATCTCTGCTCTCAAACCAACCAAATAATGGATTACAGCAGTTTAGTATTAACCTTAAGCCTCAGAAGTATCTTTGCCAAGGTTAGTTAGTTTCATACCTTTCAGAGTGTGAGTGTATATTTTCCTGAGGAGGATAAAATATGATTAATACTGATGTGGCACTTACACGTCAGCATATGCGAGAGAGATTTTACTTCTACTTTTAACAGCAAACAGAGTATCAGCTCGCACCAGCAAAGATATCAAAGGTACAAACCATTTCTGTGTGTGTGTAGTTGCCGCTGAGACCGAAAACACATAATGGCAAACAAGGAAAAATCCCTCCTCAAACATGTGAGGTGCTTTTCTGCTCGTGAAAAGCAGTAATTTAGAGGTCTCTGGTGAGCTGTAGAGGGCTTAGCGTGTCCAACTGGATCTGAAGTGTAGCTGCAGACCTGCCTTAACGCACTGCCAGGTCACCGTTTCTGTGCAAAAATGGCAATACAAGGCCAGTATGGCTTGTTGTAGCTTGGGGCACATAAACAAGGTGGCAGTACTTGCAAAAAGCTAAGAAAATCCAGTAGGCTATATACTTAAGGCCACTGCCCTTAGTGTTTTTACCACTTAAACACTGTGTTCAGCCAGGACAACCAGAGGTAAGACACTTAGTTATCTATACCTGAGTACTATAAAACTATGTCAGTGTGCAGCCATAAATAATACACTATTATTTGATAGTGGTTCCGTAGCTAAATTAGCATTGGCTACTGAACCAATCAGGCCATGTAGCCTAACTTAACTGCATTCTTCATAAGAGAGATGGAGCCAGCTGATCATCTATGGAAGCCACAGTGCTGAGATCGCCTTTGAATAAAGTTCCATTCATTCAGTCTGCCATTAAAACAAATGTTGCTGTGGTGCTGTACAAAACTGTGGAACTGTGCCATATAGAACTAGCATTGAAGACACATTCAAGGACAGGTGCTGGCTCAATATAGGGGTAAAATAACGGTCTTGTGATTAATGAGGTCATCCCACAGTACCCATATCTGCCAAAGTATTACTGAGCAACATACTTTCTACCTGCTCCAGAGGTGCCAGGCCAACAGGCTGAACCGAAAACCATAATATCAACTTGAAATATGAAGGTAGACCCGAACTGCAACAGATATGGAATAAAGTAGAAATTATAAGAAATAATTATAATAAAATTAAGGATTATTGGTGGTTTCTAGAAAACATTTTCTTCAGTAATTTGGAAATGTATGCAACAAAGGGCTCCACAATTTAGTTAATCTACTATATTAGGGGGGCCCATAACATATTTAACTTTGTTTTTCCTTTCACCAAGGTACTATCATATCCCTCCAGATACAGTATTTTAATGTGATGTACTAAAGGTTTGAAAATACCAGTTGTAGCTCATTCGAGTACAATGTAGCTCATGGTCAAATGGTTTGTGTGCTCAAATCACCATAAGAAATTACATCTGGAAAGCTCGGCGGCAGCATTCTCTCCAGGAAGAATGATATACTCATGACAATCCACAGACCCAGTTGTGAACAGTTTCTTCAATCTACATAGAGACAATCAGCTGACAGCCTGGTGTACCTTGGTAGAAATAGTTCTCAATAAATAATAAATGTGCTAAAATAAACTATAAATATATTAGTTTGATTAAAACTATTTTGTTTGCATATACAAACTACAACCAATACACTCCACACCGAGACAACAGTTTAGACTGAGGCTACATCCACGCTAATACGTTTTCATTTTAAAACGAAAACGATCTCTGTCCATGTGAGCATTTTATGACCATTTCAGAAATAATATCTGTCCATACTACATGCCTGAAAGCACATCACATGTCCATTCACGTGCACTGGACATGCACGTGCCGGTGTAAACAGGAAGAAGATTGTCTACTTTGCGGTTGGTTGCTTAGTTTGTTGCAGAAAATACTACGAATGAAGAACAGCGATGGAGAAAAGTAAGAGCAGAGATTTCTATGTTTGGATGAATCAGGGAAGGACACGTCGTGGCTGATAAGACCCAATCAGGAAGCAAACATGGGTGTCTGTGTGATCGTTTTAATATGTCTCTGTTTCTGCCTGTCGTCACTTAAATGCAATCCCAGAGTTTTCAACTAAAACCAGGTCAGCAGCATTTTAAAAGGTTTCCGTTTTAGGGGTTATAAAACACTGGAAAAGTGTGGATGCTTGGCCTAAACATAGCAAAAGTCATGCGCTTTAATTAGTGTGGATGTAGCCTGAATAAAAGTTAAACCAATCCTTGTAATTGTGAAAACTGAAGCAGAACTTTTATCTGTAGTAATAATAATAATACAAAACAGCCTACAGTCTCACTATACTTGCAGTGACAGCATTTGTGACCTAACAATTTTATATCCAGAAAAAAAAAAAACACTACAGACCAAGACAGGAGATGTAGGGAATGTGGACCTAATATTAGTAGACTCTCTTCTGGGCAAAGAGTTGTCCTCCCTTACCCTTAAATAGCCTTACCCTTGTCCTAAATATACCAAATATGTTACTTACTTTCCAATGAAATAAATCTAATCTAACATTAGCATGGCAAATGAGACTGTGCCGAGGCAGTATTAGGGCAAAATAAAATGCCCACATACAGACAGGAGTAAACGTGCAGTCAGCTCTGTTGTTTTGTCTGTGACAGCCCTACAGGCCCTCAGGCTCAGGAGCCGATTCTCCCTCTACAAACAGCTCTGTTCTCCAGCCCCAGATGTCTCATTACTGTAAAACAAGGAGAGAGATGAGCGACATACAAGCCACTGGCCCACAACGCTGCCTCCCTTTCAATTAGAAAGGATTATCCTAGCCTGAGTGGGCCTTCCTGTGCGATATGTTACCTTGCATCGCACAGGACAGCCATATGTCATAACTAAATAAATTACTGAGGTGCTGAAAGCTTGGCGATAGCAGAAAGGGAGTTATGGCTCCACCAGAGTGCACAACAGGCCCAACAGGAGGAGGATGCTGTAGCCTCTATAAAAATTTTACACTCTATGAAAGGGCATGGGCAGAGACACAGGTATACACCTTCCCTCACTGACTCTCATAAATTAGACCTATAGGATCCCACAATTCCTCAGTAGATTTATTAGTTTTACTCAGCATGCATTAATCAAGCAATAAAGCCAAGCCAAGGAAATTTCTGCAGTGTCATGCTTTGGCTAAGCCAACTGGACAGATCCCATCCAGGCCCATGACATGTACTGTAGGAAGACAGACCAACCTTAACAGGCCCTCGTACCACTGCCTGCATCACTCACTTTTATGGGAATAGGGCGGCGTGGGGTTTAACAAGAGGTTTTACTCGTCAAGGGAACCGACATTACATAACCATAAAACGATGAGGTCCACAAATCACCAGTTGACTTGTGACGCAAGGTAGGGGCTGAGCTTGTTGTGCAGCTCACAACCCTGCCAGTAAACACTTGTGTTTGTGGGTGTAAGAGTAAAAACAACAAGAAAAATGATTTCTACTAAAACCTACAGATAAAAGCAGCCTATATGCTACCCCACATGAAAATGAAAATACAGCTCTAGAACTACAGCTAACCCCACTCCACCACTGCTCGTTCGTCTGCATAATTTTCCAGGGAGTCTGTGCCACAGCTGGAGCGACTCCACTGACCAGGGGCGTCTGTGGTTGAACTGTGCTAGTCCGCAGGTCCGGAGAGGCAGGCAGCGAGCAGGCAGGCAGGCTCCGCTATGCCTGACATGGAGCATCCTCGCAGGGGGAACAACTGAGTAATGGCAGGGTAACTTGATCCAGGGCTGGGAGGGAGTGGGAGCAACCCTGACGCCTAAATCATAGCTGTGGGATGGAGAGAGGGAGACACACAAATGTGTTTGTGAGAACGATACGCAGAGGGATGAGAGGCTGAGGAGACAGTGGGTGGGACAAGCATGGAAGTGAGCAGCGGTTAGACGATATTTGGGAAGCGGCCAAATGACAGGGGATGAAAGTGAACGCCTCTCTGCTGCCTTTCATGCACGTGCAGCACCCACCGCTGGGGTAGGAGGGGCCACAGAGGGATGACAAGGCGTGGGCTTGGGTTTCAAATTCATAAGCCTGTCTCAGACAGAATAAATACGCGTAGGCCCAAAATGACTTATATTTTCCCTCATGTCTGAAGCTAATTGAGAAATTTAGGCTGGTAGACATAGATAAATGTATACCTCTTTATATAGGCCAAAACATTTAACCAAGAATTAACCTGTCCTACAGCTCCATAGGCAAACAGACTATCACAGACTACATTTTATTTCATTTTTTATATTGTTTTTATTCCACTTATTGCTATTTTGGTTTCCAGGATGTGGCAAGCTTGTTGTTGTAGACTAAACCTAAAACAATTTCAAAACTTCAATAAAAAAGGAACAAAACTAAATCTGAAACTCTACAAGCTCCAGGCTTACTGTGTGCCAACATGTTAGTGATAATATAATTGAAAATGTGTTAATATGGACCACCAAATAACATTATCACTGACATGAAAACAGCCTTAAGTTGGGTCCCTCTTTACTACAAGATCTTAAGGTCTTGAATATGGTCCCTGTGTCAAAGTCTAATTTTCAGATACTAAAGGAAAGGCTCACAATTGTTGAAGTCTTTCTTAAAACAATAGTCAGATGCCCATATGAACATTGAACATTTCTGTAATATTTTTCCTGTTTATACTGGCCATTCAAAGATCACTTCCTAATGTTTTTCCAATGTAAGAAAAGAAAAAGAGCACATTCATTTAACGTTCTACTGAAAAAGAATAGTTTTGAGCAGCTCATTTTTTTAAAACGGAAGAAATGAACGTGAACAAGTTCATTTTAATCTGTCTGAACTGCTTTGTTTTAGTGTTGAATTCATGTTTATATTTGCCTTAAAAATGACAAACAATTAATCAATTGTCAAAATTGTTTTCTGTCGATCGACTAATCAATTGATCGACTAACTGTTTCAGCTCTAGTAAAAAGGCGAAAATTATAGGCAAAACATTTTTGCTTATATATACACTGAAACTAAATTGAAATCATTCTATCATTTCTAATTTTTTTCTTTTAGCAACCATTACTCTTTGTAACATGCATTACACATCGCAAGTGTTGCAGGAATGAGTCCTGCATGTTTGCACTTCCGGTTTCCTCATCTGGAAGTCAGTGGGTTTCTTCAATGGGTTTTTGGTTAGATGCCTGAAATAATGTCTGTGGTTAACACAAGCTTAAGAGATTTTCACGTTTTGTTCTACGACATAAGATATGTCAGTACATACTACACTCGTGAATTTTGCTTTTTTTTTTTAAATGCTGAACACAGAAACTCATCTACTCACTCGTCCGCCTTTACAGCCTTGTTGGGTTTATACTCGCGCCCTTGCAAACTATTCTAACTCAAACTTTCCAAAAGGCTTTTGTAGAAGAGGTAAGATCACAAAATCATTTTACAAGTTGGAAGCTTAGTGGTGGTGACGCTGAAGTCATGCGAGCGTGGTGTAGTTGGTTTATAGCCTAAAGTTAGCTTTTTACTTCTGGCGATTGCATTTACGCTTCAAAAATCATTAAAGTGGTGTTCATTTGTGAAGATTATCTTGCTGAACAAAACTGGTAAGTATCATAAACTTTTGTTTGCCACAGAGCTTATTTTCTGCAATAATCCAAAATCCAATGGAAAAATGTCATCGGCTTTTTGTCCAGGGAACCAGAGCGATGCTAACATCCGGGTTGGCCTACAAAAACACGTCATCCCTGCAGCACTCTATATCCCTGTAGAGAAAAACAGACCTTTAAATAAATAGCCTGCCAAAAAGACAAAAATACCTATACAAAAATAGAAAATGGTAGAAAAACACCTGATTGCAATAACTCTCATAGCAGGGCTAAGCCACTAAGCCACTTTTTCATGATAGTGGCAGAACACAATTTCCTTTTTTAAGCCTTTATTCACCGAGCATAAATGGTGTTTTCAGGATCACCCTGCTCCACACTATGACTTCCTTGAAACTATCCTGTACAACCACAGTCTTATCTGTTGTTGGCCGCTGGAGCAGTTTGGGGTTAAGGGCCTTGTTCAAGGGCACCGAAGGGAGAGGCAGACTTCCCCTAACCAGATTTACAAAAGCTGGCCTTTACTGAACTCTATTTTAAAAACTTTTTTTTAGAAGAGACATATGATATATCATAAATGCATCATTATCACAAGCGAAATGACAGATCTGAAAACTACCAGCCAGTTACAATGACCATACTGACAATGCTGCAGTCTACTCTCATCAACCTCTTATGATGTTACCACACGGCGACACATTTTTACCACGCACAGCACACAGCGAACAAAATGGTTTGCTAGAAGTGGAACATAGCCAGGAACTATGCTAATGCTCAAAGGAGCAGCCTAATATAATAATATGCCTTAGCTGCCTGCAGCCTACAAATCCTGTAAAAGTCAGTCATTAGGCTTCACATGTAATTTTCATTAACTTTTCTTGGAAACACGAGTCTAGCAAGACCAACAATTTAGCACAGAGAGAAATGTTCAGACTATTACTGAACCACATCCTCCCTTTTCCATAATATGGTCTCCATTCATTATTCAGACCAGAGATGCACTTTCCTTGTTCTTCAGCTCTCCACTCATGACATCTTTGGGCAGCACTTAGCAGACGGGATACGTATCAGCTGCTTAGAATTCAGGTATAACTAAAACAAATCTGTGAAATGTCTTTCAATGTGAAAAGACAACTTCAACGGTTTTATTCAATTAAGCTAAATAGGCTGATGGACTTTCTAATTTTGTATCAGAAGTTCAGGTTTTCTTCCAAAACGTACACAAAAGGATTCTGTCTTTGAATGCGTCACTGAATCAGCCCACGTATTAATGTTTTTCGGGGAGAGCTGCCTTTTAATCAGTCTTGTAGTGCCTATATTATGCCCATAATGTAGAGAAGCCTTAATTGAAAAAGTAGGCCAAGCCTTAAAGCAAAGTTTAACTCAGAAAACCAAAATCAGTGTCCGACCTGAATGCCACTTCATGCAGAATGACTGGCTGAATGTTTGGCTGTATTATCATACCCTTTGTGCAAAATGTCAACAAGATTTGGGAACGCTCTGGACTTTTTTGTCATTACCTACTACTTAGACTGACTTCAAAGTCTGGCAATGAGTGACGCCTGAGTAAAAAACTCTTGAGTGTTATGACAGCACGATCTTGGTTATGATTAAGCGGAAATGTTAGACAAGCATCTAAGTTTCCTCTGCCTGCTTCCATCCTCCTCATCTAGCCACATGTGAAACCACACTAGAACTGCTCGCCGGCCAAAGTAAACTCTCCAGTCGTTGGTATGGCATGTGTTTACCCTGGATGCCAGGTTTACATGCCAACCCCTTACTCATATTCTGGTGATAAATGATATCACGCACTGTATTTCTTCTTTCATGAACATTGTATGCGATGAACCTTAAAGTGTGAGATGTTTCCCACAGTGAGCTGTGAGATAAAGGAGGCCATCGCTGTCAAACTCTGCTCTGTGTGTGTGTGTGTGTGTAGGAAGGGGGGTGTTCCTCACACTGACTCATCTATAGGGCAGAGAGCTGCTCTGAGTCTGCAAAAAATTTTCACAAAAAAAAAAATGTGTAGGCTAACCAATTTTCTAAGTGCTCTGAAATGAACAATAAATGCAAATGTAATGTCATTTACCAGATGAACTGGAGTGAGAATTAAAGCTTATTTATGTGTATATGATTAGCTTTATAACTGGTTGTGTCACATATTCTGGCAAATACCTTAAATGAACTGTATGGCCTGTTTACGCTATTCTGCTTAACTGAAGCGACTTGCGCTTAGATAACATGAAAGGTACAGAGTTCTCACAAGGCAAACAGAAAGCAGCCACTTAAGGCAGAGTGGGGCATTTTATACAGTGGAGAGCATTAAGGGGAATTTCATCCAAAAAACAAAAAACAAAACATATATTGCCACTTAGCTCTAGTGGTATAAATAGCCACATTTTTGGTTTAATTTCCCGGATTTGAAAATATCCCCTTCTGAGGTTTCTGCCACCACCACAGCTTACATCTTTGATAATCCACGGAACACAAACAGTGTTAGATAGAGCTACAATTAACAATACATTTCATTATCGATAAATTTGTCAATTAATCGAATAATCGCTTGGTATGTTAAACATCAGAAAACCAATGACAATATTCTAGAGCACAAGGTGACATCTTAAAATGTCTTATTTTGTCCAACTGACAGTCCAACACCCCAAAATTTTTAATTTACTATAATGTAAGACCAAGAAAAGCAGCAAATGCTCACTGAGATTTTTTCTGCTTAACAAATGACTTTTACAATTTATTGATTATCAAAATAGTTGCCAAGTTCATTTTATTTCCATCAACTTATCAATTAATCGACTACGCACTGCAGCTGTAGGACTATTTCTGTGGTAGAAAGTAGTTCCAGTGAAAACTGTTGACGGCATGTTCTGTGCATTTCCTACAGTAACCAAAGCCGTAGCCAGGATTTTAGTCCCCTAAACACAGTCCATCCACCCTCACAAAAGTCTGACCACAAACTTTAGCCTGACCAATACTAGATTTTTTAAACCAATACCGATATCTATATTTGGGAGTTTAATGATAACGATATATCGTCCGATTGTCTTTTTTTTAAAACAGAAACAGACAATCTTGATATGGATCCCTTAGAGTTGCTTTTTTTTTTAAAGAATTGTGACCACAAAACCCACTAAGCATTAAGGTTGTAATAGTTTGTAGTAAATTTTCAATTAGTTTTTATTTTATGTTAGTTTTGACTTAGTTTTCAGAGTGCGTTTGCTAGTTTTAGTTTAGTTTCAGTTTCTCAGAAAGGTTTAGTTTTAGTTTTTATATATTTAGTTTTAGTTTGTTTTTGTTAGGGCCAGGTATAATGTGTCAGAAGTATGTAGCTACATACAAAATACATTACTGGAGAACTGTGTTGGAATGGCCATGTTTAAATCTTTTGATTTGGGAATCAACTTGAGTTCTCTTTCACCACCACACTCAGAAAAATAAAGATTCTCTTGTTCGTTGTTTTTAAAGCACCCTGTAAACCTTGTTTTGAAAAGGTGTTATATAAATAAAGTTTATTATTACATTATTATTATCATCATTATTATTAATATAATATGAGATAAAGTGATGATGTTTTTCCCCAAGGGAGGAAATGTGTTTATAGCAACAGCAGAAAGTGATATTCAGCAAGGTGACATATATAATCACATTAACTAGAATAGAATAAGCTGTTGAAACACTAGAAAGAATGTCCAAATATTAAAAGTAAGGCTAAGTGCAGGAATTATTATATACGTCTTTAGTATAGAGTGAGCCAACCAATCACAGCCAACAGAAAGCAGGGTTTTCCACTGATGACAACCACCACAATCACACTGGAGAGTGTGGAGGCAGAAAAAGTAAGTGGTATTTGTTAACTATGATAATCGAAAGCCAGTGTGGAGCGTGTTGGCTGTGTCGTAGGAGTTAATGTTATGAGTGTGAAAGTTGTACCAAATGCAAAAAAGTGTTTGCTGATTTGTGTGGTGTGACCTTCTTTCCATCATCAGCACAAAATATTGCTGAGACAGCAATATTTCTACAAAAAAAAAAAAATTGTTTAACAGTGAAAGCCTTTTTCTCTCTACAGGTCCTAATAATGTTGCCTTCACATGAACCAGACTTTTGTTTAACCGATCTGACACTGTCAAAAAAAACCTAATTCCACTATTGACACAAGATCCTTTGAGCACCCCCCCCCCCCCCCCACCACCACCACCCAAAACAAATGGGGAACAAATGTGTACTAGGAACCTCCCAGTTCTGAATTAGCGTTAACTGTAAAAGTGAAGCCATTGCTGAAAAGAACACACTGTTTTCAGTCAACTATTCTGGCATAAAGACCTAAAGCCTGGTTCAGGCTAGTTTTGGGCCGATTATTCCCCGATTCACCCCTCCCAACAAATGGAGGAGAAACCTGGTCTGGGATCTTGGGCCCAGATTATCTGGTAATGTGAGGAGTTTACAGATCCAGTCTTAAACCTCCCGAACTGCTTGCAGACTCATCGGGGCCGACCCGATCATTTCAAACATGTTTGGAGTTCAAATCTGGATGATTACGCCAGTACTTTCTGAGGGAGACCACAATAGCCAATAAGCATTACAAGCTAACGATGGTCCCGGAGCAGCTGACGGCGTTGCCAAGCAACGGCAAACATTTTCTAGCCTTTGAGGCTAACGTTACCTAGCATTCTACTGTTGACAGATATTAAAACTGACCGTTAAAATCTCACCCCCAGTTCTTGCTGCAGAAAAGACAACCGCTGCGCGTTGAGCACGTCTCCCTAACCATGTTCTCATCCAGACTCGTTTAGCCTTCTGCTTTTGTTTTTTTCCTCACAATTTAGAAGCCATATATGAATAAAATAGCCAAATGGGAACATCAGTTTTTGGCTTATCCAGTTCGCCAAACACTTAAAAGATCAAGGCGCTTCATCACATTGATGCAAGCAATCCTGTAAATCCAGTACTGCTGAATAGTTTGCAACATTTCTTGCACTGGCCTGACACAGCCAGAACTATTAAATACACCACAGTGTAACATTTACTACAGCAACATCTCTTACAGCTGACAAATCTCTTTAATTTTACAGTACAAGTCATCAAACTGCCCAAACCGTGGTTCCATCTGCATAAACTAAACTGTAAATTGAATTATACAAAGTGCAACAAGATAAGAGTCAATTAATACTAACTGGACTATGTGTTTACTCATCCCAAAAGCTACATGTTTGACCCAACTGGGCAACAGGTTTGTTATTATATCCATAGCAACTACAGGTTAACCTAATATTACCTCAGACCATGTTTAAGGTAAAGACAGGTGATCCACCCAAGTGCACCTAATTCACCGCTCTGCACTACCCAATGCCTACTAAACCCCCCCAACTTGGCACTCTCCCTCCTCTGAGGTCCAGGTGCATGCACACCCAGCCCTGCCGACACCCAGGAGGCTGCTCACAGGACATTAACAGTCCAATGCGTGTTTGCACAACTCTCAGGTCGCATGCATGTCTGCGTACAGACTGCGGGGAACCCTAGCCCGGTGACGTCTGTGTGCGACGCACAGCTGCAGGGTTAGCCGCGGGCCTGCTCTGCATTAGCTGCACACACACTGTATGACATCTTAGATCCGTGCACGTGTCCGCTTGTTTGTTGCACGTGCACTTTCACGCAATAAGCTACATATTGTCAAGACTGTTACTTGAGTTTGAAGCTGTTCTTCATACCATACAGACCAAAAGGCAGGGATCCGTGCTGCTGCATGTAAATGCTACGGTGATAACGTTGCAAACGAGCCCTGTTTGGCTTCATTTTCTCTTTCTAAAAGCAGCGGGGTGGGTGAAAATGCTGGATTAACTGTAATATGTCTCACCTGGATCCCCAGTTATGTGGAGGACGCGCCTTCAGGCTACAGGCAGGTTCATTTTTCGTAAATACCTGGAAAAGCCGTCGATCCTCATAACTGTTTCTCTCCAGCCATTTTGAACCAAACCGTCAACTTGGTGCGGCGGGGGGGCACAAATAAAAACGAGTTATTAATCAATCACATTTCTGGGATTAAGCGTACGAAAATAATTAAACAGAGTCAAGTCTGGAAAAGTTTGTGTTTCAGTGAGCAATACATATTTCAGACGGGCGAGGAAGCAATATCCTGCAGTCCCTAATTTCCTGAACACCCCCGTGTAGGCAGAAATGGTACGGCTCGTAAAATTCCGGGGACCTACTTTGCTCTGCTCGGTCAATGCAGCCAATGAGCGGCTGTGTAGTAACCTGTAGCAACACAGCTGAGAGGATGTCAAACATGTCAAACGCGTTTCGGTAAATGGTTTTTTTAGGACACTGTAATACTGTAACTGTCGTAACACTGCGGGCACACACATACACACAGTCGCACAACATCTCAGTGGTTATGTGTTTATCTCGATGTTGCTAGTGTGGAATTTTCAGTGGCGAGGATGCATGGTGCTAAAGAGAAAACTGTCTTCTCCCGGACAAGAGCCTTAAATCAAATCCAAGAATTTATGTAATTTTATTGTATCGTAACTGCTCCTACACATGTGACTTTTTGGCCTTTTCCCCCTTTTTTCTTGTTTCTCTCTGTCATATGAATACACATTCCCCAATGGATTATATGGAGATCTATATGGGGAGTGGGAGTCGTCATTAGTTCTGTTTTGTTTGGGGGGTTGTGTGTGTGTGTGTGTGTGTGTGTGTGTCTTTAATTTTATGTTTAATGTAATTTTTGTTATTCGTTATTAATGCATAACTCGAATTTCAATGAAACATCAACAAGCAATGGTGGAAGATGTATTCATTTCAATTATTTAAATAAAAGTAGCAATACCGCAATGTAAAAATACTTAATTAAAAGGTAAAAATAATTCATTTAAATCTAAAATGTATCAGATTTTTTCACTTTTTTTTTTTTTATCGGTCTCTCACAAGTCACCCAACTTTATGGAAGTGCAATACTAAATCGCTGGAGTACCCCTTTAAGAGAGTACAGAATGTAAGTATCAAAAGTAAAAGTACTCATTATGCAGGCAAAATGTCAGTGTAATGTTATTCTATGGCCTATCTGCCATACCAAGTCCTGATTCCAATACCAGTGCTCTCTGTTTTTCACAAATTTAAAATCTGTGTGCCTCACTGCATGGAAATCTTTGGCATAATTTTTATGTAAGGATTGAGTTGGTGACCAACGTGACTGAATAGAGGAAACAGAATTTTATAATGACATTGAGAAAGAAACTGTATTTAATGTAAACAGATTATGTCCCAGTGCATCAGATCTGTGCATCCATACTTTTAAGAATTTTATTTACTCGTGGCTAATTTAATATCCTGTATAACAATCAAGGCTGGATCACCAAGCAAGCAAAACGGCCAACTGCCCAGGGCTGGTTATAATAATTTAATTTATTGCAAATTTCTTTGGGAATTTGAACAACTAAAGTACAATATAAACTCTATTACAATATAAAATATATAATATACAATATAAAATTATTACTTAGATAGATGATCATTTTTGTCACTGGAGGGAAAGCTGATTTCAAAGCCTGCACGTGTTGCATGAAAAGTATGCAGATAGACACAAGACGTACATTGGAAATATGGTCATATATACACATATACTGTAAATTCATGGCCCTACATGTATCCCCACAGTCCCACACAGGTACATACACCCATATACACATATCTACTGTGTAGGATTCAACGAGGTATTTTAGAAGAGACAAAACTCCTGCCAAAGCGGGCCCTCCTCCATGGCATGACCTTATCTAGTAGAGAGACCCTGTGTCAAAAACTAGCTTTAAGAACTTTATCACTTTATGTATGCACATAGTATTAGTACAGTAGACTGCATATATATTGCAAATAGGGCAACAGCAAACAGCTTAAACAAAAAAACAAAACATCTGTGACTAGAAACTATAGGTGTCAAGTAATGTTAGTGGGGTAAAAAGTACATTTCCCTCAGAAATGCAGTGAAGTAAAAGTAGCATGACAATGGAAATACTCAAGTAAATTCCCTTAGAATTGTATTTAAGTACAGTATGTGAGCACAGTACTTGGGTAAACTTAGGTACTTTCCACCAGAACAAGTCCAATAAATGAAGTAAAACCCTGGTCACAGTATATATAAAACAAACCTCTTCCAGGCTCAGGAAATGCTAACACTGCTACTACAGCTATGGTTACCATTACTTCTGTTACTGCTATGAATGCTACTGCTACTACAGCCAACTGTTCCCACTAAGATTGCGTTCCTGGTGCAATGTTCCCTCTAATATTTTATTCTTACTGCAATAATAAAAGAAAGAATAATAATTACATTCAGAGTGCTAATGATATTTCTTGTTTGTTTTTATTTAGGCTTCAGACAGCTTTTATAATGCTGATGAAGTCCATATTAAGTATTGCAATACATTACAGGATGAGTCCATTATGACACAAATGCATACCCATAAATGCACACATTTAGACATGCATGTAAATTGACACACATATACACACACTGCTGGTATTTCACACCGCGTTCTGGGTGCAATGAAGCATGGTGTTAGTTTTGCAATTTGAGTCACCTTGGGCAACACATGTCCTGTTCAGTGAACCACTGTCACAGGCCTCCGTGTATAGTCTGTGGCAGGTGGCGATGCTTTCTGCCTGTGACTGTTTGTTTGTGTGTGTGTGTGTGGATGACAGACAGACAGAAACAGAGAAAGATGTATTCAGTTTCATGCTACTTAGGATTTCTCTGTGTCTTTTTCCGTCTCTCTGTTTGTGTCTTTCTCACCCATACTGAGAGGCAGCAGCAGTGACAGAAGCCTTGAGAACAAAGACACGTAATCAGGAACTTCAGTACAGGTGTTGTCACTGCTGCTTCTCTGAAAGGCTCTGTTTCGTGCTGATAATGCTCGGCGAGTAATATCAATATTTCTCATCTCCCAAAACAGGATATGAAAGAGAGTTGCCTTTTTCTGTAACCCTTGATGAAACACTGAGGTATCACTGACTAGCATTTGTGCCATATGACTGTAAAACTTGATTAAACTCTCAGGTATCACACTGAAACATATGTTTAAACATTCAAAATGATATTCTATTTTTCAGTAACGTGTGTGGCTGTATATTGAGCTCTGGACTATATGAGCTAAGAGCTTTTTTTAACAACACATAGAGGTCTTAACTATGGAAAAAAGTAGTTGTGGCATCCTGACTTTGTGATCAATACAAGGATCTTTAGCTCAGGGCCAAATAGAATTAAGAATTGCTTTAAGATAATGACAGTATCGACCAGCGCTCAGTAAAGCGTTTCAAGCTGTGGCAGGTTAATTCCCATCTATGAAGGTATACAGGGAGTCAGTCTGAGTCAGGTTTGACGGTCAAAGTAATTTGCAAGCTGTGTGGTACAGAGGGAAAGAAGGTGCTACCACACAGCCAATTTAAGCTACTGCAATATGATTTACAACCTATTCTTTGGAAACTGAGACATTTGAGAGCCTCTGTGCCATCAAAGAAATGGAGAAATGTTGGCAAAAAGCTACACTTTCATAGACCACACTAGTAAAATTCAACTACTGGTTATGGAATAATGTATTCTCTCCATTGGCATGTGCCTACATATCTGTAAACCCAAAAGTCCTCAGGCGACTCATGGATGACATGTCATGAATTACAGGTCAGTATGAGTTATAGCCAGATCAGGCTACAAAGCATTAAGGCTGACACTGTAATATAACATAATAACACAATTACAGCTTAGAAAAAAGGGTTAGGCAAACAATCATAGGAAAGAATTAGCTCTTTTCGCATGTTAAAACAACCAGTTCCTCCGAGGAGACAAAGAATTCTGGCAAAATACAAAAATAAGTGGCGTAAGTTCTCCCTCTTCTTTTCAAGCTGATATATTTTTTAAGCAAGGTCCTTTGAGTGAGCATTCCTTGTTGTGTATTCCCTCTGTGAATAAAAGTAATTTACCTTGCTCATTATGTGAGACGTTGAGGTGTTTTGATGTTTGGAGATGAAAATGCTTTGAGATGAAATATTCATTTTTTTCAGTTGGCTTAATTATGTATGTGTCCACTGTCAAGTTGAAAACTGCTGCTCCTGTGAGGGATGTTTCAAGCGTGCCTTCCTGCCATTGGCGCAGAATACATTACCTCCTTATTACAGGGATTGCCTGCCGTACACTCATATGCAACCTTATGGAAATATTAAATGAAGAGGCTGCACACCTCAGTGGACACACTGAATAAGCATGAGCGTCTCTTGTTTGTGACTCATAATGTGAAGGTTGGGCTGATAGTCGTTTCTGACTCATTTGCTGTGTCATCCGTTGTTTTAGCTAAGACTTTGTTCTCGTCACATAGACAAAGAATATACCTGTACACTTTGTTCTTTTATTTAAAATAACCTTATTCCAAAAGTGATATAATGAGTTAGTGCTCTGGATTATGAGCAGATGGTAGAAGAGCCTTGGGTGTAATTTGTCTGACATCATGAAAGTCGCATCCCTGTGTGCGTGGCTTTACGGTTATGTGAGGAATCGTGTAGTGCTGGGGGTATTTTCAAAGGTGCCATGTCAAAGGAATAGTTCAACATCTTGGAAAATACTCAAAATGAGAGAGAGATGAGAAGATCGATACCACACTCATGTCTGTACAGTAAATATGAAGCTACAGCTAGCAGCCAGTTAGCTTAGCTTAGCATTAAGAATGGAAACGGGGAAACAGCTAAAACCCCAACCTGCCGTTTTTGTACGGATTAAACAAACAAGATATTACATGTTAATTAGTGAGCTTTAGAGGTGCTTGTAGGCATATTTCTTTACCCTAGGACAGATCCAGGATAACTCTTTACCCCTGTTTCCAGTCTTTATGATAAGCTAAGCTAACCACCTGCTAGCTGTAGCTGAATATTAAATGGACAGATATGAGAGTGGTATTGATCTTTTCATCTAACTCTTGGTGAAAACAAATGCTATACTATTCCTTCAAGTACGGAGGTGGACGTTTTTAGCCTCGATTAGCCTAAACATTGGAGGCAGGGGGAACAGCTAGAGTGGCTCTGTCCAAAGTGAAAAAAGGGCGTAGCACCCTGCTAAAGCTCACTAGCCCATGTTGTATCTCATTAATATAATCCATGCACAAAGAGAAATGTCAAAACAGTGAGTGGTTTTGGAGGGAGCTACGTGCAGAAGCTATTTATTGGCGAACAGTCTTAAATAATGACAGCACAATCACAAACTATCACTTTCACATTTCTGTTTGTGTAGGGATTAAACAAACAAGATCAAATGTGTTAATCGGTGATCTTTGGAGGCTGGCAGGCGTGTTTTTGAACTAACTAGCTGTTCCCTGTTTCCAGTATTTATGTTAAGCTAGGCTAACTAACTAACTATACTCCAGATATATAGTCACTGCTCCCCGCCAAGAAATAGTCCAACACATAGCCCCCCTTAAAACTAAAGTAAACCATCTCCTGGCTGTAGCTTCATATTTACAAAGACATGACAATGGTATCTTCTCATCTAACTCGCAGCAAGAAAGAGAATAATCATATTTCCCAACATGTCGATCTACTCATTAAACACTCAAACACGAGATTCATATCAATCTTCTCATCTCACTCTCAGAAAGAAAAAAAGATTCCTTTAAAATCTAATCCCAGGGCACATGGGGAGGAGAAAGAGAAATATGGAAAAAGAGAATCAGCTGAAATATCTAGAAAATGAAGGAAGGTACAAATTACATTTAATATTTTCCTTCTCCTCGTTGGATAATCTGGCTGTGTTCAGTGTGACCTAGCGTTTGTGCCCGTGTATCTGTAAGTGCCTGGCTTTGTTGCTCTTTGGACCTCTTCTCCCTTCCAAGCCATGAAGTCAAGGCCCTATAGCTCTTTCCAAAGTTGTAAAACATGAAAATGAAACACTAGTCTATCTCACTTTCAGTTTTGTCCAGATGTCACATTGACGTGTGATGCTCCCCACTTGTTTCTAATAGGGACTTTTGGTGCATGCTTGGCTTACACCTTTGGGGTGAATACTCAAGAGGTGATCAGGGAACAGTTGAAATACACGTGTACAAATCTGCACATGTATACACACCTAAGAGTGTAAAGGCCCACACATAAGCATCTATTATACCCAATAAGTTAGATCATACTTACAGTGATTTGGTAATGTTACTAAATTCTGTCCTTCATGAACATCTTTCTAATCTAATCATATGTATATCATTTTCTTCAAAAAAGATGCACACACATTGAGTTTTTTAGGCCTAAAGTATGAGTTTTATGCCATATTCTATACACAATACTGTCCTTTTAAATACAGCCAGGAAAAGTTTTATTAGAATTCAGTGTTCAAACCAAATCTTGCAATGCATCACTGATAATTTCCATAATATAACTCAAAGAATCCCACTTGATTTCTTTAAACCTTTCCACATCAGATTACTGAACGTATCCACTGCTGATTGAGTTTCCTCTTCCTGAACACTTCATTACAAACACTAAATGAGGACTATCTCTGTACATGTTTATTTCCAAAGCCTTACTGGCTGTTATGTTATTATTACAGTAATTTCCTGTGCTGGAATTTCATTTTGGGGCTCCCTTTTCACTCCTAAAACTTACTAGCAGCCTGTCACCCTTTCAGCACCTCTCGCTGGCTCTTGTAAAGGTGTGGGTGGCCATGGTTGGACCCTGAAGTGGCCGCACAGACGCTGAGCTGTGAAATTACATTAAGCCGCCAGCCTAAGGCCCATGGCAATCCTCCCTTAATGAAAACTGTTTCACAGCGCAGGCTGCTCGGAGCACCGGAGACAATCTGTTTGACAACCAGGGCTTAATATGGAGAGGTTGAGTAAAGGGACACCATAGTAATTGGCTGGCATTTTGGATGTTCATTTATAGTGCTCCGCCGCTATTCATGTACAGAGAAAAATGTTCTGATGTTCTGTGAGTGTGTGTGGAAAAAGAGTAGGTGTGTGGCATTCATATTCATCCTGTGAAAACAGCAGTGGCCTAACACAGATTGAAATATATATTGAAATATAAACACATACACAAACATAAACCACCCACACACTACTCACTCATAGAGCCACAACATACATACATATGTACATGTAACCACAGTCTCAGATGCGTTTCCTTGTAATGGAAATGTGATGTATACAAGCAATTAATGTCTAGTAAAGGGTCACATTATTCATCAATGAAAAGCTGCCACATGTATTTTGGACGGAGTTAAAAAAAGTTAAGTGTGTAAGTGTGAGATTGCTGATTTAATCTCTGAGATTTCTGCTTCCACAATTTAGGTGAATAGAATTTTGTTTGTGCTGCTCACAGCGACAATACATTTAAAGCTGCACTAATCACTCTTTTTGTTTTAACAATGGCTCAAATAAATATATGTAATGTGAAAGGGGTTGCTCGAGGTGACAAACCCACAGTGAATTATTGCCCAACTCTGCTGTAGTCCTCAGTTCTATTGAGCTTTCTTGCGTCTTTTAGCTCATTGTTGCCCACAACTTTACTGTTTTGGTTCAGTCTCACCAACCTCATCAACCTTGTTTACAGCCCCAGCAGGCAGCTGTTTTCAGAGAAGAAGCTCTGATAAACTCACTGTACATTATCTCCCCAGCACCAAACAGCAGACAAAGTTAGCAATTAGCTGATGAAAATGGTGGAGTATAAAGCAAATAAAGAGACAAATATGTCCCTCCAGAGTTGGTAGAGATAAAAAACAGAGCTAAAAAGAAAGTGAATATTGGACTTACACATACAATTGGTTGCTAGCGCATTTCGCATAACAACTTTAAAGGTAATAATATGTCAGTTTGGTGTTTTCACCTAGTTCTACTGCCCCCAAGTGGCCAAAAATATCAATTGTTGCAGCTTTAAAAACATCAACAACAATAACTTTTTACAGAAGAGTGTATTACAATACACAGTGCATGCTGTGAACAGTTTTTATGTCTTTGATAGAAAGTAGTTCCAATGATCTGTTCACAGTGAGGTCATTTTGTTATGTCTTTAGCACCAAACATGAAATTCCATTCACCTTCACCACAAAGACAGATATCTCTAAACCTGGGTATATAAAACAGAAACTATCTGCATGGGTAGACATCACAAGTCAAAAATATGCACTTTTTAAATTGGGTGACACAACCCTTTAACAATGCATAATATACAAAGCATAACTTCCACATCCAATTTAAATTCCATACAGGTAGGAACTGGGCAACGTTTTTAAAATAGAAGCAGAAAAGAGTCTGAAAAAAGGTATGTTTGCTGCATCACATGATTAATAACATCATCTTGACACTGCAGTGCACCTCAGTTCACACGTATTATTTCACCACACGCTGGTTTCAACTGTGAGAAGATGCCTCCAAAAATAACGCCTTGATAGACTGAACTTGACGTCTTTGCAGTGCGCACAAATGCCGTTTTAGCCACAAGGACAAATGAACAGTAAAATGCAACAGGCGCTCCAATAAATACAGTATAAATTTACACTGGGCTTTCCAGAGGATGGCTGTCTCCTTTTGACAGTCACAAGAGGAGGGAGAAGACGGGGGCAAACCTGTCTGGAGCACTGAGGTTGTGTCTGTGTATTCATGTGTATGTGCATGCATGTGTTGGGATAACTTCACACACACGTCTGGCGAGCCAAAACAAGTATATATCTTGGCCTGCCGTGGAGACAGGCAGCGTTACGTTCACCCGCAGGTCAGGAGCTCTCAGCCCCGTGGCCACCCACCCCTGTGGAATCATGGGAGTGGGGGAGTTTGTGTTTGTTTGTGTAACTCTAAGCATCAGAGGGGGCTTCTTCAACCCTGTTGTACACCAATCTTCCCTGAGAGTCATTATCTAATCTTGATTTTTGACTCATGAAGTGAAGAAAGAAAGTCAGAAAGGACATAAAATAAAGGAACATTTTGTTCCCTCCAGTTTTGCCTTAGATTAAAGGTGTACTACACTGATTTTACAAATTAAAATTATTCTTATATATTTGTCATGGGGAGTCCTACTCAGCGTGTGAAAACAGTTCTATAATAGCTTCTGTGTAAAATCTGAGAAAATGACCCTGATGATGTCATTAGGGTATCTTATCTTGGTTTGGATTTGAGACTTTTTATGATGGCACACAATAATGATCATGCTGGTCTTACAATTGTACTTTATCAAAAAGATTACAAGCTGAAGTTTAAAAGAAATGGGTGTTTACTACTCAAAATAGTATTGTTCTTCCATAAAGTTAGGGGACTCACAAGAGACATTTGGTCAAAATCAAAGCAGCAGAGGCCGAAATACTCCCTACAGGTCAAGAACCAAAAATCTTATACTTCCCACGATCAAATTTAATAGCATCTTCAATTAGACCCTCCCTGTGTGGTAAATGGAGTGGTCAGATCCTTTACTCAAGTAAAAGCAGCAACACCACACTGTAGAATTACTCCATTATAAGTATCAACTGTCAAAGTACTAAAAAGTGGAAGTGGGGAAGTACAAAAATGGCCGCTGTGACTGTTATATTATCATATATTACAGTATATCATTGGATTATTCTCATGTATTAATGTGTAAGCAGCATTTTACTGTTGTGGTTGGTTAAGGCAAGGCAAAGCAATTTTATTTCGCATTTTATTACAGGTAAACTCGATGTGGAGCTAATCTTTAACTGTTTTATATACTGTTGGGTAGTTTAAGATATTGCTATACATCATATATTATACGCTCATTATGTGTTTTGTGTATAAAATCTTCATCTGTAAAGTGAACCGTTAAACCGTGAACTACAACCGTTAAATCAATGTGGCGCGGTAAAAAGTACAATATTTCCCTCTGAATTACAGTGGCGTATAAAGTGGCATGAAATGGAAATATTCAAGAAAAGTAATTGCATTCCACCACTACATGGCACATGCTTGCCTGATAACATCAACAGGGTCATTTTTTCAGACTTTAGAGCACTGCCTCCAGAGCCACAAAATACATTATTCAACTGCTTTCATCAGCTGATTACTACTCCTCATCACAAGTAAACAAAACTGTTTAAAATCAGTGGAGGGCCCCTTTAATAGAGGAAGCGTTTTAGAATATTTTGGGATGTCTGACTAGTGTTTCGGTTCTGTCCTATTCACCTTTCTCCCTAACTAAAATGTTTGGGGAGTGGCTCACTCCAACAAGTGTGTCAGCTACATCCTGTCTTGAGAAGAATCCATAGAAGAAGACGGAAGTGAGTTGAGAATACTCCGGCTCGGTGGAGGAAAACCGAGAGATTGACATCTAGTCCTCAAAACATTGTATTGTTGGGTTTCAGACTCTGACAGCATGCATTCAACTACTGTTGAATACTTTAGCTGATATTTGTTTCAGGAGACTCCCCAAGGAGCTGACTTGACCTCAAGACAGAGATATGAGAAAATTCTCAGGCTCGCAATAAGATCTGTTTATTTGCTGTGAGCCAGATTGTTAAAAGCAGCAGAATTTATCAATCAAAAACTGTTTCCCTTCAAACTCTGCTCATTCTCACAGTTCTTTTTGTGCAGTGTGGCGCTTCACTTCCAAGCCGAAATTGATCTTTTCTCTTCTCTGCAGTATCAGTTGCAATGTAGGCTCCACCTGAGCACTTTTCAAGTGTGTATGTGTGTGTGTGTCTTTTAGCTGGATAAGTGCCTTGACTGCAGCTGAGCAGAGTTCCATGGCGGTGATAGTGTTGTGTGGGGGTTGCTGGTCTGTGGAAAGGGGAGGAGGAGGACCTCACATTTAGCTGCCGTCTCTTGGGAGAGATTAAGCAGTTTAGTCTTTGCTGTGTGTCTCTCTCTATCACTGCCACTGCCTCCTGCTTCCACTCTCTATTTGGAGCAGGGCAGGGTGTACCTTTCCCGTCGTCCTCCTTTTGCACTTTCTGTTCCTCTCTTCTACTCTCATTTCCTCTGTTCCTTAGCTCGCTTGCTTTCTTTCCATCTGTCCTGCCTGCATCTGACACTCTGAGCTCTTTTGCTCTCCCCCCAGACTGTCTATTTTACACCCTCTCCCTTTTCTCTTACCCACCCCTCTGACCCCTAGACATCCAGCTGATTCTCTTAGCTGACAGTCCAGATGGCACAGAGCTAGTGGGGTTGTGGCTGGATGTACGGGACAGAGCTGCCCCCACCACCACCAACCCCAACTGCACACCTGCCCCTCTGTCCCCACGCACCGAAAGGCTGCTTTAGCTCGGCAGTCCCACTGAGCTGATCCCCTGGTCCTGCGTGGAGCACCGTGGAGCTCAACCACTACTCACATTAATCTCCTAAACGATCCTGGACCTAAGAGGATCAATACTCATTTTCAGGGAGCAGTATGATCCCTTAATGTAGTGAAGGATGGCTGCTTATCCCTCATTCCCTCCCCCCTCCTCGCCTCAGTTTCAACTCCCCATAGGAAGAGCAGGAGTCAGCCTTTGATTGTATTTCATGGCCCACTTTAGTTAAGAGAGGATCTCGGTTTTATTGCTGATGTCATTATTCAGGTGAATAGCACCTGTGTGTCCTCTTTGGGGATATGATAAAAACTGCCTCTGTCTTTATTAGCTGAGGTATTAGTTTTAGTGTGGCTGTTTTTATTAAATTAAATCAATGCCTTGTAATTGACTTCTCTGACCCTGCCTTCATCTAAATCATAGTAGGGGTCATCAGGAAGCCTGTGTGTATCTAACAACATAAGCAGCTCCATGTATTTCTCATTTGCTGGTGTATGAATTTGCTCCAGTACAAAATACACAGAGATTTGCCAGAGAAAATAAATCACCCCGTTTTACTCCAGTTCCTCTGAAACACATGAGAGATGTCTTCAGGCTATTTCATATTAGTAGTGGTCGTATAATTGTTATTCTTTGTTTTCCACAGACGCTGAAAAATGACTTCATGCTAATAGCGGCATGATCCAAGGAAAATGGGAAAGATCGGACTTTCCATTGGATAACAAGCATCCTATTTTTCCAGGCTCGGTGTGCAGGGAGCACCACTACAACTGCACTGTTAGCTGAGCGTCTCATCATTGATCTTTGCTGATGTAGACTGTTTCTGGGGCCTTTTTCATCAGGGAAGGCAGAGAGAGAGTCTGGGCACCCTCCCCTCACTATGTCCCTCTGAGGCAGGCTGTCTATTGGTGGAAGAGGCCACCTGGAGCAAGTGTGGAGGTGTTGTTTATGCTAAAGCTATTACTCTCTGTCTGGGCAGCCTGCCCTAAGAGCTGGACTGCTCTGCTGCTACTGAATTATTCAGCCCAAAGATCTGCCATCCAATGTATACAAGCTGTCGCATGTAGCTGAATGATAAGCTGATTGTCCAGCAATGAGGAGTGTGTTACCTTAAGTCTAAATACTTGATAGAAAGATTAATATCAAGGCGATATGCTTGTGACATAATATCTAGTATATGGTTATATGATCAAATCTTGGAATTGTAATCCAAATATATCCTGTAGGCAGACTGAAGTCAAAGTGGTAACTTCTGCTCTCTCCTTAAATCACTTCCAGTGATTACAAAATGTCATGGCCTCATTAAACAGTCTGTCTTGACAATACAGGACACCCAACTTGAGGCAAAACTGGGTTACACAGTCTAGCTGCCACAATAGACTGAATGATGACAACATCTCACATACCAGAGGTCCAGGCACCAGAAACCTTATAGTCATCTGCTTCAGGAATAGCCACAGCCTCGCAGTAACTGCTGCTCCTCTGACCTATAATTGTATGTCATCGGACCTCTTGCATCATTTCATTCTGTGATGAGTTTATAAACTTCATCTTTCCTGTCACTATCTTCTTTCCTGTCTTTCCTTCACCTCAGACATGTGATCCGAGTTCTTTTCTATCTGCACAGAGCCTAGTGTGATAAGTGGTGTGTGTTTGTGCGTGGAGGTTCGCCTGCGTCCTCTCCACCACCGCTGCGGTGAGCTCGGCTCAGGAGAACAGCAGAGTCTTTCTTTAGGTGGAGGATTGATTCACTGATGACAGTCTCATGACCTCTTCCTCTCTCTAACGCACACACACACTCTGCTGCGCTGATGTCCTACTGTTTTACACACACAGGCCCATGCATGACACGTAAACAACAGGTCAGTAGGTCAAATTTGGGTAGCAAAATGTCATATTTGAAGGTTGTTATCATAACAGAACGTACAGGGATTATATGTCACAGAATAATTCATCTTCAACCAATTACTTGTATATGTGTGTGAGAAAGCAAATTCCCAAATACAGCACAATATTACCTTCTCAAAAGTGATTTTTTTGGACAATTTAAAACAAAAAATAAATAAATAAATGAAATTTCCAACCTGCATTGTGTTCAGGTAAACAAACTGCATGAGGTACAGTAGTAAATAACACAACCACTGACCACTATCACCTAGGCCTATACCTTTAACTACTATAAAAAGACACAAAGAAGTAGTTGCATCTTGTGTTTTAAATACATGACATATTAGTAAGTGGCTGGGCAGGTACAGTGGATATGCAGTCATCCCTCTCACTTCCAGTAGGCTACTTGCTGTGAATTGTACTGGCAGCGTGGGTCGGGGAGGTGCGGGAAGGTGATGTCGTAAAGCTGAGTGTCGTAAACCAGGTGCGGAGAAGGGGAGGTGAAGGGGAGGGAGGAGGAGGGAGGGAGAGGGGGTGAGAGAGGAGGTGACTCTCCGGCAGCATTTAGACACAACGAAAGGATCATGGCGGATGGCCCCAGGTGTAAGCGCAGAAAGCAGGCGAACCCGAAGAGGAACAACGGTGAGTTAAAGTACTTCCGACGCGGAGCATTTCTTTCGGGGAAACGTTCTAGAGGCAGTTCTGTCTCCCGGTAATTTCACCGAAAAGTTTGGCAGCCCATAAGTCTGGTTTTTAGTAACTGAAAGTGCTGGGAAGTAGCAAGTGAGCGCTGTATTACAGCCCTATGTGGTGTACCGTTATACCTGGGTCGCGTCTCTCCCTCCGCCTAGCGGTCCGCTGCACCGGAGACCGTTATACGCACCTCACCCTGTTATGAGTGGACCAGCTTTTGTCTCCACTTTATACCTCTTTATACATTTTAATACACTTTGACCCTCTTTATAGACTCTTTATTCATTGATTTAGTTACATTCTGTCGAGTTTTTGAGTCCACCACCAAACTCGGACCTGTTTCTGTGGGGAACAGGCTACCTGATTGTTATTGCGGACCTCGACAGACTGGTTGTCTTTAACGATTTGGGTTGAAAAAAGCACGAGATATATCTGTGCTTTTGTCGAAAACGTCGTGGACATCATTTATGTTTCTGAAGGAGAGGGGACACAACTGTTTGGTGTGTTCTTTCTTTCTTTTGCTCACTCGGAGCAGGTAGCGATAGGACACTGTTGCTGCACTACATGGGCTGACAAAACGCACATTTGCCTGATTTAATCCTGCCTGCTATGTGCTTTGAATTAGGTTTATATTACCGACGACATCGTTGTATTTTCTTAAGGCAGAAAAGATAAGAAATACGTGTTGTTGTTTTGAAGCACGTTTTGAGCAGTTCTCTTTCCTTCATCCTCCAACTTATTACAGCGGTTTTAGCTCTGTGCTGCTCATACCGTTCACGTTAAATGTTTTTACAAGGGGTGAAGTAAAGTAATGACAGAATAGCAGAAACATGGATGGGCTAACAGAGGTTCCAGAGAACGAGGAATATCTCACGCGCTGTTTGTGCGAGCAGGGCGAGCGCAGCCCATATAAGGACAGCGGATCCTCTCCAGTCGCGCGCTGGGAATCTTGATTCTTGTACGACTGTGGACGCGAGCGAACCTTTAAACGCTCCGTTTTTCTTGTCTATTCTGTTATTGCTTATTTTAATACAACCTGTATATTAATAGTAATAGCCTACAAGTTGATACAGAATCTGCGTTTCGGTATGCGAAGCTCAACGGGTTTCACCCACTTTATTGTGGTGTGAAAATATTGTTATAAAGTAGCCGATAGGGCTCTCTTCAAGGATACTTTGTTACTAGGTTAATCTACTGTTTTTATAACACACGTAAATGTTAATGTTGCTTAATTGAACGGTAAATGTATAGGACTTTTGCGAGTTGTCAACGTCTGTTTTCCTGCTACATCTTTCCGTGTGTTTACGTCGTGGTGGGCTGTTGTGAATCCCTAGTGCGACAATTTACCACAGCCTTTACTATTCAGGCTATAATTACTATTTTATTGTGAAAACGAGCCTTTTTTGTCGCGGGTCTGACAACATGTGTTGTCTATCAACTAGTCATGCTCATGTGTTGTGCCACCCAGTGTAGATTAAAGGAACTGGTGTAATGCAGGGATTTCGGCGTTATTTTGTCAAAACAGACCGTCAGATAGGCTTTGGGATGGACGAAGAGCCGCTACTTTCGTGTCATTCATGGGCTGAAAGGTGAACTGGTTTGCTGTCGTGCGGATACCTGATGAGTGATGAGAAGAGTGGCATATTTTTTGATGGGTGCAATGGATGTTTTCCACTGTCCTCTCGGTTTTTTATGGGGTGTGCTCAGCTATGCATTTCATCTCTGGAGCGTGTATGCAGTTAAATATGTGCAAGGTGTGGACACACCTCAGATAACGGCCCTTCTGTCAAGGTGTGGATATTTATCTGCCTTATGGGAGAAAGGGAGTCTTATTTTCTCTGGAGAGACTTCATGTGTTGCTTTTTTCCCTTTAACTTAAAATGTTTCTGAATAATGACAGCCTTATTGATATTTAAAGTCACATCCTTAACCAAACAGATGTGTTCCCTGTTACTTTGCCTCATTTGCATCTGCTTCAAAGAGCCATCAAGGTCTGCTTTTAAGTCCTCACTTCCTACCACCTTCTGACAAGGCTGGTGATCTGTCATGTAAATCAACATCTGTGCTTTTTGAAGGGAATTCCTCAGTAAAGTTAGAGTGAAGGCTGGTGCTGTTATGTAGTCATAGCCTTGGCTTTGTTACATGTTTATATCAAGGTGGTATTTTAATATGAGCTGCTGAATTTGCAGCAACCAACTCCAGCCTAATGGCTACTTTTTTATAGTGATAAAATATTTCAGTATCCATTGCTTGGGCTCTTATAATTAAGCAAACCCTCAAGTTGTGCCCAGCGTGTTATGGTCAGCGGCTTTGCCAGGTCCCTGGTTAGCAGGGCTAGCTGAGATCAAGGTGAGCTCCATTCCCTGCTGTAAACAGAGAGGTGTTAAGAGCCTGCAGGACGACAGGTGTTTGCAATCGGCGGGGTACTGCAGCTTCCTTTGTCGCTTCTCCCCAGTCAGCTCCCCTCAGGAACAGCAGCCGTCCCCTGCAACGGTAATTTAACACAGCAATTTGGGAATAGAGGAATGCGCCCGGTGTTAACATTCTTTGCAAAAATAAACAGGGCTGTGCTGGGACAGCTTTGTACCCATGCTCAGTAGCTGGGGCTGATGTTTTCAGAACAGTGTTTCGGAGACACCTTGAAATGAGTGTGCACACAGGTAGCTAGGATTTCTATTTATTTGTCAAAATCAGAAGGGTCATTTGTCTCATCCCCTAATCTGTCTTTCTCCCTTCTCTCTCCCTCCCTCTCTCTCTCTCTTTCTGATGCATACTCTGGCATGAGGAAAATGAGGTTGTGGGCTTGGCACTTGGCAACAACTCATGTAATGTTGAAGAGCATGTTTATTGGCCTGGTAAAACTATACTTAAACTATACTTAGTGCCCTGGACGCACTCAACCTGTCTAGAAACTATTGAATACAACCACATGCTGTAAGTTTGGGGGAGAACAATAAAAAACAATGGTTTAGCTATAGCTACATTGCGAAGCAAGCAATGTTTTGGGCTATATAGTGAAGGCTTCAGAGGAGGTGGGGATTGGCTCTGTAGCTCCACATGCCACTTCAGTGTTTTAAAAGACATCTGTTTACATTTAAAGGTCCACCCCTGTTGTGTGAAGAGTTTAGCAGAGGAGGAAACTTTTCATTTATCTCACTGCTTTTCACCAACTTCCTCAGCAGCTTCATTTGAGAGTGCCAAGTCAGAAGAAAATCCCCCTGCCTCCGCTCTCTGTCTGTCTCTTCCCTCTCACTCCTCCTTCCTGAGCTTGTCTTTTATTTCGAGGGGGTTAAGACACAGTAGCCAGGGGTGCTGTTGATTGCCCCCTGACCTAGGCACCCATGCGTGCCTAGAGTATGACTTCACTTTCCCCCCCTGTGCCATTGTGAGGCTTCCAGCATGTCCAATTGTGTTTGTGTTTAAGTCTGTTCAATGAAAGGCGAAGAGAGGAGGAGGAGGAGGAGGAGGAGGGGTGGGGGGATGTTCGGAGCTGCAGCTTTTTCTTCGCTCCCTCCTTCTCTTCATCCATTCCTCTCTGACCCCTAAACTGTGGGCTCCACGCTCCCTGTGGAGTCACAAGGGGGGATGGAGAGTTGGTGAGAAGTGGCTGAGGTGACTAAAGACTTTTACAACAGGTGACAACTGAGGGACTGCTGCTGGCAGATGAAAAGCACGACACACATGGCAGCTATCTCCCAGCCCTGTATGGATTCTAGGGTCAAAACTAGGTGTATGTTATGCTTGGAACTTACATCAGTAAAAATAACCTAAAAGTGATTTTAGACCCCATACAGGTAATGATCACAACATTTTACTTGTTTCTTTTTTGTTAATCATGTTGAAAAAAGTTTTCTTTCTGGTGAAGCTTCATCCCTCAACATGTCCATCAGGGTGGGAAAAGGCCTGTCCTCATCTGACCATTCAGCTGAATTAAAATGATGTGATGTACGACCACACTCCCACCTCTGTTAAGGCAGCTTAATGATTAGCTGCTCCCATGGAGGCTGAGAGCATTAGCCTATAAAAAGGTGCTCTCCCTTCGTAAAGAAGGAGTTTTAAACTCAGAGTCAGTTTCAGTAACCCCCTTAACTGCGCTTGGATGTGCTTTATTGGGGTTTGTGTGGCTGAATGCTTAAATGAACCATTGTGTGTTCAGGCTGTAGTGAGAAAGCCTGAGGAGAAAGAGCCTAGTTACCTTTGCAGTTTGCCTGCTCTACCTCATACACTTTCAGTGGCAGAAGAAAAGGCCCATTCAGCGGGCCCGGCATGGGGAGGGAGAGCCCTTTTCACACTCGGCTTGTGGGAAACTTCTCCACCATACTGTGCATGCCATTTGCATATGACCCATTCTTTTCCCAAAGGTCCCCGCGAGGGAGGAATCCGTGGAACGTTCGCAGAATTCATCAAATCCCTCTCTCACGCAGCCCTCGGACCTTCAAGGGCCTGCTTTGCAGCACTATGTTTGACATTTTTGTCTTGGAAATGTAACTTATGTCTGCGTCACGCTTGCTCGCCTCAACGTTAATGCCGACGCATCCCTGTGGCATTTATGTCCCGTGTATTTTAAAGTGGCAATGTGTGCTACCCAGTGTGCTGTTTTTAATGTCAGGATGAGGGCTTAATTTGGCACAGCAGGCAGGAGTTTCCCCAAATCCCGAGCACGGGCCATGAGGGGACCATCTGCATGACTGGACAATGTGATGGGGGCCGTGCGCCTTGGAGGCTCCCTAACTGACGATGACGCAGCCATCCACAGATTGCCAGCACTCTGTCTGAACGGACAAAAATATTGGGGGTAGGGGGAAATACAAGTTTGAGGCGGTAGGAGCTTGTAGCGATGCGTCACCTCAGTGAACTGAACCAAAGCACGACCGTTGCTCTGGAACAAAATATGGCCCCTCGGAATAGCAGCCAGGGCTGCTTTGCGCCAGCGTGAAACATCATTTAGGTACTGTAGTAACCAGAACTGCTTGATGCGACACAACATGTGGAGCAGCATAAATACTGACATGCTTGTTGTTGTTGAGTGAGCTGTATTAGTCTGCAACAGCTCTGACAGCTCTGACCCTAAACACTGACACAAAAAGTGGTGTAGGCAAGTATTTGTTGCAGTGCAGTGTAGGGAGGAGAGCTCAGTTAAGTGTATCATGTAAGCTAACTGAGCAGAAAAGCCTCCTCTGCCCTCCTGACTCCAAAGCAGTGAGTCATGGGCAGACAGGTGTGTTTGCAAGATGAGTTCAACCTTACAAACTCTCCAACTATGTTCCTCTTATCTTTTCTATCACCCTAACTGTCCCTTGCTCTCTCTTGGTTTTTCCCTCCTTCTCATCCCCTCCCCACAAGTATGGGGGTGAGAGATAATATTCTCTAGTAGTGTGTATACTTGAGGGAGATATTACCTCTAAATTGCCATCCTGGTGGAGGTAAATATTGTGTACGGTGTGCCCGGCGCTGCCTGTTGATGTGTGTTTTTAATCATGTATTTGGTGACTGCTCTTCAGGTCCCTTTGGGTCTGTCTGCAGACCCCTCCTTGTCCCCCCATCATCACCACCACCTCCTTCTTTCCCTTCCCACCCATCTATCCCCTCCCCTCCTTGTGGTCCTCAGTGGAGCGGTTAATGAAAAAGACTGGACTGACACAATAGGCAGAAGGCGGGCCCGGTAAGGGGCTCTTACGCCAGCTTGTGTTTGTGGCAAAAATTCATCAGGGCAAACCTCTGCTGTAGCTTTACTTCAGGCCACCTGACTGTCAGTTTGTGTATTTTTTCTGTTGTCTTTTTTGTCACAGATGTTGGATGTCTAGTCCCTTTTAGATGTGCTTGACCTTATTAGTCCCACAGTGTCTCTGTCTACAGGGATGAAATTAGATGACATCAGATGAGTAGTAATCCGCTGCCATGTATTGTGCTTTGAACACAGCCTAGTGGCTGGCTTTTTGCCAGCCCGTTATGATGACCATATTGATTTTCCTCTTCGTAGCACACAGAACTGATAATGGCCCTCCTGAGGGGGTACGCATTCATATTCACATACTGATTCCAGTTGCACAGCCTGGCTGTGATGTGACTAATAAATCGAGTGTCCCTCTGTCCCCCAAGCCCATGCATTGAACTAGCTAGGCTAGGCTAGCCCTGTGACAACTCTGGCAAAAAAAAAAAAAACCTTAGTCATCGTGTCTGTTAGTCAGAGAGAAGGCTACGTTGAATGTCAACATGGATAAACATCCACACAGGATTAATGAGAGAATGGCCAGCCTGAAAACAGAAGGGAGGGCAGAATTGAGGGAGGCATGGAGCATCCACATCGCCCCATTTAACTCATGAGCGTTTTGTTGAGCTCCCCATGACCCCGCTAGTGTGACTTGACCAAAGAAGGCAGCCAAGCCTAGACACACTGTCATGCTCTGGCTGTCCCTCCTGAGCACCTCTCTCCCCGCCCCTGTGTGCCTTCCCCTGGTGTAATTACCCTGATGTCTCTAACCTGTGTCTTGTTAGCGTCCTCCACCTGTGTATTTAGTCTCTGTGCTCCCATGTCTGTTTGCCAGTTCGTCTTGTCCCATTGTCCAAGCGTGCTAGCTCTTTCTACAACAGCTAAGTAGTTTTTCCCCGTGTTCTTGTGTTTTTGGGATTTCCTTTGTTACTTTGTTGGCATTTTTTCCATAGTCTTTTTGCTCCTTCCTAGTGAAGTGATTTTTTGTTTTCTGAGTCTGATTTTGGTTTCCAACTTTGATTTTTGCCTTTTGCCCTTTTTTGGCAATAAAATCTTATCTTTTTGTACTCCTGTGTCTGGGGTCTGCATCCTTGAGTCCGTGCTCGTCGTGATACACACTGATCGACTGGTTTAAGGAATGAGCTACAACATGCCATTGTGAATGAAAAGTACAAAACAGTGTATGTTATATGCATCTTTGTTTACTGCATCTTTAGAGCAGTAAACAAAGACAGATCAAAGTTTTTTTCATTCTATACTTAGGTTAACAATAGAAATGTACTGTATTTCCTAACAATGTTAGTGTTTTGTTTTCATACAGTTGTGTCTTTCTTGAAGATTTCATCAAGTTCCTCCTTAAAGAGATTCAACAGGGCTGGCCCCTGTTTGAGAAATACCTGATGAATTCATCTACATCATCTCATCATCTACAAACAGTTTATTCCCTTGTTACATCACTCAATATGTTTCTCACTTCTACCACCAGTGTCTCTGTTCTTTCTATTCCAAAGTATTGCTTAAATAGTTAGTGTTACATTTAACAATTTGGATTTAATGTTCTGTACAGCAGGGTTAGGGTTGTTCTTGCTCTTGTTGATCAACCTGTACATTTAGACTGTCTACCCCACAAGCACCTGTGATACACGATCAATGGCCTTCTAGAGCAAAGTACATAGTACAGGTTTTTTTTTTACATTGGGTCTCTATGACTCTGGGAAGTGGAATCAAGCCAGTGACCTTTGACCCATCTCTGCCCACCTGTCCTGGCTCAGTTCACCACTGCCAGTGTTCAGGTGTTTACAGCCAAAGCATACTGGGGCCTCCCCGAGCACTTTCCATAAATACATGTGTGGGTGTAATGTGTATGTAGTAGGTAGTGGAGAGAAGGGAGCAGATACCCTCGGATCTCCATAGCCAGGCGATTGCACATCTGTCTTTTTACTCATGCGGACGGGGCGCTCCCCTCTCTCGTTACACTGGCGCCGGCACTTTTGCCTGTGAGTCAATGAAGCATGGCCTTTAATTGATCGCGTTTGGAGTTGTACGACACTATTAATTAGTGTTTGCTCATCCCTTGTTTTGTCTTACTGTTCCCATCATAACACCCATCATTATTTGTATGATCTGTTAGCTGCATGCCAGTGCGCTTACAACATCAACATACCATTGCCCCACCATCAGGTACTTGCCTCCACTTTCCTTCTGTGACCCTCTGATTCTCTTTTTCTCACAAGTGTCTCAGTCTTTGGCTCCTGCTGGAGTCCTATGTATTCTTTCCTTTTTGCTGTCTCTCTTTCCCCCATTCCTCTCTCTGGCAGCTGCCTTGGCTCTGATTCTCCAACACCAGCAGGTGCTGTAGGCATGCAGCAACTCAGCTATACAGCTCTTATAAATAACACCTGACAAAAGTATGAGAGCGCTACAGCCAGAGTGAGGGAGGGAGGCAGAGATTGAAAGTTTCCTCTGGCAGGAGAATAGGGTGTGGCTCACGGTCAAATGCTGGCCCTCTCAAGAACATGTTCAGAGTAGAGAGAGAAAATGTGAGAGCAGCAGAGAAAAGAGGAGGAATGTGAGCGTTGTTTTTCTATGAATGTGTGAATGTGTTGCCTGTTCTTCTGAAGTTTGCGCTTCTCCTCAACACATACTTTTCAATAAACCCCTTTCATGCAAATTTCTAGTAAATGGATCTTTTTAAACACAAGGCCAGCACTAAGTGACTGGTTAAGGAGGAACTTGAATTTGAAGGAAGGGAGCGTTATCCTTTCTGTAATTAGGATGTAAGAGCTTGGAACAATGTTAATTGTGCTCTAAAAGCAAATGAAGAGGTCAGGAAAGAAATTATATGCACACTTTTATAATCATCATCAGTAATGAACCAGCACTCGGAATAAATGAACCCATAAATCAGCCCTGATCAAGGACTATTAACGAACACAGCTCAAAATCAAACCTGGGCTGTCTCTTTGTCATTTTATGCTCTTCAAATCCAGCGACATCCTGTCTCATCAGAAGCTATCGATCAGCTTCTTAGGGCGAAGGTTAGTTTGTCATTTTCTCTTGCTTCACTGTGAACAAAACCAGGAAGTGTGTGAGAGATTACGGCCCAGGATGCAACCTGAAAGCCCTTTATCTCTGTGAAAACAAGAGGCTTCCTGCGGCCCTGCTCCCCATCCAGGCCCCCTCCCCCTCCTTCACCTACCCGGCCCCCAGCACCTGTGGCAGCCTATTTAAGGCTCCTCATCAGGGGCTGCGGAGACCACAAACCGGGGCAGAAAACTTGAAAGCCTGGAAAAAGAATCAACGCTATTGCTAAGCTGTAGCCCCGTCTGTTTCACACCACACAGAGGGCAAAGGAAAAAAGCATCTCTTTTCAGGCACATTAAAAAGATTTGGCTCTGTAAATTGAAGGGTGAGTGTGGGAACGAAAGGTCAGTTTTCTTTTCTGCAGAGCACCTTGCTATCCTGTTGAGACTTGGAAATAGGGCTGAAGAACTCTATGACTGTGTCCACCCAGTGCTTCTAGTCACTTCTGACTTGCCCATAAAGAGCACAGAGTTCACAGACACATTATGACAAATGGGCCTACAGAGAAAATAGTCCTGTTCTGTTTGTCTGTCATGTCAGTGTCATTCTTTTGAGGAAGTTCATGGCTTACATTAGCCACATTTGTGTATCTCTTTTGCTCAGCTTTAGTGAAACAGTTGCCCCACCTTCTGAAACATCATTTCCATTTCAACATAAGATTCCACCTCTCATCTGGTATTTTTGATGAGTAAGCAATGGCACATCAGAACTCTTTTGGTCACCTAATGTTGTGTTGTTAACCAAAAACCTCAGCCATAGAAAACACTCGCTTGCTCCTTTGAGTTGCTGCCACAGCTGGCAAGGGTGCTTTGTCTTGACAGTAGCCTGCGTTGAATTTCAATGACCCCCGTCCTCCCCCTAGTCTTATTATGCCATCGCTGCTAACTGGCTCCTATTCACTGCAGTGTCCTGACTTCCCAGAGGGGCCTAGATAAACAAGGGCTATTCAGTCACTGAAAAGCCCACCCCCTGCCAGCCTTGGTCTCTCCTTGTTTCAGTGCCAGGCTGCAGCGCGTCTCGCTCGCCACCGACGCCAGCAGCAGTGGGCACCATGCCATTGATTCTTCTGTACCACACAGCACACTTTTAGAGGGATTAAACTTCGACTTAACTGTGATGACTGATAAATGACTGCCGCTAATGTAACGTAGCAATGACGAGGAAGGCCGGAATGGTGCAAGGAAGGGGTGCCTATGTGCTTTTCTGTGTGAGTGTGAATGTTTCTGTGTGCACTGTGTGTGAAAGAGGGAGCAGTTATCTGTAGGTGTGGTGTGGTGTGGTGTGATGTTGCAGGCCAAGCTGACTTCCTGTTGTTATAGTCCATCAGGGAGATCAGGGGTGGGGGATGCTCCCATGAGACTACCCCGTGAGAGTCACATGGTCTGGCTGTAATGCATTTAAAGGCCATGTTTTTTGTGTCTTTCTGTGTGTGTGGCTCCGTGTGTTAAGCGTGGTTCATGAGTGCATTTCTGGCCCCCACCTGAATTCTGACCTGAGTGTGAACTGTCTCTGAGGCTCTTCCTCTTTTTTTTTGTTTCATTTTCTGCCCTTCCCTCCATCCTTCCTCCTAATCAACAGATCTCAGAGGAAAACCACACATCTCCCTAGGGTGCCTCTCTCGTTCTCTCTGTATCTCTCCTAACCAGATGTTTAAAAGCTGTTTGTTTGTTTACCCAATGGAAGTCACTGTGATTGATGCCTACCATAAAACTGTGCATGCACACTGATGCCACATACCTCTGTATTAGAGTAAAATATCTGAAAGAGAAAATCATATGAATAGGCCAGTTTAATTGCATCAGCAGTTGCCCACAGCCCTTGTAGTTGAAATCATTGCAGACGTCATTGTCATCGCTGGCGACTGTAGACCATTGGTAAGCAAGAGGGGCAGTGTCCCCTAGGCTGTAATGGCCCTCCTGTCCTGCCCACCTCCATCATTCCCCGACTCACCAGCTAATTTAAAGCAGTGCCCTTCTAATCGAATGGCTGTCTGATAAATCTATTGAATCAGGACAGATGTCCAGGGGGTTGTGTCAGTGACACAGCGTCTAGACGGGCTGAGAGGTGAGCAGACAACTCCAACGTGATTCAGATCCTAAGGAATCTCACCCCTGTGCTTTTCTGTACTCCGCTGGTTGTGCCTGCTGATGTGGAGCGGCATTTTGACCAAAATTTGTTCCACCTGAGGGTCTGAGGGTCAACTCCTTAGGAGGACAGGTAGAATTTCTCTGGGCAATGTGGATTATTATGGACACACACAACAATTCTACACCCTCATAAATAGCATTAGAGTTGATTGAAGCATGCATTATGGTAACAAGGTATCAGGCTTATACTTGGGTCAGGCTTTATCTAGCCCTCTTCTTAGGAAAGTGCAGAGGCCCAGGGCTGAATTCCACCTAATAATTGTATTGCCCCGTGACAGATAACATTGATGTAAAGCTGTTTATTGTTGATGATGAGTCTATTGAACCCAGGCATGCTCTTTCCCTTGTCCTTGGGGAGCTTATCCCTCAGGCAGGGCTGGCCGTGTTTTTATTAAAACCCAGGTTTAAATGGACCAGGTTCTCTGATCGACAAGCAGATTAACCAACTAATAAAACATACATCACAATGTATAGAGAGGCCCCCTCTGAGACTCTGGCTTTTAATATACAAATATGGTGGATTACTGTCTGCTTGTCTCCCTGGCCGCATAGAGGGGATTAGGGTCCTGGTCCAGACAGATTGGATTTATTGTGTGTGTAAGACTGAACGATTGCTGTACTACAAAGCCCTTATGCATGTACAGACTGATCTCTGCTCTCTGGCTGAGACGTCATAACATCCTATTGTGTTTATGGCTCAGTTACACCCATTACATTTGTGGGTCAGTTCTGACCTTTTAAGAAAGAAACATCTGTTTAATATTTTATCCTTTATTTTGATGCACCATACCACCTAGTTAGTGATCTGCAATGCTACATTTTTGTGCTTGCCTGCCTGTACTAACCTTGTGTTCAGTATTATATAACACTTGTTTGCTTGACCAAACATGCAGGTATGCAATAACAAATTTGATGGCCTCATTTGTGTACTTTACTGATATTTTGTTTGTTGTGATGACCTGGGTCAAAATGGATATTTCAAAAATCAATACAGTATATGTAGTATAATATATAATATTCCTCTAACAAAACAGTTTTGATAGCCAAATGATCATCACAAATAATATCATCAAAATGACATTTGTCATCAAACTGCACGTAACTCGTAAGCACAGCCACCTGTCAGTTTGTTCTGATAAAGCACATTGTGTGGGTGGGTGGCGATCAACTTATACTGTGTGCGTGACTTTCATAAATGTCCATGTATGTGTGTGTGTGTGTTTAAAAAGCCTTGCAGATAGTCATGAACCTGAACTGTACCTGTTCTTGTACTCTGCACCGCTCAGAAAAGTACCTTCTGCCTTTATAAAAAAACATCAAACTGGTCTCTCCCAATTTGCCTGTACCTGTACATATGTTTACTGCTGAGGATACCATCAACTCTCAGTCTGAAATTGTTTATGGATGTTTCAGTGACATCAAAGTCTGAACCAGATCCATTTGAACCCAAACGAAACAGGAGAATGCAGGGAAACATGCACACAAATGCACAGGCTAGCAAATAGAAAATCATATTACTCTCTTAACTTACAATCAACAATTTCATAGTCTACAGCATGTGTGACACTGAGAAATGAGTCTCAGTCTGGCATACATATTGTTCACTCTTGCAACTAACGTGACTCCATTTCTTCCTCACACACTGTTGAATTGACAAATTACTAGATAATGCACGAAACTAAGGCTCCTTCAAAAGCACAGGCTTTGATTAAAACAGTAATAACTTTTATACAGAATATGTAGCCTTTCCTTCAAGACGCTCCTCTCTCTATTCCCAGTTATGAGAGGGACTATGTGCTGGGAAGCTCAGGAGTCGGCATCCTCACATGCTGCAAAAGTAGGGAAAATACTCCAGAGATTTGTTTTAAGTCCCAACTTCCTCTCTCTAAGTCCCCGGTCCATCTCCCACAGCATTAAACTGTAGCCTGAAGGTAATCGTTATAAAGACAAACTTAGATCTTCATGGGAAGATGGATTAATGACAGACATAGGTAAAGACTCTCAGTGGGATGCAAGTGACTAAATTGACTGTGGCTATAATCTCTTAAAAGTGAAAACATGTGTAATATCCTATCCCATAGATGTCCTAGAGATAGCACTGGGTGTGTGTCCTTTACCTGTTTTAACATGCGGCCCACACAGAAACACACACACACGCACACCCTAGGCTGTATCCCCAAGGGCGCCCAGCTAAAGGAGAGAGAGACCCTTAATCATGTTCCTGTCCCGCGTCCTCGTTATCAGCCACGATTAATGAGCTCTCCATTAATGAATGAAAAAAACAGGAGGTGCCAACTCCTCCTGTAGGAGAGAGAGGCAAGGCAGGAGGGTGTGCGTGTGTGTGTGTGTGTGTGTGTGTGTGTGTGTATGTGTGTGTGAGGGGGGCTGATAGTAAACGCTCCCCAAGTGCAATGACATCACCCTCCAAGGTAGATATGATAGCTGTCACAGCTCGCTTTTCTTAGGGATGACAGGGTGTGTGTGTTTGTTTAAGTGTGTTTGCATGCACATGTGTTCACGTACATGTGGCCTCACACTCAGTACTGTGTTTTGATTGATCAAACCCAACCTCTCGGATCTAATCCGTTTTTCCTTTGTATATCTGTCTTCTTCTTTTGTCTATGGTGGTTATATGGCATCAGGAGGGCGGGGAGGGAGGGAGACAAGGGATAAGGAGCGCTTGATGAGACAGTGGAAGAGGAGGAGGAGGAGGAGAGGGCGGCAGGTGCAATGGACACCCGGCGCAATCACCAGCGCTCGGCAAAAGCGGCGACAGGAAATCAAGGTTGTCTTGGCAACCTGGCATTATCGATTAAGCGCGGCTGTCTCCGAGCTCACATCAGAGTCCCGATGGAAATGGTGCTGCGTTGGGTTTCAGGGAGAGGAGAAGAGGGAGGAGGGGGAGGAGTTGATGGTAGGACTAAGAGCAGGAGGAAAAGGAGTAGCAGGTGAGGAGAGGAGGGATGGACACCGATGAGTATAGGTGATTGCATCTCGCTCAGAACTGTCTCACCAACACTTTGGCTCTACTCTATCGCTCTGTCCGTCTTAACTGGAGATCTACCTCAGCTCCATGTCGCTCCGAATCTCTTCTAGATTTATGAATGCAGAATATTTCTTATCACGGAGTCATTTCCATGGTTGAGGCCTTCTCAGAACCCTGCAAGCATTTAACACGCTTGTGTCCCTCCGTCACCTCCTTTCTCCTTTGTACTCTCTCCCTGCGTCTGTCTCTATATATGGCTCTGTGCGAGCACAGTTCTCACAGTTTTTCCAAGCCATTAGTTCACATTGTGCAGTTTGATTTAAGGACCCTGTGGCACACATTAAGAGTTTGCTTTTCTGTCTCTACAGGGCAAGCAGGTTGCTGTGCAAACCCCTGCCTGCACACAGTGATTTCACCATAATTGTACACTGAGGTGGTGATGTTGCATAAGCCCTGCGCAGAAGTAATCAATACGCAGTATTGACTTGTTAGGAGGAGTATTTTTGGCTGATACTGCACTCAGGCCATGTCTCTTTCACACTCACTCCTCCTGTCTTTCTTTCTTTCTTTCTCTCTCCTGACAGAAGGTGAAATCCCAAATCCCTAGCAGATGTGTCTTCTCTCTCTGTCATACACACACGTTCACCCACAGGTGTAAGAAAATTTAAAACAAAATTTTTTTCTCTTTTTTTATCAATTGCCTTTTTTATTTTATTTTATTCTTTCTGTCCATCATCCAAATGAAATGTATTTTCCCACCTACAGTATGAACTAAACACTTGTTAGATTGGGAAGCTGTGTTGCTGGAGGACATTTACTGCTGTCTTCTTATTGGAAGGACAACAGTACAAAACTCTCCCTGTCTCCATCCCTCCCTCCCTCTCATTCGCTTCCTCCTACCCCCCATGGTCAGTTGAACACAGAGCAGTCCTCTGTCCTTCCATCATGTGGGTTTTACAGCCTGGTTAACCCATAGCTATCTGCTGAGCCAGGCTCTATATTGTTTCACAAAGTGTTTCATTTAGTGAGCTCACTTACTCATTTTTGCTCTGACACTGAAAGGAATAGTTAGATTTTTGGGGAGATTTTGGAGAGAGTTAGACGACAAGATTGATACCACTCTCATGTCTGTAAGCTAAATATTAGCCTACAACTAGCAGCCAGTTTTCTTAGCTTAGCATGAAGACTGTAAGCAGGGGGAAACACCTAGCCTGGCTCTGTCCAAATGTAATTAAATCTGCCTAGTACCTCTAAAACTCACTAATAAATAGGTTTGTTTAATCTGCACAAAACCCGAAGTGTAAAAACAACAATTTGCAGTTTTACAGGGGGGTTATGTGCAGGACTATTTCTTGGCTGGGTGAAGTGATTTCCTGGTGTCTCCACTAGTTGCCTGGCTAACTCACAGTTACGACTTCAGGACACAAGACTCCAGGAAGTCGCTGCGCCTGGCCAATAACGTGTTCATTAGTGAGCTGGCAGGCGGACCTTTTGTAACCTTCATACAGAACCAAGCTGGCTGTTTCCCCGTGTCTAGTCTTTATGCTAGGCTAAGCTAACCGGCTGCTGGTCATAGCTCCATATTTATTATACAGACATAAGAGTGGTATCAATATTCTCATTTAACTCTTGGCAAGAAAGTAATAAACGTATTTCCCAAAATGTCTACCAAAAAACGTCGTACTGTTCCTTTCTGTTACAACATTAGCTGGTTATTTTTGTCTCATTCTTGCTGCTTGTGAAATCATACTGCCAACTAAAAATGTGGTACCTTCTTAGCTGTGTAGAAATGCTAAATGCTATGTTTCACAGCTTGCTTCTCTGTTCAGTCAGCACAAACAGCCCTGATAGTCTGACCAGCACCACCCACTGCATCATGGGTAGACTAAAATTATGTCCAAACCCATCAGAGTTCTTTCCTACTCCAATCCAGAGACATATCAGCTAGGTAAACAACTCTCTTGTCAACACTTTTCAACTCTGAATAATTGTCACTGAAAAATCAACACTTTGTCACATTGGAAAATGACCTCAGTCCTCATCACGTTTTACTAACACACTTTCAGTGTTTAAAAGTCTGAACGTTTTCAAATCATTCCTTCGTGACTTGATGACTTGTCATGAAAACGTAAAGACATGCCAGCTTTGAACACTTCAGTGGCTACTGATTTATCTATGTGGACACTTAAATATTTGTTCCAGTACTGTCTAACATCACTTATAAGTAGGGCTGTGCTATATGACCAACATCTCATATCCCGATATAGGTCATTTCATATCCAGATAACAATACATATCACACGCCTATTTATTATTACATTTTGAATTATATACTTGACAGATAAAAGGTACTTACTCATATTTGATTATTTTTCTCCTTTTATTTAGAACCTTTGTGCCGCGGGCAAAAGCCTCTTGAAGCATCTGAGTCTGGGGTTTGTTTTGAGCACTCGACTGTACTTTTGTGGCTCTCATCCGTAGGCTCTCTCCGTACTGTTTGACATGATTCTTGCGTGGTGGTAAAAGAGGTTAGTGGTGTTTGAGTCTGTTGTGGGGCATAATTTGCAAAGTAACGTTACGGTTTTCTGGTCCGTGTCAGAACTTTTATGCCCAAACCACGTCCATGCAACAGAATTAGCTTTTTATCTTTCAGGTACGAGCTCCTCGTGTTGTCTTGGCTTGTCTTCTCCTATTCGGAATTACCCCGTTCTGTGTCACATTCACTATCCTCCATGTTTTTTTGTGTTGCCTTCATGCAAATTTCCTACCTGCATCCGTGCCATGCGAAAGAATGCAAAGCGTATATTGCCGTAAAGAGTGTGATATGTGTGATTGTGGCACAAAGAATTAAATGATAGAGCATAATATGAAAGGATAGACATTTTCTATCGTCACACGATATATATCATCATTATCACACAGCCCTACTTATAAGTCATAACAATTCTACAGGAGGACTTGGTGAGGTAACCAACGAGGTTATTAGAACAGTGAGTTCATATTTAAATGAATTAAATTGTGCAGAGTAGACACAATAAGACTTGAATTGAACACATAAACAGGTGAGAATAGAATAGAACTGAACTGAACATAAGAAGACAGTAGAGGCGCCTAACATCCCAACTCCTCAACTCTCTTAATTTGGGGCTATTCCGGGCTGGACTAATGTGGCGGCGGTGCTGCGTGCTGAGTGAGTCAGCGGTCATTAGGGCATGCAGACAGCACTCTGCCAGAGGCCACAGGAGCCAGTCAGTCTAATGATGAGGCCAGTGAAGTGCAGGGGACCTGAGCGCTCAGGACCTACTATAGCTCCATCCAATTAGCCTCCCCCTGCCCCGCCCATAGTCTCTGACCATGCAGGATAGCTGAGAGACGGACATCCCATTTAGGTCTAAGAGATCTACTGAGTGCTTCTTTGCCATGTCCAAGCGACAAGTTTCTGATTGATGTTGTACTGTTGATTTCATAAGTTCCTCATCTTGCATGCTTGCATTTCCTTAAAATCTGATTTCTTCATGTTTGTATACAAAATACCCAAAGTCCTGAATGTGTGCTTGTATGTGTCGACCACCACTATCTGTAGTAACTATCATAGCCACTATCAAGCCATGAGAGAGAGAGAGAGAGAGAGAGAGAGAGAGAGAGAGAGAGAGAGAGAGAGAGGGAGAGAGAGGGAGAGAGAGGGGCTCAGCCACAGTGCTCAGATCCAGTCATCCTCCCCTGGGAGAGGCTGACTGAACAGGAATGTAAACATGGAAGCTAAATAAACTGCTGTGTGGGACATGGAGAGAGAGAGAAGAAAACAGAGAGGGAGGAGAGAGATAGAGAGAGAGCACTTGCAGGGGTCAGGATCACTCAAAGAAAAGGACAGACTATTACAGGGGAGATCTTTTAGCGGTTGTAATCAAAGAATTAAACCTGGGAGGGGAGATGACATCCACCGTGCATCGAGGCTTACAAGGACAGCTCAGCATTCCTCTCCCTCCCCTACTTTTAACACCTTATCTCAACCTCTCACTCTAAAATAAGATGCACTCACACCATGTCACATGGCACCAGCCATCACCCACAGCTCCTCAAATACTCCCAGACATTGAAAGCTTGAAAGTGCAGGAGGCTGCATTCACACTGGTATGCATTTTTTGTGGAAAAAGTGCTGTACAGTTGGGGTAACTGACACACAAACAGTACTTAACACTTTGTTACCACTTTTTGTGATATGAGGAGTGAGTCGACTATTGTACTGCTACCTATCTTCATTTTTAGTATTGTATTGTATTAACTGTCAGGTGTTGTATGAAGCTCTTGAAAAGCTGTGATGGTACAAGATAATTCACTTTGCACATGTATGGAATGGTTTGGCCTTCACAGCAGCTACAGTTTTCTTTCCACTAGACCCAGTGCACAGAGAAAAGCATTTTGAAAAGGGTCTGTGGCTTCTTCAGGCACCCTTTGACTCCACCCTCAGTATTAGTCTAATCCTTCAGGGTTGTTTTGGTGTGGTGATCTGACTGTTGAGCACAGGTGCTGCCAGCTGCTGCCATGAGGTCTTTCTACTCGCTGTAACCCAGGTCAGGTGGCAGCCATTATGACTCTGTCTGAGGTAGCAGACTGGAAGGTTCAGCCATCACCATCGCACAGCCTGTTCTGCTCTCTCAGCCCACAATGGCTTCTGATGGATGACTGTTGACATAGCTGAGTAAGCTGTGCTGCCATGGCACAGTGTCCCAATACCACCTTCCTACCTTCTCCCCAACACCAGCGCTTTCTTAAAGGCACTGCTTTAGATCCCTCTTCCCAGGTCCCTGTTCTTTCCTGTTTTTTTTCTTTTTCAATGCCTTTCATTTTCTCCCAAGGTGGATCAAAGAGAAGAGGTTTGTGGAGGCGTATGGAACCAGACTCAGTGTCAACAAGAAGCTTTCTCTGCTTTAACTGCTTCCCTGCTACAGTTTACTGTGGAATAAAATCCCATTTTTGCCACAATGTCCTCTTCTTACACCATGTTACACTTAAGCCAGCAATATATCTATTCTATCATTCACCATCAGTGCATCCTGATACTCTACCTGATGTCTTCTTCTCATCCCTCTCTTTGTCCTCCTGCTACCATCCCTCCCTCCTCTCGTCCCTGCCTCCAACACTGGGCGCTGGGCCAGAGGTGCTAAACAGCGTCTTAACCTGGTGTCTGAGCCTCGACTCATCCTTTATTCATTCCCATTAAAGGAGCATGAGAGTTGTTCTCTGCCTGTAGTCGCTGCTGTGTAATAACTAATCGGTGGGCGTGAATGAAATATGCATGCTGGGTCTCTCCTGATACCTGTGAGTCCAGTTTGTGACAAGACAGACCATATGGTGAGGCTGTAGGAAGAAACCAATACAATACAGGGGTATAGGTGCTGTTGCATAAAAAAGTCCTGAGTAGTCTTTTTCTGATGTCTTAATTTTTTTCAGTCTTAAATTTTTTTCTTGGTAGACCAGTGAGAATTAAACCCACTCTGTATTCCGTTCAGATCCATGTTCTGAAAGGCCTACAGATGTAATTGTTTTCTTGTTTATTAAATTTGGTCTCATGCTACTTTCAAGTGGCATAAAAAGGAAGTAAAAACATTGCAATCATCTTGAAATATTTATACTGTAAAACAGCGGCACAAAAACAATGCCCCGCACACTCACATACACACATGCATGCACACAAATGCCTCCAGCAGTGCCATTTAGCTGGCAGTATGTCAAAATCTTGCCAAGGATATAAGCCTCTAGGCTCACTTATATAGTACTTGATATAGAGTACACACACACATACACACACACAGGCCAAACAATATCAGCATCTCCCACCTTTACAACCTTGTTTCCCTGTGAGGAGCCTGTTTGAAAAAAAGGAGAGATAAAGAGAGGAGGACAGCAGACGATGGGAGGAGAGGAGTGAGATAAAGGCTAAGAATGACGATGAAAATGGAGAAAAGTGCTACGCCAGCGACTCCAGCAGGGAGACAGACAGGATTGAGCATTTCTGCCCCGCTGGTGGAATTTTGAGGGTGTAGGGAGGTGTGTGTGTGTGTGTGTGTTGTGCGGGTCAGGTAAATTGAATATCAGCATATCCTGTGGACTGTCATCCTCACCCTCTCTCTTTCTCTCTTAACCCTCACTAGACTGTACTTGCTGCATCTCAATCAATTAACGTAAATGGTACAATTGGCCGTGGGAGACCTGTGGGAACAAAGATTATTGATGCCTGAAACTGAGAGATTCATTGGCATGTTAGTGCATCTTTGCGTGTGTCTGCATTTTTACTTGTGTTTAAGTATGGAGAATGTGTGTCATTGGGTGCATCGGTATGTGTGTGTGTGTGTGTGTGTGTGTGTGTGTGTGTACACAAAATGTGATGTCCTTTAATGTTCAGCAGAGGTGGCAGGGTTGGTGGGATTGGGTGAGCACCTGAGCAGTAATCCAGCCAGTTAGTTTTGGAGGAGCCATTTAAAATGAGCAGAGGCATTAAAGAGAGGTTGATGAGGAGGTCAGGATTTTCCTTTAATCCTCACGCTGCTGCTGGAAGAGGAGAGTGACGGGGGCAGAGAGGCAGCAAACTGCACCACTGTGACAGTATGTTTTGGGAGGGGTGAGGTTGGCACTGTGCCACTGTAACACTGTATATTAAAAAAAAACACTGGACACTAATTATAGTCAGTTAGCATGACACTGGGGTTACATGGTATACATAGCTGCACAAATATAAACACATGCACATAGATAACTACAGGCCAGATGTATATTAACCCTCTGGCATCTGCAGGAACATGTTGGCACACACAGCCACGCAAACATCAGAGAGCTTAAAACAACCAGTCCAGCGTTTTCAGATATCACCCACCATCCCATTGTTTCATGGAGACCTCTCTCACTAATGAAAAGCTATTGTGTATAGAGGTCCAGACCAACCTCATGGATAAGAGGCATTACTATAAAGTAGCAGGTGCCTGTCCATCGCAGCAGTGCACGGGCTGATTTGATGGTAATCTATAATCTGTAAGGTTTTGATGCCACCGCCGTGCTTATCAGCCAGTCTTGTTTGGCCAGGCTCGGAGCATTGGTTTTAACAGGATGAAAATGTTGAATAATTAACCTTTGGTGGTTTTTCAACGCTACTCTTTATATCATTACCACTGTTTTTATTTATGCATGAATGGGTTGATGGTTTTATGGGGTGTGTGTCTGTGCACAGGCATTCCAGTGTGTGAGTTTGGGTTTTTCTCTATTGATAGGTAATAGAAAAAAAAATTGTGATGACTCAGTTAGGTTGGACTTGAGGCTTAAAATCTGGGTATCTTAAGATTTTGAGTCTTTTCCTGTGCTGTTTGGTTTGTCTTTAGTACAGGGTACTCAGTTTGTGCTGGTAATTCAGAGTTAAACACTATGGCAGGCTGCCTCCTATACATTATACATGAGAATGCATTGTTGATTTCATTTGTCTTTCAGGTATTCTTCCATCCCCCATCTCTTTTTATCTCTCACTGTAATCTAGTCTGTGCTGGATGTTTGTGTATTTACTATAGTGGTGTTATTAATCCATGTTACTGTGTGCAGGCTGGAAATGCAGCAGACACTGAGGCTGTTGGTGGTGACATGTGCAGCTCACATGGCGCCAGCTGCTTTTATTGGACAATAATGGGAGGCTGCCATGGATGACTTATAGGGACGCACCCGCAACCTTCCATATGGAGGGGTTTTATTTGAGCACAAGACGCTTGGTGCGCAACTGGGGAAGGTTTTGCTATAACGCATGTGAACCACTGTATGATGTATTTTCTGGCCTCTAAGGCTTCACACAGCAACACCTATGAACTGTGAGTGGGTGCGGCTGTTGGGTGTATGATTGATTGTGTTTGTGCCTCATAGTGGAAGATTTTTAAAACATACACATCATAGGTGAAGCACTGTGGAACATTAGTGGTAATACATTTGTTGGTTACTTTTTATGCACATACACTTGTGTTTATGAGTGTCTTCGCGCTTGTGTGCTTGTGAGTCATGCCCTGTAAGCCTTCATGAAGTCCCAGTTCTTATATAATTAGTGTGGATGTAGCCTAAGATGTTAGCTTGACCATATCGGGACAGGATTTCAGGTTATTGCTGTGTCCTGCATGTTGAACCCATTCCAATTGGATATTAAGGTGGCCATTGAAGAAATCAGGACTCATCAGCGCATTGCATGGTCTTGGGATGAAGTGAGCCAGCTAATGAGTTAACAGTGTTAGGTTATCAGATTAACCTAGACACGCACCTCCATGGCATTGCCGCAATGTGGAGTTAAGTACACTGTACCTATGTTACACTGTATGTGACATACTCTACATACATTTATACATCAACTAATGGTAATTCATGTATTCTTTTATTTTTCAATGTAATGAGAATAAATGGCTAAGGTAGACCAGGTTACCACATAGACCAAAAGCAGCTGGTTATTTGGTGTCACCTGTAGATCATTTGCTGTTTTTGTGCAAGTCACACACTGTCTGGAATAAGTCACAGCCAGACTAGCTTCCTCTGAATGTAGTCACCATCCTGTCTCCTCTGTCAGGTACTGGAAGTGTTGTGTCAGCTCTGTGATAGCCCCTTCAACTTCCTTCTACTCCTAAGATAAAACTTCCCCTTGCCTGCAGGCGCTCACTAGGAGGAGATCAGTGGAAACACACTGCAATCTGTCTGCGGTGGAAAACAGGGAGATATTAGAATGCGGTTTAGGTTAGTTATGTAGTGATAAATGGAAACTGGGGCTAATTATACAAAAGACAAACAGTACCTCTACTACATAAGTATTTCTTGTTCCTCTGGAAAGCCAGCTTCTCTCTCTGTTCTCCCTTCTCTACTTACTCTTACCTCCCTCTCTCTGTTGATGTCCAGTTGGAGCACCTGGGAGGAAGCAGCTGTAGGTGGTGATTACAGTTCAGAGACTCCAAAATAACCTCTCCTCCTCCCTGCCTGCTCTCTCCCTACATTCTGTCCTTCTCAGCCGCCCTCTCCCAGCCTTCTTTTCTCTGAATCACCCCATCATCCAAACAACAAATGTTAAGAAGATCCAGGATATAAGAAGTAAAAAAAAAGAAGACAGACAAAAGAAAAAGAGTTAAATGCTCCAAATTGCCTCCCTTTTCTGCTCTTTAATGTGTGTTCCTGTGTGTGTGTGTGTATGTGTGTACATAAATTGACTGATACACACCGCCTGGCTCATCAATATGGGGAACGGTGGACTCACAGATGAACACAGGATGAATAATGTTAGCGGAGCTTTCCTGCGTATGACCACCCCTCTCTCCACCCACCTCCAGTGTGTGTGTGTGTAATTGTGTGTGTGCATGTGTTTACTGGATTAAAGCTCCCATCAATCACACGCCCAGGACCTTTCAGCAAGCCACACACACACACACACACACACACACACACACACACACACACACACTATGACACTAACACATACACACTCCTGCTGAGTTTATTAAAAGCCAGAGTATTATCACTGATCTGTCTGACAACAGCTGCACACAAACACACACACACACACACACACACACATATATACATACAGTCAGCTCTAACACAACCATCAACACAAGTCGCACTCATGTTGGTGTGGTGTGACAAGAAGAGCTAGTCCTTGCGCAGATCTGTCTTTCTTTCCTCTTCCTCTCGGCTACAGAGCATATTACCACAGTTGAACAGGAAGGCCAGTGTTCAGGGTCACGCACTGCCCAGTGGAATTCCCCTTGAACTACAGGGAGCTCACATGGGCAAACCACAGCGCTGTTTGACCCAGTTCAGCCACCGTAGTGTCAGAGAAACAAAGAGCAAGATCCTCTTTTATCCATGCTGGTTTTATTCCAAACTGTCTTAGCTCTAGTAGAGTCCTACCCCTATAACTGTGCAGCTGTGATGAGTCGTACGGATGCAGGTCGGGAAATGCACTAAGAACCGATAACAACAGGAATGTGACTGGTGGTGTCAGCATTGATGTATGCTGCTCGAAAGCAGGGGTTAGGGCTACAGGGTGTCCTTGGTGAAACTATGGCTGCGGTCGAATAGTCTTTTTTGCTTAGGAAGGTTCCTAACTGAGTGAAATGACCTGAATGTGGCAGCCCTGATAAGAGCTGTTGGAATTCTCTAAATCCTAAGGAAAGGTGCTTCAGTGCTTCCTTTCATATCTCCTTTAGCATAGGGTACACTGGAGCATCCTTTACGAAAGGAAAGGAGATAATGCCATCCCACAGTTCCTTGTGGCAGCTACATTTAAAGTGACCATGGCAGAACACGTCAATAACATCCGCCGTCACATAATTACGTAGCCTAGTCTAAGTGCAGTTGGATTCTCTTGGCATGTTGTCCTTATGAATTCCCCTTCACATCTCTAATTGACTTCATGACGTTTTCCATCGAGGCCAAGGAAAAGTGTTTAGGAAAAGACATAGGGCGTAATTTTCTTGACTGTTCGACCGCAGCCTCTGCCTGTGTGCCCTTGAGCAAGTCTCTGAATCCCTGTGAATCTGCCCTTCCTGGAAGAATACAACCAAAAGGAACATTTGCCCACAGGGAGTAGCATATAATATAATACATCAAATGTTAGTAGAATAGAAAGGGAAAGGTTGTGTTTCACTCTCCTCACAGTTACCAAATGTAGAACTAGACAGCCATAATCTTTATAGATGCAGGTTTTGCCCCAAGGACAAAACTGTTATCAGATAGGCATCTTAAGTGTTTCTACTTGGGGATACTTGACATGAAAAAAAGAGGAGGCTCTATCCCAGAAAACATCTGGCTGTTCCCTGCTGAATGACTTCACATTATGGGTGACATCACATGGGATAGTCCCGAGAGTTCGGTCCAACGGCTGCAGTGTGCTTGGGTAATCGAGGTCCCACCCTGTTGGCTGCTGCATACGAGAAGCCCTGGTCTGGCCTCCATCTCTCAGCCTCAGGGAGCAGCAACCAGCATCTGACCGGAACAGAAAAGAACATTACTAAGCTGAATGAAGGACAAGACAGCTGTATGTAACTCGCATAAAGTCAACAAGTAACATCACTATTTGGTTGGCAGTTGTAGTAGTCCAACTATCTAACATAATCAGTCAATTTAGATTGGAGTCTGGCTGACTCACTTGTGTTCCTCTTCCACGCTCAAAAGCAACAGTTCATTTTTCTCCTATTTACAATGCTGGAATACACTAGGTGAAGTGATATAACGTAGTACACAAGAGTCCCACAGCAGAAGTGTTTGACTCACTGTAGACCCATTACCATAGATGGCAGAGGGGAGTGAGAGATCTGCACCTATGGATTGCCGTAGCTAGACTGTCGATACTCCCCTTCAAATTCTGACACAGCGAAACTAATGGTCTCCTGGACCGGTGGCAACCAGACACACACCCACGCATCATCACAGCAGCTCTGGGTGTAATGGACAAAAGAGGGCCCATCAATATATCAATACACGGCGGCCTGCATTTACCTGCTGCCTCAGCCATTTCACCAATCAGCACCGCGTTGAGAGGGTGCATTAACAACGGTGCTGCTCGCTCAGCCTGGGATTTTTCATCTGTCCGCCCCTGTTCTCCAAATCATAGTTTATGTGTTAGTCATAGCAAGTACAGTCATAGTGAAGGGAGAAGGTGTTGAGCTGGGAGAGGGACACAGTGGACTAATTTGACCCCCTTATACACACTTTAGGTGAGGTCTTGTAACATACACACACATGTACCCACTCTTTCTCGCCTGGTTAACAAGACAGATTTTTATAGCTGTCCATCTGACATGTTGACTAGTAGTCCACCCTCGTGGCAGGGTAGTGGTGTGAGCGGTACTGGTTGACTGCTCTTCAGCTTTAGTCGCCCTTAAGGCTGGTGTTGTGGGGAGAGGGGGCAAACCCTTCCTGATCACACAGGGAAAAGCCACTCTGCCTTGGGAGAAAGGAAAGGATGTAAGGGGGTGGGAGTGGGGGGGTTGTTGGTGGAGGACTGAGGTGACAAAAGAGCTTTTGTGGATGTAAGTTTATGGCGTTAACCCCTTTCTCTCCCTGCTTCACACAAATAACAAGAAACCACTGTGACAACTGAGCAATAGCCCCAGGCAGTGTGTTTGATTATGCGTTGTGTGCGTGTCAGGGGTTGTCCAGGACGTTTGGCCTTGGGTGTCTTGTGACAGAGCTGACATTCTGGAGAAATGAGCAAGTGGTCAGCTGTTGTCAAAATGCCACAAAGAGGAGGATTTTCTACAAAAAGGAAGAGCTCTTGCTGCACTTTTGCATGTTAGTGTCAGAATTAGTGAAGCCACAGTAGGTTGTCAACATGGATCTTGGCCGTGGCTTCAGTGAGGTGTGCCGACCTGCTGATTGCTATAAATGGGGGACTTGCAACGGTTGTAAAATTAGATGTAACCAATAAACAAAAAGGCCCTTCTGGGTTATTTCTGCACTTCCACCTGTCTGTGAATGTGTGTACAAGTGTGTACAAGTGTGTACAAGTGTGTGTGTGTGTGTGTGTGTGTGTGTGTGTGTGTGTGTGTGTGTGTGTGCACTGCTTGTTGCCCTACGGCCTGTCCCCTCATTGAGACATCTGTCAGGCAAAGCCACAGCGTCAACGACTGACCTTTACTAAGGCGCAGGCAACCAGGGAATGCACACACCAAATGTTGTCCATTGCCTTCACTCTTTTAGTTTCTAATTCTCTTTCCTCCTGCCACTTCCTTGTTGTCTCATACCTTCATTTTATTATTCACTTGATTTTCCTCGTTCAACTGCCACCCTCGTTTCAACCTTTTATGTTTCCTTTTTCCAGCCTCTGTCTCTCCTCTGTGTTCTCTCCGTCTTTCATTCTCTCAGTCTCTCTGACAGTTTGTGACACTGCCTCCCTAGGGCAGCCATCAGTTCAGATGAGCATCGTATGTGACAGGCCAGCTTTGTCTTTTTAAGCCATTAGCAGTTCCTCTCCTCCCACCTTGCCATCGTTTCCCTCCATTTACCTTTTCTGCCCTCTTTTGTGTTTGTGTGCGCACATCTCTCGCTGCTGACTGGCAATCTTTATATTAATCTACATAACAAACACAGTCTCGACTAGAGTGAAGAATTGACGAGTGTAAATATGTGACAGTGCCGATGACAGTGATGTTCTGTCTCTTTAATGAACTGAGGTGTTGGGTTGAATTTACTGATGCTCTTAAGGTATACTTACAGGTAAGCAAGATTTAATGAGATTTTTCAGTTGGAGAATTGTTTGGCAGTGTACCTCCCTCTCTCTTCATAGGCGAGTGTAATTCTCCCTGCTCTGTACTCCCCCACAGTAAACTGTCAAGCCTAATACAGGCAGGAATGTCCAGTCACCTGCTCCTAAAATGCAACAGCCCTGTGCTACACTAACCTAATATAGACCTGCACTACACAAGCAGGTTGGATAACACTGTTGTTGCTCATTGCATATATTTAAACACACACCTCAACATGCTCAGCTGTTAGGCCACATACAGTGTGGAAACCAAAATCATGCCATACAATCATATATAATTTTTGAAAATATGTCAAAATAACAAAAATCAATGGATTAGATTAGTACAAATATGTATTTAAGATCCCTAAATTTAATTTTAAATTAAATCATGACCCTGTACAGTAAAAAAAACGAAAAAAACAAAACAAAACGTGCAGCGTGTTAGCCATAGCCTTGAAGTGCTCAGCCATCTGACCCACGTGTATCTATGACAGAGCTTGGACCAGCCTGTGAAATTGGATTCTGTTGTCTGACAACACATAGAACAGGCTCAACAGTTTGGCTTGCCACTTGTTGATGACAAATTATTATCACACCTCTGGATACATTTGCCCATTGTCCAGCCTTAATGCATGAGTGGATGATTTTCACACATGTGGGCTCTAACAGTATCTGCTGACCCAGTCATGTTGATGTTATTAGTGCTGAAGTGGTTGGGGAAAAGGAAACAAGCTATGTAATGAAGTTTCATGCTACTGATGTAACTGACTGCATTTAAATGGGCTGAATACCTTTAGGCAGTTGGTCTAATAATATCCTCACAGAGCCTCCACTCAAAATGTCAGCCCTAGACACAAACTGGCAAAATCAAATGGGAAGAAGACCATTATACTGCTGCGCAGCTTTCAAAACCTATCAGTCTGTAACTGCAGCCTGAATGGAGTCTGACAGCAGAGGTGACAGGGACATTTCATTTTGCCTGCGACACTCCAATGAGGTTTGACGGAGGCTAACGCAACATTAGCCAGGTTTGTGTTTGGTTGCCTGCCTGATATTACAGAGGTTTTGCGCTTAACGTGAAACAGCCGCTTACAGAAGGGAAACAACTGTTTACCCAGGTGTGTGCTGATGGTTTCCTGTGCTGGCTAAATATTTGTGTTGCTGTTTAGGTGTTGTTTCTGTGTTCAAGGTGATTTCCTGTGCAATCAAACCAAATTTTTGTTATTACTTTGTATATAGGTCCGGTAACTGATAGCAGTAACTGAGACAAAAGGGAAAAAACAGTGACAGATCAACCGTAAAAAGAATTAAAAAAAAAAGGAGCACAGAAGTTAAAGAGAGAGCAGAAGGAAGGTGGTTGTCAGAAGCGTGACTGCAAGTTGTCTGGGCTTACCAGAATCTATAGCAGATGTTTCCTCTCTTCACCTCTCTTTTTTTTCCTCCCCCCTGCGTACCCACCTCTTACCCACCTTCTACATCACTGCTTTCTCAGTCACCTGCTTATACTGTGTATAGCTCTACAGGTTGATTTGGCAGGCATTCTGTCACCACAGACCTGCTGAGTGTTGGAGAACTGGAGCAGGCCTCTTCAGTGATGGACGGAGGGTCCAGAGATACTGCAAGTGGGTAGCATAGGGTTTAGGTGCATGTGTTTGTGGGAGTTTTGCAGGGTGGCATCAGTTTTGAGGACTTTATTCTGTGGAAGGTGAATGTGGTAATCGTTTAATAGTTCACCACGGCCTTCTGTGAAGGATATGCAGCCAAGGTCATGTGACCACCCATAATGATTGAAAGCCCTCTACATGCCAAGCAGGCCTTTTAACGGTTTAACATACAGAACACACACACACACACACACACACACACACACACACACACACACACACACTCTTCACTCTCACTTAGGTGTACCACTGCTATTACTGTGGATGGGGCTGTCTCATCTCCAGTAAACATTGGTTGGGAGACAAGTGTAAACTTGGTGGCCAGGGCATTGCTGTGGATTGTGTGTGGGTGAGCGTGTGTGTGGTGAGATCGAACCCTCCGGTCCCTACCAGCCCACCTGGCCTTATTTAGAAGAGCTGAGAGGAGCCAGAAGCAGCTCCTCTCAGAGGACGCCCAGTGTAATAGAATGTGTGTGGCTCATCACCGTGCTCATTAGCCCCAGAGAGAAATACCATCGCCTGCCACTATGATTCATACTCAGATCAGCCTGTGACTTCCCCTCAGTAGAAATACAGTCTATTTTCTGGGTGTCATTTAGGTGCAGCAGCACTATTAGGACTAACATTGAGTAATAAAAGCACGTGGCCTAATAAGCAAAGCACATAATAGACAAGGTTTAGTAATTTTCTTTTTTGAAAAGCATTCCACAGTCTCTGAGGCTCAGTTAAGTATTTTTTGCTTTTCCAGCACTCATTAACACCCACTGACTTCCTTTACACGTCGAAGTGTCATCATGCAGATTAAGAGAACAATAGTCTCCACATTAGCATTAGTGTTATCATGGAAAATGCTCATCAGATGTGAGATGAGTGACCCGCGGAGGCCCATTAGCTCACGTGCTAAAACGTTGATCAGCATCATTAGGAAGTCAAGAGCCCATTGTCTTCTAGCTCACCTCTGAAATGATTCCTATGAAGAGCTCTGCTCCACAGGTTGTTGAAGTGCTTTGACTTTGACGGAACAGTCTTAACCAGTTTTTCTGTGTAACCCGTGTATTGTTATTTGCCTAATTAAATTTTCTGCTTGAATCTATCAGAGCAACATTTGACATCTCTCACAAGTAAATACAGAACTGCATCAAAAGTGACTAATTCTCAGGACTACTTGATGGTATTTTTACCTCTAGTCCATACTAGTGGTTCTGCTTTTTTCTGTTCCCAGCCTAATCTAGAAGAATGACTAAGACTCATTTGGTTTTGTTTTGGGATGTTTTGGAGCTGAAATGTTTTGCTGTGTATCTATGGAGAAGCTGTCCAGGATATGACTGGACGTAGATGTGACTGGCCTCCTCTGGTATGGTTGGCAGACACTTGTGGTGGAGAAACTTGGCGTTAGCTGCTAGGCAAGGCTAAACTTGCTAGGAAACAGTCTCTTGGGACCCCTAGTGCCCTCTACAGCTAACTGACTGTGTGAAGGGATATGCTTTGTGTCCAGAGTTATATCTCTTAACTACTGGCACCAAACAGCCATTGCCTGACCTAAATGGCCTCGCAAGTTTGAGGCAGCCTGCGAGCAAGCTAACCATGAAAAATTCCCAATTCTTTTGTTTTGTTATCGGCACTTGAGTTGACCTTCCTGACTCTGTGGGAGGAAGGCTGTTGTTTTAACAAAACCAGCAGCGTTTACCTCAGTGCTGAATGAGGCGCCTCACCTTGAGACGGCATACTTGAGGTTTTGAATGGCACGGCTTTGTTTTACTTCGCTGTTTTTTTTTGTAGTGGTTGGCTTCCCTGAGAAAATGGCATTACAGAGCCACAAGGGCAGACTCTGTGACGGCAGAGTCTGTACTCTTTGAGGATGCCTGTGGTAGTTCCACTGCTGCCTGCCTGACCCTGAGCTCTGAATGAGATAAGTGGCGTACCTCAATGAGGGAGCCTGTACCAAGACTAAATATAGAGACATAAGAGAGGTAGAAGGGCAGACAAATAGTTGCTGCCGTTCATGATGAGTCAATCTGTCTAATCACAAGTGGAACAACAGCAGACCTCATAATATATGTCAGTCAGTTCACTGAAATTAGTAGCAGGGAGAGACCACACCCTTTGATCTGTCTCTTTAAGAGCCAAACTCAGGGAAAAGTGTTTTGGTTGGACATTCCAGACATACCTCCTACACGTTCTGGTATGGGGCTGTTGGCCTGCACATAAGACATATAGGTTTGGGTTCCTTACAGATGTCCGTATAGGTAATGAATCAAGATAAAAGCTTACTTCAGATGGTAATGTGTTTGTTCACAGGCTATATATGTTTCTGTGTCCTCATCTAAAGCTCAGCTATTAAGCCAGTCACTCACACCTTGAGGGCCTCAAAGCACAGAGATAGCTCACTCCCACAGAGGTTGAGATACTGCCATTCCAATCTGGCACTCCTCAAGCACAAACCAAGCCATCTGCTGTTGTACAAGTACTACTCTATGGTGATTTTAAGTTCCTGAAATGTGTCTTTTTCATCAGTCAGGCCAGGATCGAATAGCATGAGCCCAATATAAGTGCCAGCAAGTTTACACAACTACAGGACTGGATCTACAAAATGAACTCGTGTCAAGGGACATATGACACTTCATGTTCTGTGCTGACAGATCAGTGATGATACGTCTGCCAAGGTGATCCCCTCCAATGGGGTAATGCTGGGCCTGTTTTGGGAGTAACCCACCCAGTCACCCATTCCTTTGCCAGTAATTGATATAGCCTGGCAGGTGTCATAACAACACAGCCTTCTCTCCAGCAGGCATGCTTAAGTGTGGCTGACGTGGACTGTCTGGCACTGTCTTTCAATAGACTCTGGGAACTTTGCAAGGGGGAAAAAAGGGTGACGAGTGATGGTGAGGGTGGAGAAATTCAAGCAGCTTCGGCTTCAGTCATTTACTAAGGTATTACTGGGGAACTCCAGCCATTGCCAGCTACAGCACATATATGTAGCATGTTGCGAAGATGTGTAGGTGAAGAGTAAACAACATACTGAGAGGCTTTCATTTCACATCAGCTTGTCTGCTATCAGTAACAGTTGGAATTGGGACCTGGATGCATTAGGTCTTCCCGGGTAAAGGCCTGGCTTATCATGTGATGTGTATAGTTGTGTAGTTCATGTTATGTTGAGGCTATTGAGCTTTCATTGATTGTGTCCTATTACCCAGATCCATAGAAGGTTATGGTGTCGACATGTATTATAAAAGTGTGATCTATGACCAGGGGTTCTGGACTAACTAAAAGCCAAAGCCATGGTTACAGGCTATTATTTTCTCAGTTGTTCAGCACACTGTAACCTATGGATGAGAACAAACTTTCAAAAGTAACCCGTTCACCTTCTCCACCTACCAAAGCTTTCCCTCTCAGCTGCGTAGGAGTTGTGTCCTCCTGTTGTGTGCTAGCATGCTAGCGCTAATGAGGCCAGCTGTCCAAACGCTCAGCCGGTCAGCCAGAAGGGACTGCAGCCTTTGTTGATGCTAGGTGTTACATCTCCTGTTGGAACACACATTTTTGTTTCAACACCGCCAACCATTTGGCACAGGAAGACCGTCTCTGTTCACCCCCCACACACCACCAACACCACCAATCTTGTACTTTTTCTCTCAGCAACCCTTGCTGTACTTCCCAGCTCCCACTTTTATTGTCCCACTGGCCGTTGCCACCTCCCATCTGCACACACCAGCACATTGATTTTCTCTCTACAGCTTTATATTTGATCATTTTCTCTTGATACTGCCGGTGGAGAGCGTTGCCTTTGTAATCGCTGACCTCAGCTCCACACCTGAGTGGCTGTGGCCCTAAACAGCCTCTCAGACTCATCCTAAAGCACGTACTGTTTCAGAATGAAGTGTTGCACCCTGTTTGGGCTGCTGAACAGACAATACATCACCTGGCAGAGTCGCTCTGACAGAAAAGAGAGGTAGGGATAGGGAGAGAGAGGTGGTGTTAGGCAGACAAGGGAGAGGGGAGAGAGGAACAAGGACAGACTAGTTTATACAGTCTCAAATGCTATATAAATCCAGTTAATTGTCAGTTTATTTGAATGGGATCCCAGCTTTGTGGCTCCCAGGTCTTCAGTTGTTCTATTGGCTTGCCTGTTAAGAACCTTAAATAGACTATAGCACGTAGCCTGGATAGCAGTCCAGGTACAAAGGATGTGCGTCACCCCTGACTGAGCTGAATGTATCTCTTGAAAACTGCAATATGTAGGTGGTCACATCATAGTAAAGAAAAAAAAAGATAATATTGTGGAGTGAGGAATAGTGTGAAGAGAGGAAAGAGGCTGAGAATGAAATAGCTCTCCTGATAAACCCCGATAGGATTTCGCAGCTGCGGCACAGCGGTGTTGACCCCATGAACGACTCGCCAAATAACAGTACTTCTCCCTCCTCCTCCTCCTCCTCCTCCTCCACCTTTCATCCCGCCGCCCCCACACCTCCTTCCTCCCACCTCCCCCTCAGCCTGAACCCTGCACGTCTACCGAGTTTGTGTGAATACCAACCGGTTGTAATGACCTGCACAATGCAGAGAAAGGGAGAGACCTCACCAAAACAATTCTCATTGATTGAAACGGAGGATCATGATTCTCCCGGATACGCCTCCTCCCGACAAAAAACATAAGCAGCCACTTCAGAAAGAGGTGGGCGAGTGGGGTTGGGGTGAGTGAAGAAAAGAATGTTCAGGTGCTTTGTACTGGCAGTGCATATTCAGACAGTGAATGCAGGTGGTGTGTGTGCAAGCGCTGAGTGCAGTGTGTATGATGTGAGATAAAGTAGCTGGAGAGCTAGTTTCAGTGCTGCAGCCCGGGCCCTCTGCTGACTGGGCTGCTCTCACTGGAGAATTGATTTGGCCTCCGAGAGGATCTGTAGCTCTCTCAGTGGAACAGAGGGATGGGGGGCAGAGTGGGTGGAAGTAACACAGGTGGAATTGAGAGATGGAGGAACTGGGTGGAAATTAAGAGAAGACACAGTAACACACACTCACACACATCTGAAGCAGACAGTCAGTCAGGAAAATTTACTCCCCGTAATAACCGACTCTGTAGGCTGGCTGTCTCTGTGTCTCCTGGCTCCTTCAGCCCATAACACAACCGACCAGGTCACACCGACTCCCACACAGCACACACTACTTCAGCCTGAAATCTAATGATCTCACACACTGGTACTGTATGTGTGTCTGCAAGTGTGAATTTTCTCTGTTTTTCTGCAACGTGGAGCCTGTTGTTCTGGACTTTGTTTTCACTGTGGATTCATATCTTTCTCAAATTTTAATTTGCATACTTTTACTACATTGAGGCATCTAAATCATCAGTTGCAGTATATTTACTAGCCCTCCATTCACTCTGTTGTTAGTTCCCTAGCTGTTTTATTCTCTCCTGCTTTAACAACCCACTTTCCCGAGGGGATCATTTTAAGTTTCATTTCATCTATTGAAGTTAGGCTATGGTCTATGTAATTGGTGTTTCCAACTCCCTACCCCCTCCTCCTTCAACCATTCCCTTTAATAGTTTTGACATTTAAATGACATAGTACATATATTTAACCTCTCCAATTCATGGCCTTTCACATTCAGTGCTTATAATCAAGAAGCACACACAGTCCACCTCACGTTATTTTTATCAAGGATAAAAATACTAAATGTACTAATTAAAGAAAATTGACATAATCTGACCAAACATTCTAACCTCTGCCCCCCATGTCTCCTTGCACAGTGACTAACTACAATAATGTGGTGGAGGCCGGCTCAGACTCCGATGACGAGGACAAGCTGCACATCGCGGAGGAGGAAGGCAGCCTGGCGGACGGGGCCGACTGCGACAGCACCCTGCCAGACGACGAACACCCCAGGGAGCGCTGCTGGGACGGATGTGAGACCAGACACACACTCATAGGGCGCATTATTATCATCACACATCCACACTGAATCATGCAAATACACACCTAATCTTCCCACCCACCATTTCCGCAATGTTCTGTGTTCCAATTTTCTGCATTGCGGAAAAGTTCAGCACAAGGGCTCAGTTTATCTTATTTTCTGCTTTAAAATCGTATTTTCATAGTGGGGAATAACAGCACTTGATTCACTATTTGCCAGAATTGTCTGTAGACAAGTGCCAGTTTATTGAGACAAGTAAGGTCTTTCATGCCTCTAGTACAGGGGTCACCAACCTTTTTGAAACTGAGAGCTACTTCTTGGGTACCGATTAATGCGAAGGGCTACCAGTTTGATACACACTTCTGAAATAACAAATTTGCTAAATTTACTAAATGTACATATTATTAATAATATGTTATTATTAATAATCAATGATATTCATCTATGTGAAGACACTGATCATGTTAATGATTTCTCACAATAATTATCAACAATGATTTAACAAGGTAGGAAACAGATAAATATAAATATGCAACACTTTATTTCTATAAATCTCTGCAAGTATTTATATTTTCAGATGATCACTTCTACAACATTTTCACTAGCCACTAACAATTTTTAACAAATCATGCACTACGTTGCACCATGTTTGTACAGATTATCAATTATGTAACATACAAAAATCAACTTTCAGATTTTACCGAACTTATCACCGAATCTGCAGCATTTTTTAACAAAATTATCATATGTTACATTTAACAAACACATTTGTCACGATTTTTCAATAATTGATTTCAACTTTGCCATGGCAATGCCATGTTGCCACTGATAACATCTGGTATCTGTTTCTTTGTCTGTTAGTGGGAAGCCTGGCATTGCATGCTGTTCACCAGTGTATTATAATCTGGGGTGTAACTTGACACTGCAACTCTGAGTGAGTCTTGCAGATGTGCATCAGTGAGGCGTGTTCTGTGTTTGTTCTTGATGAAGTTCATGTCAGAAAAGGCTGATTCACAAAGATAGGTTGAACCAAACAGGCTGGCAACCTTCATAGCTGCTGTGCATACACCACTGTTCTTTTCTGTGTCAACAAGGCACCAAAAGTTTGGTGCAGCCTGATAGGCTTTGAGGTGGAGGTCATTTTGCAATGTTACAATTTCAATTTCCACCTGTCCAGCATCCAAGCTGAATGTTGCACTTAGTTGCTCAGAAATGCATGTTGTGTCCACGTTCATGAAAGGATTGGAAATGAACGACACACATGGCTCAAGCTGATCAAGGTCACAAAACCTGTTCTCAAACTCTTGCCCAAGTCTGTTTATGACTTGAGAGTACTTTTCTGCAAGTTTGTCAAAAGTCTCAGACGCAGAAGCATTGTCTTTCAGCACCATCTGCACAGAGGGGAAGTGCAGCACCTTTTTTCTCTGTAAATGCACAGAGAAAATGTTCATCTGAACTTTAAATGCATTTAAAGCACTTATCATGTCAGCAACAGTCTTACCTTTGCCTTGCAGCTCACAGTTCAAATGGTTCAGTTTCCCAGTAATGTCCGTTAAAAATGCAAGGTCAAGTGTCCACTCAGTGTCCTCCAGCAGCGAGGTGTCTTCGCTTTTGGATTGCATGAACTCTTTGATTTCACCCAGAAGTGACAAAAAACGAAGCAAAATTCGTCCCCTGCTGAGCCATCGGATTTCCGTGTGTAGTAGCAGGTCACCATATTCAGCTGACAGCTCCTCCAATAGCACCTTGAATGTTCTGTGCTGTTTAGCTCTGGAGCGGATGTTATTTATGATCTTCACGACGGGAGTCATCACGTGTCCAAAGCCAATCACCTTTGCACATAACGCCTGCTGGTGAATGATGCAGTGGTAATGCATAAAGTTTGGGAACTCTGTGTCACCTTTACAATGCGCGATGAATCCTGTATGTCGGCCAATCATAGCAGGAGCGCCGTCGGTAGTCACTGATACTAGCTTTTCCAACGTTACCTTTTTCTCCGCGAAAAACTCCTTCACTGCGTTATAGATGTCAACTCCCCTCGTAGTTGTCTTTAGGGGCAGCAGTGTCAGAAGTTCTTCTTTTGTGGAGAAATCATCAAACACCATCCGGATGAAAGACCATCAGCTGCGCTGTACTGCTGCTGTCCACGGACTCGTCACACTGGATGCTGAACCACCTGGACTTCGCCAGATCCCGGTCCAGCTGATCGGCCAAGTTCCCGGACATAGCCGTCACTCTTCTAACCATTGTAGATGCCCCCAGTTGGACATCGGAGAGAGTGGAGATGACATCGGTTCCATATTTCTCGTCTTTAAGCACAGTTTTTGCAATTATCATCATTGCTTCTTTGAAAACCTCCCCGTCTGAAAATGCCTTCTTTTTCTTAATCAAGAAATGTGTAGCTCTAAATGAGGCTTCGGTTCATTTTAAGGAGTTTTTCACCGGTCTCGTAAAAAAAGACTGCTGTTTGCACAAAGCTGCCTTTTACTCGTGGGCTTTTTCCGCTCGTAGTGCACTTCCCGGTGGGTAGTTAGCATGGTAGCTTGTGTGACACGTCCTGAAATGTCTCTCCACATTGTGCCGCTTTGCAGTCGCCACAGTTGCCCCGCAAATGAGACACACGCAGGAATCTTTCACAGTCGTAAAAAAGAACTCTTCCTCTCATTCATTGTGAAAATGATATGTTTTCTTTCTTTTTTCTGCCATGTTGTCGGGGGTAAATCATCTCCTCACCTTCACTGCGCCCGCTAGCTGGTCTCTACGGCAACTGTTGCCGTTTAACCGTTTAATCTAATTTTTTTTTTTTAATTATTGTCATTTTAAAATTTACACCAATGCAAGTGTGATTTAAAAAAGAATATATAGTGAGCTATTTTTAGAACAGGCCCGTGGGCGACTCATGTGGTCCTTGCGGGCGCGCAGGCACCATGTTGGTGACCCCTGCTCTAGTATCATCTGAATTACACTGGCTGATTTTCCGCTTCATTTCAAGCATCAGAACAAATTACTTCTTAAGATGTATATTTTTTTAGCAAGTGTCTCACTGTCAGTCCTGCCATCGTTAGGCTGACAAAGAAGTCTCTTTGCACGTGATACTTATTGCTGTCTCCTCAGGAGAAGAGCATTACTTACAAAGGCCTCCAGCACATAAATGCAAATGTGTCATGTTTTGTTACGACATCGATTGTTTGACTGCTGCTGCCTCATATTGACCACAGCTGATGTGATGCAGGCTAAAATGGAAATGTTTCGCTGACATCTGTGCACAGTTAAGTACCAGGCTTTGTCTCATTGTGAAACGCAGTGTAGGGAAACAGGTACTACACATGGAGGGTTTCCAACTAAGGCAGGAAGCACAATATTAAACAAAGACAATGCCAACAGAGGGAGAGACCTTCAAGCACAGAAAATAGCCTCGCAACCAAAGAGCCAGTGGAGAACTTTATGGCACTGGTGGGCATTGGAGGGGCCGCCGTGAACTTCTTTTTACCTCAAACTGTGTGGAATTGACATCAGAGGCAGCCCACTGTCACAGGAAGGGATGACATCACAACCCCCCTCCTCCCTTCAAAACAACAATCGCAGGTGCTGAAGGATGTTGGTGTTTCAACCAGGGCCCAAGGCCTCTGCGTTGCTCTCCTGACCTCATACTGCGTGTGCATCTAAATCTGTATGTGTGTGCATTTGTGACGCTGTTAGTTTCGGGCCTGTGCCAAGTACAGTATGTGCAACGCTATGACAAGTCCATATGAAATGTAATTAGATATTCAGCCACAAGAATATTTATTTTAGGGTGTTGCTCCTTGCAGCTCTTGGCTGGATCTTTCATGGGTGAGAGATGTGTGACACTGAGGGGGGCTTTGATTTAGCAAGAGGTCAACTTAGCACATTCGAAAATGTCCAGCAACCTATCACTTTCAGTTTAGGGAGGGATTTTTAGAAATTCCTCTCCAATGAGTTGACCTCAGTTTCAGCTCAGTCGGTTTCAGTTGCAAGGTTTCAGTTGCACATGCACACATACGTGTACACACTTAATCCACAGACCTGTGCACAGTGTAGCCACCTATTCCCCAGACTATGCTGTCATTTTCATCACTGCTCTCCAGCTGTACCTCCTTGAATAAAGGGAAAGTTGGAAGAAGAAGAATGTCATTGGTTTTGGCCAGGGCTCGCAAACATTAAACACTTCAAAAGCATAAATTACACTGAAACAGCTCAGCGAGCTGAGTGCACTCCACAGTTATGCCTGATCAGGCATATTTTCCTTTGCCTTCGCTCATGTGCGCACACACACTCTTTCTTGTTCTCTCACTGTCTCTACTCCTCATCTCATACATCATACATAGTTTGCTGTCACTCTGGATTGGACTGATGAAACACGGAGAAAGCCACAGTCCTTTAAACAAACACTTCCCTCATCTCTCATCCCTTCATCCGTTGGTTTCACTCCTGAGAATAGAGAAGTTTCTGGTGCAGCCTTGAAAAGTGACCACCACCCACTAATCTTCTCCTCAGCGTAGCCCAGTTTGCTTCAAATTAAAACCTTGACACCCCTTCTCCTGAGACTGCCGTGCTCCAAAACCGACGGTGGTTTTTCAGTGCTTTGCCATCTCTTCTTTTCTCTCCTTTCTCCCCTCATTATCTTTTTCACGCTCCCGTTCTCTCTCACTGTTTCTCTTGTTCTGAATCATTCCTCTTGATTATATGGTATCATGGGCTCCCTGCTCGCTGTCATTACTCATTCACTCCTAAATGATTATGTAGTAGTGGAACAGCCCAGTGTTGGTGCAGTAAACTACAGCCTGCTCTCCTCTAAGAACAGGCTGACTAACTCCAGGGGAGGAAAAGGTAGAGAAAGCGTTGACCTAGGAGGGCTTCTCCTTTATATTTGATGAGTTGTAGAGCATGATTACATCTCAGAGAATGGGCAGGGTGGAGCTGGAGAGCTTTAAAATCGTGAGGCAGCAATGGCACTTAATGAGAGCGAAAGACTGGGTTTAACTGCATGGAAATATAGCCTAAGGCCACTAGAAGATGAGCTGGTTGTTTGCTGAGTGTGTGTGATGGGCACTCGTGCTGCACTGCATTATTCGAACCAGCAGTGAAGTTTCAAGGCTCTCACGCGCAATGACACTTAATATTTCCTCATCGTTGGCCTGACGTGCAGTGATGATATTTGATGTTTCTTAGCATTGGTCTCAAATCCATTTGTGCAGCCGGGACTCTGTGAACACACAGGAACACCTACATTCCTGCGTGCCTTATGTCACAATGTGATGTTAAAAGTGAGCCACCCTTCTGGACAGGAAAGGAAAAATCTTCAGAGAGCTGGGAAGCTTGTCCAGTGGAGACACGCAGCACAAATGCTTGATAGCACTAAGCCAAGGATAAGCAAATCATCCTAGATTTGGAAATACCTCACATCTATTCTCTGATTTACCTCCTGTTGATGGGAGATAACAGTGTAACATCTTTACTAATGATTGTGGAATATTTGAGCTGTTTGTGCAAATCCTTATCGCTGAGATGTCTCTCCCATCCACGATAGAATCTTTGAACGAGTCTGGATGCACGACCACAGGAAGCAGTGGGGGCAAAGGTTGGCCAGGGCAGGAAATGCATCATGGGATACCGTATCATGTTGCAGAGATGTGGGCAGAGAAGGATGAGAAAAGAGCGAGGGAAAGAGGAGAGGAGAGAGTGGGTGGTCTGGTGATTTTGTTCTAAGACAGACTATAGTTAGGTTACGCTGTAAAATAAATAAAGAGCAAACTACTTTTTTAGATCAGAAATGCAACAGAATGTCCTGCTATAACCTCGCGGGGCCTTCGTTCTGGGGCTTTTGAACTCATTTTCCACTTGTGCAGTGGTGCATTCACATCCCTGTGTCAGCACATAAATGGCCTGTGTGATGTTTCATGTCAGGGGAGCAGCCTGATAACACGGGGCCGCCTCAAACAGCCTGTGAACCCTTCTGGCCTTGCGCTGTACTTAACAAAGAGCCACACACACACACACACACACACACACACACACACACACACAAGGAGCGAAAACAACATCTTGTCATACCATTGCACCAGAGACCCCCAACTGGGACTCTACTTCACACACATGCTCAACATTTAGTAGCCTCGAGGTTTGTTTGAGTGTTTGGATGCTGCCTTTGAGCAGGGGATGGGAGCTAACACAGTCAGATCAGCACTTTCCCACATGCAACACGTTTTACAATGTCTTGTCAACAGCCAACAGACCTGTGAACAATATGAGACCATTAATTTAAAGGAATGGGTTGACAAGTTGGGAAATACACTTTGCTTTCTTCTAAAAAATGTGGCAAATATGTCTAGGGGGTGTTGCTGATGTTGTTGAGGTCATGGGAGAAAAGCTGTGTGATATGTGGGGGTTAACAGCAGCCCCTAATGTGTTCCTGATCCTCTACTGTATGATGAGAATCACACAATTCAACTCTCTCACCTGCACCTGCTGTTGGCTTCTGCTTTACATACACACACACATGTTCACTAACACACAGCCTCTTTCTCTGTATTATCTCTCACGGTTTTTTTTTACAGGGCATGGTCTTTAATAACCATAGCAACAAATGACTGCGCTCAGATTGTTTCATGGCTTTGTTAAGGTTCACCAGAGGAAGCCAGAGGGCTGTATGTAAGAGTGCTGGTATTCACTGTGCGTCGGTGAGTCATGAAGTGCTACACCTGTTCCCATCTCCGAGGAGAACACAGCTGGCCCCATCTTTCAACACACACAATTCACAAAACACAATTCTCAAATCTCCGCTAAGCAGGGGAAGGGCTTAAATCAATCCGTAAAACATCTGCCTAGTAAACACTACCACAGTATCCACAGTAGCCTAACTTTGCTTTTAGCTGATAGCTCACCCTTGTAATTATTCTCTGTAATGATACACATAGGCACACTAACATATCCATAGAGGAATAATGCTCGGTTTAATCGCAGACACACTATACTTGTTTCCGGTATCTACTTCAGGAAGCTCTGGGAGAGCAGGGACGGAAAGAGGGAAGGAAGCTTTCGTGCATCCTAAACTCCATCCTCAGGTTACACTTCCTATAAGACGCAGCTTTGTAATTAGTGCTCGTTAGACTAGCTAGCCGGACTCATGTGATGTGGAGGAAGAACATGCTCGGCTCCCACATGCAGGCTCTCATTTGCTGGGATATTAAGCACAGTCTGAAGGCCAAGCCTCTCAAAGGAGCAGAGCGAGGTGTGTGTGTGTGTGTGTGTGTGAGCATGACTGTGTGCTTGCACCCGTTCCTGCGTGATATCTATCCGCCGCAATACATCAGAACAAGATTCATCACCTAATTATCAGTCCCAGTCTCAACAAGTACCTTACCTAACATTGTGAATAGAGGCTTGCCATTCAGTTTTACAAAGAGCTTGATGCTCATACAGTAGCCTGTGGCCTTTGATGCTAATTAGTTTTCTCATCCTATTGTGAACAACAGCATTCAGGATGTTTGTTTTTCTCTCACGGCACTGCATGCCTCATTCCAGGCTGGTGATCGTGTCATGATCAAGGGCTTGGACTGTAAGATCCGGTTCAGCTGTAATGACACTCACTGTGACATTATTGGATTATCACATTTCATCTACAAAGGTTAGGGTTTCATACGTACAGCCTACATCGATAGAAAAAACATGTAAGTCTTGAAATAACGGGGTAATCGATAATTCCTTTTGAGTCTAATGAGTGTGTGTTTGTGCCTTCACAGTGAAGGAGGATTGTGTATCAGACGGTGAGGATGACGTGAGCACAGACGCCCTAGTGGAGGAGATGCTCCAGCAAGGAGACACGGCCGTCATCTACCCAGAGGCCCCAGAGGACGAGCCTCAACGTCAGGGCACCCCTGACGCCAGCGTCCATGACGAGAACGGTACAGGACATCACCACACAACATTCACAGCCCATTCGTGTTATACAAAAAACTCTAAAAACACTCTTATCAAGATCATATTTGTGTGTACATCCATTTCCAGAAATACTATTGGGTGCTTAGTGCATTCATTGCTTTAAATGTCATTCATATCTTTATTAGTAGTGCACACAAGCAAGATGTAGTGTCCCTAAATCACACACACACGAAACACACACCGCTTTTTCCATTCAAGTCACTGAGCTCTCACACTATTACTGCACATACCCAGTAATTACTCGCCCCCTGGGGACGGCTCTACCTGCTCCCTGTCTCACCTCAGGTGTTAACTCCACCCCATTAACGCCACTCTCTGACATCATTACACACACACCGCTATTTGTTAAGTGCAGCACACTGGGGCCTTTATTGCTCCGGGGCTTTTGGCTTTTACCTGCTACCGCAGAGAGGGAGGAGGAGAGAGAGAAACAGCAACACCTGAGTAAATTTGTCACGTCTGTGCGAGCTCTCACTCACAGCTACCTAGGCGATAATATGTGTGCATTCCCATCCCGAGGCCCTCACCTGTCCCGCAGGGGAAGTTAATACATCACCTGTTAACGAAGTAATGCTTCACCTGTGTGGGAGCCAGGCAACTGAGACCCTCTGTTAACCAGCTTGGATCTAGGCAGGCGGCTGTTGTTTAACAAGCTCACTTTTCCTCACATGCGTGGGTGTTTTTGAAACGCTTCTAATGCACAATAGGCAATCAAATGATGGAATTTCAGGCGTGTGAACGCTGTAATCGGTGGGCTTTGTGTCAGCAAGAAGAACAAAAGCAAAAATAAATCCAGTCCTACATTGGCAATCCAGGGAGCTATTTTTATAAGGTCAGGAAGGTGTTACTACGGATCACTAATCAGCTTTTATCCATTTGGTTACCTGGGTGCTGTTTACCTGTGGGGGAGGATCTCTCAGTGATTGGTGAAATAGCAGAGGAGTGTCACTGTGGCAGGCCTTGTGTAACATCAAAGAGCCCTCCCTATTGACCATGTGTTTTAACCCCCTCTTCTTCTCCCCCTTCATTCTCACATATGTCATTACAACACCCTCCTCTTGTGTTTTTTTTCACCCAGGAACTCCTGATTCGTTCTCTCAGCTGCTCACCTGCCCATACTGTGCACGTGGCTACAAGCGTTACAGCTCCCTGAAGGAGCACATTAAGTACCGGCACGAAAAGACTGAAGAGAGCTTCAGCTGCCCTGAGTGCAGCTATAGCTTCGCATACCGCGCTCAACTGGAGAGGCATATGACGGTCCACAAGGGCGGGCGTGATCAGGTAAAAACTGACTGGAAACTGATAAAACACATTCACTGGTTAAACTGAGAAATCCCTCGTTCTGGTATCTTGTAATGATTTGAATATTTTGTATAAACGCAGTTTTCAGCAAACGTACCTGTGTTGTCCTTTGTGAAATACTTAATGCAGCAAGATGATTTGTGAATCCTTGAATCCTCTTTTAAGAGCATACTACCGCTCTGGTACTATAATAATAAAGTATACTCATTAACATGAACATTTTGCAAGACTGACTGAAACCAGGTAGTGAAAAACTAGTCAATATTCTATATATCTTTATATTTTATATTAAAGATATTCTCTGCTTCAGTTTAATATTCTAATATGTATATGTATCAGTCTGCACTACTTTTTCAAATACTAGTGTGACTGGATTACTTGTGATTGGTTTCAGTGGCATACTACTTCTGTAGTGCTGCAGTAAACATGCACTGACAAAGTGATTCTAAATTATGCAAACCTACATGGAAGTTTAGTCCTGTTTCTTTAGCAGCTCGCTTTCAAACATGATAAATAAACATGAGCTTTTGCCCTCGATTGATTAATGACATTGTGACATGAATTAGTAGCAGTTCAAAGGTTGTGTTTTCATAGTGTATGTCACTGAATGTCTTCTCTCCCTTCATTTGACAGAGACACATCACACAGTCGGGAGGCAATCGGAAATTCAAGTGCACTGAATGTGGCAAAGCATTTAAATACAAGCACCATCTGAAGGAGCACCTACGCATCCACAGCGGTGAGTGGACAACCCCTGTCACCATGGAAGCATTCTGTGTGTGTATGGGTTTGTGTGTATGAGTGTGTGTGAGCAGGCCTCTTTGCCATGATTCTCTGTTGGCCACAGATGTTTCAGTGTACATTGAACCAATATTTATGTTTTATTTATGTTTTAGCCAATTCCCTGTATTTAGATAACCTTTATTGTGTTTCAGTCCATTGTGTGCTCTTCCTTAATGTGCCATAATTGTGTTTCTTTTGGCATTATGGGACAGCAATTAGAGAAGGGCAATTCCCAATGGTGCCATTACATCAGCATTTAAGCATCATTGAAATGCATTAGAGCTTTTTCCTGCCGTACTGCTCATAGCCTAGCTTGCTCATTTAGTTTCATTCACTAATGGCAATCTGTTTTTCTCCCCGCCTCTTTCTATCTCTCTCTTTTTCTCTGTTACACACATTGTGGTTTTATTCAGGAGAGAAACCCTATGAGTGCTCCAACTGCAAGAAGCGCTTCTCCCACTCAGGCTCATACAGCTCCCACATCAGCAGTAAGAAGTGCATCAGTGTCATCTCAGTAAACGGCAGACCACGCTTGGGGAACGCCAAAACCCAGACCCAGGGTCCATCACCAGTGCTGCCCACGCCGCCCTCAGTCCTTCGCACCCAGATTAGAGATAAGCTGGAGCACAGCAAGCCCCTGCAAGAGCAGCTGCCCCTCAACCAGATCAAGACTGAGCCATTGGACTACGACTACAAGACGACGTTGATAACATCCCCAGCTCTGACCGCCATGAACGGTGGAATTTTCAGTGGAGGGGCTGCAGCTCCTCTGCAGGGCACAGTGCAGGCCGTGGTCCTGCCCACTGTGGGACTGGTGTCGCCCATCAGCATCAACCTGGCAGACCTGCAGAATGCTCTCAAAGTGGCGGTGGACGGTAATGTCATTCGCCAGGTGCTGGAAAGCAATGCCAAAGGCCAGGGGCAGGTAAACTCGGGGTTAACCACTGGAATGCTCCATCCCCCGCAGCAGCAGCTCATCTCAGCCATCAGTCTGCCTATTGTGGGTCAGGATGGAAATGCAAAAATCATTATCAACTACAGTTTGGACCCAAACCAGGGCCAGCTCACAGCCCAAAACCTGAAGAAAGAGCCTGAGCCAATCTCACCAGCTCAGACCACCACTGACACCTTCAAGTCCCAGAAACTCCCAGAAGATCTTACCATCAGAGGCGCCAGGCCCAATGAGACTAAAGAAAAAGAGGAAAAGACCACTAAAACTTGTCTCCTGTGTGATAATTGTCCCGGTGGGCTGGAAACACTCCATGCCCTCAAGCACTGCAAGAAGGATGGTGTCAGATTGAACGGAGCAGGCCTGGATAAGTCTGAGTCTGCTGTTGCTGCCCTACTGTCAGATGGGGGACTCTGCAACCAGCCCAAGAACCTCTTGTCCCTGCTCAAGGCCTACTTTGCCTTAAATGCAGAGCCCACCAAGGATGAGCTGGCTAAGATCTCTGACTCAGTCAGCCTGCCCATCCATGTGGTTAAGAAGTGGTTTGACAAAATGCAGGAGGGTCAGATATCACTGGGTGCTCCAACACCTCCCTCAGAGGAAGAGGACACCTGTGAAGCTAACAGTGTGGTGTCTCTGGTCCCAGGGAAGGACACGGCCAATATGAGCCCTTCTGTGACCCAGGATAGCCCTACAGAGGCCACCCCAGCGGAGGTCAATGGCACTCACAGCTCACCGGCCTCCCCCTCGCCACTAAACCTGACAGCTGGCGGTCCCATCCCAGCCCAGCCTCCCCAGAGCACTGAGGGACCCCTAGACCTGTCGCTGCCAAAGCCCACCAGAGAGGAAGCGGAGAGAGTGGTAGCTAAAGCCCGTGTTTACCCCTCCCCTTCCCCTGGCTCTACCAATGTGGATGAACCCCTAAACTTAACTTGCACAAAGAAAGAGGCATCGCCACTCTCAGCCATTGGCGCCAGCCCCATCGCACTGTTCGCCAACCAGCCAAGTGCCAAACCCCTCGACATTGTGACCACAATGCAATGTCTAAGGGCACTAGCCACTAACAACAAACAGACTATCCTGATCCCCCAGCTGGCTTACACCTATACCACTACGGCAAACAGCCCTGCGGGGACTGAGATGCAGGAAACCATCCACCTCAACGGAGTGAAGGTGTGCAACCATTTATGTCCTGTAAATTAGCAACAGTTGAGCTTTACTTAAGTATTATTGTATAAGTATAATTTGACATTTTGGGAAATATGCTTTGCTTTTTTTTCAGAGTTAGATGAGAAGATCGATACCACTCTCATATCTGTACGCTAAATATGAAACTACAGCCAGCAGCCTGTTAGCTTAGCTTAGCACAACGACTGGCAACAGGGGGAAACAGCTAGCTAGGCTAGCAAAATCCGCCTACCAGCACCTCAAAGAGGTCACTAATTAACATGTAATTATTTACTTGTTTGTTTACTCCACGTTGTGGGTTTACCAGGCAACCAGAAATAACTTGTTAATTCGTCAAATTTAAAGGAGGTTGGAAGGCAGATTTTGTTACCTTTTTGTACAGTCAGGCTAGCTGTTTTGAGTCTTTGTGCTAAGCTAAGTGGCTAGTGGTAGCTTTATATTTACTGTACAGACATGAGAGTGGTATGAACTCTCACCAAGAAAGCTTAAAAGCATATTTCACAAAATGTCAAACTATTACTTTTATTCACAGTGTCTGTACTCCTCAGCTACTGTGTGGCCTACTGTATACAAGGGAGGAAGTTATTTTAGAATGTTCTCAGCTTTATTAGTTTCCTCAGTATTTCAGTTGGTTTTTGTTCCTTTAGTGTCATTGGAGGTCAGCCACAGCAAACAGGTTTGACTCTGAAATTCTTATTTTGTAAACCAGTTGATTTACAGCATGCAGGAAAGGATTCAGTGTCTAATCTGGTAGCCATTCTGAGTAGCAAGTGGATTGGAATCAAGTTGGCTTTTCTCTTTTTGGAGCAATCAGTCAAACCCTTCAGTCCAGATCATTACTTCATATTGTTCAAAATCCCCAGAACATGATAGATAGTCTGAAACCATCCAAAATCTAATCAATAAGTCATATATAGAAATGTCAGAATTCAGTGCTTTGTAAAAATAATAGCCCTTAATGGTTCTTCATTGTGCAGACACCTAATGGCCCCGTAATGATGGATGTAGATCTCTCTGGGTGTGTGAGTGATCTTCCTGGGCTGTCACCATGAGGACAGGAGGCTGCACTTGCTGCTTACTGCAGAGCCCCTATTGATCTGCTGGAATCTGTTTAAACGGCACACCTCTGCCTGCCTCATTGATTTATTGTTGTTGTATTATACTTTCGTGTTAAGTGGATTGGCATAGACCTGCCTTGTAAAAAAAGAGCCCTGTGTATATATCTTCTCTTTAATATTGCCTCACATCCTCTTTCGCTGCATCAGTGGATGAGGTTTTACCAGCCCAGGCAACAGGAGAAAACTGTAGGTCTGCTCTTGAACAGGATATGGTTATGTTTCGGGCCAAGGAAAAGATTGAGATTTTAATTTCACAACTGCATCCAGAGAGAGCTATGAGTAGGACACGGCATCATTTCCTGCAATGAACACACACATTGTTCAGTGGTACTGGTACTTTTCTGAGTCATTAATTGTCTTTTTGCTGTAAAACAAATGGAAAAACCTCACTTTGAATTCCTACCAACGCATCTGTGAATTCTCATATTCTCCAGGAGGAGAAGCAGGACACTGGCTCAGAGGGCGTGTCCGTGGAGGAGCAGAATGACTCAGACTCGGGCCCTCAGAGGAAGAAGATGAAGAAGACGGACAGCGGGATGTACGCCTGCGACCTGTGCGACAAGATCTTCCAGAAGAGCAGCTCGCTGCTGAGACACAAATACGAACACACAGGTAAATACAAGCTCTCATGTGTTTCCCAGGTCTACATACGAACACGGCCAAAAATAACAGATGGACTCTGAATTTAAAAGAAACGCAGAACCGGAACTTGTCTCACTATCACTCACTGTTGGGTCCTGGGAAAGATGAGTCAGAGTGTGAGCAAAAGGGGATTTTGAGCAACAGCGTAAAGAAGGGTGGACACCTCCAATCCAGCAGGTATTACTCAACATGCACAGAAGAGGTCTGAGAATTTTTTTCTGCCTACTCCCCACCTCTGTGCTGCCAGCTTCTCATGTGAAGCACCAAATGTTGCAAGAGGCGAGCTCTGGTAGTGATTTGGATCGCTCAGATGATGGTTCCGTGGCCAAGTGCAGGTCAACGCTCTCAGAGGCGTTTTAGTTATTCTTTTCTTTTTTTTTCTTTATTACTCTGATACTTGGCTTGCAACCATAGTTTTCAGCTCCAAATGACATCATCCTAGGTGAAACTAGCTGTTCCCTGCCTGGATAAAGTTTCCTTGAAGGTTTTTAAGCACAATTGTTGTGATTTTGTTGTATTGTTTTGAAATGTTCTCCTTGGATACATGATGATAGATGATGATAGATACTGTTATGGGCCTCTCAACCTTTCACACAACAATGTGGGGGAATTACTGCGATTGCACTGGAGTGTTTATTGTTTTCCTCCCATGTCTGAGCTTTTTTACTCAACAGCATTTTCATTTTTCTTAAACAGAGATGTTGATACATATTTATTTTCTCTTTCTCTGCAGGGAAGAGACCTCATGAGTGCGGCATCTGCAGCAAGGCCTTCAAACACAAACACCACTTGATCGAACACATGCGGCTCCACTCGGGGGAGAAACCGTACCAGTGTGACAAGTGCGGCAAGCGCTTCTCCCACTCAGGCTCCTACTCCCAGCACATGAACCACCGCTACTCCTACTGTAAGAAGGAGACGCAGAGCCAAGGCGGAGGCCGGGAGAGCCCCGAGGAGGACAGCGAGGCCCAGGCAGAGATGGAGGCCCTGAGCCGGGAGCAGAGGCAACACCTGGCCCCGTCCCACCTGGACTCAGATGCTCAAAATCACGTCACGTCGTTCAAATCGATCAAAGATCAAAATCCGTCATCGGCGACAAATCTTTTCATTCCTTCGTATCAAACATCCGATCGGCAAAAATTAGCCGGAAGAGGGGAAAACAGAGGGGGAGGTCTCAGAGGAGAGTGGAGCCGAAACAAACACGGTTTCTGAAGACTAGAAGCAGATGCCGCTGGAGAAAGTAGATACTGACTAAAAGAGGAATCAGACTCCTCCATGAGACACAATCAGATTCCTCCTCTCCCCGTGCAGAGGAAGAAAGCAGAAGATGATGTCTGGTCACTCTGACAGTTCGTTTCAGTTCACTACTGTGTAGAAATCCAGGTGTGCCTGAAAAAATACTAGTGACTTTTCCACATGAAAGAGATTTCTCACTGTCAGAAAAATCCATTTGTAAAGAAAAAGATGAAGATGAACATGAATTTTAACAAATGAAGTAAATGCATTATACAGACTTTGGAAGCTAGAGCCGACATGTTTTAGATAATGTTTTATTACTAAAACACCTTGGGTCATTTCTTTTTATCAGTGTTACTAATTTTATCACTCATATTTTAACCTTTAAAAGCTGTACAGTTGGGAGATATTTCTATACCTTTTTATTGCCAATGAACAAAAAAAGTCAGTATTTTATTAAGTTGGAAGGAAAATGAGAAAAATCCTGTGCACTACAAGTGGCTTGGTTTACCAATGGATTGAGCAGTTTAGTTGTGTTGTCTACCCTTCAGTATTACCGCACTAGATATACCACGCCATCACGCTAGCACATGTTAGCAATGCATTTCTTCTTCATGTTCTTTTGATTGGATTGTGAGCCTTAAGAAGAAAAACAATGGAGAGCGGACGGGTCATTTAGTTCCTTTTAGACTTTCAGACACATTGATGTCAAAGTTTCTTTTACAAATCAGTGTTTTATAGTCAGTTGAACATTTGGGGAAATATGTTCATTCCTTTTCTTGGTGAGAGTTAGATGATAGGGTCGATACCACTCTCATATCTGTCCGATAAATCTACGGCTGCAGACAGCAGCTGCTTAGCTTAGCACGAAGACCGAAACAGCTAGCTAAAGCTGCTAAAGCTAGCAGTTATTTCTTGCTCCACACTCCAGTACAGTAGGTGGTGGTAAAGCAAAGTATTTCTGACTTCTGTCTCTCTCTAATGCTAAAATAAGCTAACCATCTGGCTGTAGCTTCATTTTTACCAGACAGATACGTGAGTGGTATCGATCTTCTCATCTAACTCTCGGTAAGAAAGCAAATAAGCGTGTTTTCCCAAAATGTTAAAACTATTGCTTTAAATGTTCAGAGCGAGCAGAAAGGGGATGTAAAAAACTGTCTGACCCTCCCTATACCCACCCCCCCACTCCGAGCCATATGCAAAAAATCTAACTGAAACATGAGAAACATGCATATCAAAAGTGCCATTGAATATTGCTGTTGAAGCTTAGCAGCTCTGATCAGGTATTGCCGGGTCCCAGATCAACCAATAAGCCGGAATACTGTTGACTTTGGCTCATCACACCTGAGAGCGTAGAGTTTAGCCTACCACATATTCATGTATCATAGATTTTAGATAAGTTGCTTTTATTTCTGATCTGAGCGGCTAAAGGAATTACAATGCACATGTTTTCTAATGGATGATGATGAAGTATGATTTCTAATTGTGTCCTGCTTTTTTAAAGCTTATTCAGTGCACTTGTTTAACACACCATGAAACGCTCAGATGTCTTTTCAGGTAACAAAATGTAGGCAAATATGAATCCCAGGAGTTTAATTCAACAATGTTTTTACCTGTCAGTATTATTTTTTGTCTCTTATGTTGTGTAATGTTCTGTTTCAGTGTGTGTACTGTATGTTTTCAGCAATGGCAGTATTATCCCCACCCCCAAGGAGATGGGTATGTCTGTTTAGTCATAGAGAACTTTTATATTTATGTGTCTTATTTTTTATATTTCTTTATGGTTATTTATTACACTATGTAGTGTACAATACTGTAGTTTGTATTAATACGATAATATATTTTAGTATGGAAAAAAAAAAAGATTCAAAGGCAAATAACTACAAGCCTGGAAAAATGAGACTCCAGCATACTGAAGTATGTTTTTCGAACAAACAAAATGATGTTTTTCCTTGGGAAAAAAGAAACTCGCACCCTGCAAGCCTGAAAATTGGAACCTGTGACCTCTCTGCATCCATTCTCATGTTAGTTTAGTTTTCTTTCCCCTCTCTAATATAAAGCTACTGAACTTTTGAAAACTAATAGTATGTCTAATAGCATGAGTGTGTGCTGTTTTATTGAAGGATTATCCTTAACCACACAAACTGTCCTTTTTGCCAAGCCAAAATAATATTGACGTATGTTCTTATCTTTTTATTTGTGCCAATTTGTTACTTTATATGTCAGTGTCAAGACCATGCCCGCTTTTATATTCCCCTCCCCTTAACACCCTCATGTTTTTTTATAGTGATTGTTTTTTTGTTTGTTTTCGTTTTGTTAATTTTTTTTATGAGTCCCCATCTCACAATAAAATACATCAATTACAAGCTGCTGGGTTTGTTATGTAATTGTTATTGAGAGTTTTAAAATCACACAATATGAAGTTGGTGCTTACACTGCCAATATTCAAGTAAATATTACAATATAAAATACCATAAAGGACCACTTCAAAAATGTAAAAAGAAACGAAAAAGGTTCAGAACACAATTTAAATATTTAAGCTGAATGTTCTGTTTGGGGTCCTTCTATACCAGCTCAAAAAACATACTTAACATTGTTTTATCAGCTTGATACTTCATGACATTTCCTCAGTTTAAGAGAATTGCTCATGCACATGATTTTGAAGCAGTGACATGTTTTAGGAGTGTGCTACAGAAAATGTCACGTTATTTCTGTTTGGGGTCTCTGTCATGAATACAGACACCGGACAAGCAGGTAAGGTGAAAAAACAAGTCTTTTATTGTGAAGGCAGGCAGGAAAGGTGAGATGGTGGCCGGCTGGAGTATGGGGCTGAGGTGAGGGGGAGTAATCCAGGAGGGGGCTTGGCAAAGGGATTCCCGAGGATGAGAGCTAGCTGGCGGGCTTGGCAAACTGGCAAGGCAGGCGAACAGGCAGGCAGGTAATCCTGGAGACGGGGAGAACAGGTGTAAGGCTAACTGGCAAACAGACAGAAAAACTAACAGACTGACAAGGTGGGCAGGCGACAACTGGCTTCAGAGCTAGAAGTGTGGCACATTAACAAACCCTGAATGGCACAACGATCCGACGGGGACTGACTGTAGGTGCAGGTTCTTGTAGCAAGTGGTGATGGCTTGATAGCAGGCAGGTGTGCTGATCCCAGATGATGGGCAGGTGTGCAGCGAGAGAGACAGAGGGCACGGGGGGGGAGGGGAACAAGCAGACAGACAAAACTAAAACACACCAGACACACATACGATAAAGGCTGATAAAGGCTCATTCACAACAGGCAGGAGTCACAGTCAGGAGCCACGGAGGAGGGGTCGTGACAGTCTCAGAGAGACCAGCTGTAAATACAATGGATGCTCAAATGCTCTACATCTGTGATTGGTGTTAACAGGGATTTTTACACTGCACTACCCTCCCAAATCCCAAATTAGTCTTCTTCAATTTGTGTTATTGGAGTTTTATAACAGTTTGTTCACAAGAGTCTAACAGGGAGTTAGACCGCTATCAGGTTTATAACTGACCCCAAACATAAGTATTGTAACTATGCAACATAACATACTGTAGATGTCTTTGTGAATGACTTTTTGATTAACTAAATGAAAATATATTTGTCCGTGCGTGGCCCATATAACCTATAAAACATGAGATATTTGGTGTAATTAATGCATTATACTAATTTCCACACAATTGTCACCAAATTTGCAAGCCCACTTTGTGGCAAAGATAAGCGTCACCAGATCATTTTCTATATTCAGTTTTAATAAGGTCACTGTTTTTTTACATACACTAATGAGGTATGTGAGGCCCCAAACAATGATAAAGCAAAGGCAATGTCAGGAGAACAAAAGGGTTAAAGAAATAGTTTCCCATTTTGGGAAAAAAAAGGCTTCTTTGCTTTAAGATCAATAGTATGTTAAATATAAAGCAAGCAGCCAGTTATCTTAGCTTAGCATAAAGACTGGAAGTAGGGGGAGAGATTCCAGGAAGTGACTGCACCCGGCCAAGAAACAGTCTGGCGCATAATCCGTCCATAAAACAACAGTGTGTTGTTCTTACACTTTTTGTATGGATTAAACAAAGGAGATATAACGTGAGAGTAGGCGCGTTTTTTAGCTGGTTAGCTAAGCTAGTGGTTCCTGGTAAGCTAAGTTAATCAGCTGCTGGCTGTAGCTTCATATTCAGCATACAGACAGGAGAGTGGCATCAGTCTTCTTAACTAACTCTCGTTAAGAAAGAAAATAAGCACATTTCCCAAAATGTCAAGCTACTCTTTTAAACTAAACTCCAGTATTTGACTATATGAATAAAGGACCTGTATACCCCTCAGTGATCAGTCAGAACCCCCCCTTTCAGTCCAGTCTGCCTGTTAACAGCCCAGCTCAAGGTCAACTCTATTGATCCAGATCAGGTTTCCAGGAGGGTCAACCCTCCTCCTGCCCCCCTCACTCCCAGCCCCTCCACCAGCATGAATTAGTAATGGAATGGACTAAAAATCCATAGTCTGTTGAGAAGCTGAAAATGATACAATAGCTGGTGAACATATTTGATAGTTCTCTCTCTCTCTCTCTGATGTTTTATGTCTTCCCAGAAGCACTGACTCACAGAGTTTTTGTGGACATTTTCAGGAAAGTCCCTGAGTTTGCTCAAGGTGCTGCTGATTTGGTGTTTTTGTTTGAAGGGAAAGCAGGTGTGAGTGGGACACCTCTCATTGTCTGTGGATGGAGTGCGAGCAGTCTATGCGGTTGTACAAGTGTAACTACCTGAGCTGGCAGGAGAGTGTGTTTGTATGTGTGTGTTGGTGGAAGACTGTGTGACATAAGGTTTGACCCTACCATCATGTTGAATGGGTCCCCAGAGACACTTGGAAGAGGGGATTGGTGGTGGAATAATGCTTTATAGGACAGCTCACACCATAACATTACTGTGTCAAACAGTTCCAACAGCATCTTGTAATTGTGCCTATTATAAATGCCTTTAACAGTGGTCACAGCAGCTGCTCTGAAACTCCAAAAAGGTCAGAATGTGTAGCCTGTTACTGCATGTTCAAGATGCAGGGCTGTTTTACAGGCTTTCAGTCCAATTCAGGACTTAAAGCCAAGATATTGCCATATGTTCTGCTGGGCTCAGCATTTTAAAGGAAAATTGAAAAGCTATAACTGCTAAGAGGATATGGAGTGCTCTTGCCAATAACGGTGCAATGAAGTATCATGGCTGCCGGGACTCTGACACTGAGCCAAACCCAGGGGGCTGAAGCTCCCCGGGGAAATTTAGAGAAAAGCCGGGAGGAGGAGGAGGAGGAAGGAAAAGCCTGCGCTCAGGAAATAGCAGTCACTTAAATATCATGTTCATTTACTCAACCACTAAATAGCAGAACATACACAGAGACATTATGTGTGTGTGTGTGTGTGTGGGTGTGGGTGCATATGTGTAAAGGGGCAGGTTAATATGCCACTTGATGTGACAAATTGCTGTTTCAGAGCTCCATTTTTAACACACCGGTCAGCATAAGCTCATACGTAACTGAAAATCAATTTATTTACCTATGTAACCTGTGACACAGGAAACCATTCTAAATATGTTGCTGGTCTTTACAGACCAAACTCATAATTACACTTTCAAGTCATAATCAAAACATGACTTCCTGATACATTTTTTAACTTAACTCTTGATGACCAAATCTTACAACATTTTTTTTTGCTGTTACTTGGATTTTAGGATTCCATGTATGGTATGACCTATGGCTTACACTTGTATATAATAAGAAATATATCTTATTATTAACAGTATATGATTAAAAATTTAATGAATGGTTGGTTAATCTCAACAATCAGTGGACTTGTTATTGATTTGACTTTTTCTTGGGTGAATAATTAAGAAGCCCACAGGTTGGTCAGAAATTCATAGCAAAGAGATTGGCTCTATCCTACAGTACATGCACTAGTTCCTATAATATGTGTACATTAACATAACATCACTTAACATAAAACAATAAAACATGTTTTCTTATGTTTTGTTTTATGTTATACTTTGTTTTTTTATGCAACAAAGCACAACATGCAAAGCATGACATAAGATAACATAAAAAGCATAACATGACATAAAAGCATGACATAAAATGTTATGTTTTATGTCATGTCATGCTTTGGTATATTATGCAATAAAGCATAACATAACCAAGCACAGCATGACATAACAAAAAAGTATAACATAATGTTATGTAATGTTACGTTTATTATGTTTTATGTTATGTTATGTTATTCTTTGGCAATTTATGAAACAAAGCATAGCATAGAAAGCATAACATCATATAAATAAAAGCATGACATAACATGTTGTTTTATTATGTTTAGTTATGTTATGAAACAAAGCACAACATAAAATAAAAAGTATAACATATGTAAAAAGCATAACATGACATTACATAAAAAGCACAACATAACATTAAAAGCACAACATAACATAAAAAGCGTAACATAACATTAAAAATGTAAAATAACATTATATAAAAAGCATAACATGACATAACATAAAACTTAACATGCCATGTATGTTTTATTATGATGTATGTTATGTTTTGCTTTTTATGTTATGAAATAAATCATTACATAACATAAAAAGTATAACATAACATAAAACATAAAGTCATGTTATGCTGAACATAACATAAGGGCTGCATATGATAAGGGATGTAGAGGGAAAAAAGTTATTGGTCAGTCCAGTATTGAAATCTCTTTAATTTCTCATTATGAAAACCATAAAGGGATGCTTATTAGACATCTGGCTTGCTTTAGGGCATTTCTATTAAAATTCCACCTAATAATACTTGTACAGATTTCTAAGTTTCTGCCACTTTTCAACAGTGACTCCTCCCCTTTTATCATCCTGTTTCCTTTGATTTTAAGAAACAATCTGCAACACATGCACAAAACACAAGCGTGTTTCCAATTGCAGCGGTCAAAGGACTCCAGGGTCAACAACTGAGGAGGTCAGAGAGAACATTCTTTAGTGTGTGTGTGTGTGTGTGTGTGTGTGTGTGTGTGTGTGTGTGTGTGTGTGGAGTAAAGGGTTGATTGGATTGTCATTGTGCTGTATTTAGCTCGTACCTTAAACATCTCCCTGGAGAATTACCCTTCAGCTACAGTAATATGAAACCAATCGTTAACCATGTTGTGATCCACTAAGGTTTTAGGTGTCCTTGTTTTGCGGGGAGTCATTTTCCTGTATCCTGCTCACCTTTTACCAATCGCCTCAATCACAAATAAAGCTTCACTTCCCTCTAGAACACACACACACCCCTGTCCACACATCTTTCTTCTCTTGCCTTCCAGCTGAATCCTATTACAGTGTTTCTCAGAGATAAGCCCTGGTGAAATCTATCTATAAATGAAATTTATGCATCATCGTTTAAGCTTGTAATTGCTTAGAGACTCTATTCATTTAATTAGACGGCGTATCTTCCCTATTGCTGAAGTGAATGTGTGTTAGTAACTGTGTTATTTTGTCCTCTTTTGTGCAGTTTGGATCGCTTTGTAAAAAGGACAATGAGTTGATAGCATTACATGCACTCATTCTCAAATCTCTACTCTCACTTCCACTCTCTCTCTCTCTCTCTCACACACACACACACACACTCACATATATTTTGTATTAATGTTCTGCCAGTTTCATACTTTCTTTTCAGGGTGAGGTTCAGGGCTGACTTTCACCACTTCCCCTCCTCGTTACCACATCGGGACTCGAGTTGCGCTAGAAAAACACCAGCGCAACCACAATCACCTCACAACCCCGGCCTCTACACACACACACACAGAGAGAGAGAGAGAGAGAGAGAGAGTGCAAACCAGCCAGGTAGGGCCGGCCCTCCCACACTGCTGGGACAACATGGAGCAGCTCTCAGTCATGACTAGAATAACAAGGAGCCGCACAGAATTCAATTAAATGGTCTGCTCTTTGAAAAGCTACCACCCACCTGCCTGCACACAAACATACACACACTGCACTATGTCGTAAGTAACACACCTCCACCCAACTACCCACTCTTGTATGCTTTGGTCCTCCCACACACACAGGAAAGCATGCACTAACACACACACACACACAAATATCCATTTCTCCTCTCTCCTGTGTCTCCGCTGTGTGTGTGTGTGTGTGTGTGTGTGTGTGTGTGTGTGCCGTGTAATCCCATTGTCCCGTCCTCCTCAGAAAAGCCTGGACCTTCAAGCGTCGTCTCCAAAAGCTGCCACCTGATTGGCTGCTGGAGGTCAGTGGCTAAGCCCATAAAAAGGCGTGACATCTCTTTACACTCCCTTAAATGTTCACCTTTTTGTCCTGTGTGTGAGTATATCTCACTGCCTTTGTGTCGTTCACTTAGTGATGTCTATTGGAGCAAATGAGACAAATGCCCTCTCTGCTGTAACCAAACAATATATTCTCCTCCTCCTGGCTACTGTTATTCCTGGTCACTACAGAGGAGATGGTGCTCCTTCTGCTTACAGACAGAAGTCAAGTCGACTCCTCTTCTGTGACTTCCTTATGAGTTTCTGATGAAAATCTAAACAGCTTCACTTCTTCTTTTCACTCTCACCATTATATTCATCAGACATCTTCCTCTTCTTCAGCTGTTGGCTCAGAGGAGAACTCATTCTGTTAATATTCTGAAATATATATATTTCTATATATTCCTATATATATATATATATATATATATATATATATATATATATATATATATATATATATATATATATATATATATATACACACCAAACCAAAGAACCAGATGGTTTAACCAAAAGTCAATTTATGAAAGCTTACATTTGCTGTTTTAAAAACCAAAGGTCAGGTAGGTCTTTCTTAGGAAAATGCTCCAGTACAGAAGGGAATGATTTGTTTGTCTGGAAGTGAAGAACTGAGTAGCAGCAGCGATAGCCTCCATGACTGATCAGACAAAAAAAACACCACAGCAACAGCTGACATCAAGGATGTCACCAAAATAAGTACTGTAAAACTCTGCCATGAAGGGCGCCCTCCAAGTAAATACCTTAAGACTTGACTAAAGGTTCAAGCAGGTTGAAATGTAATCATTTTGGTGATTCCCGTGCCGTCATTAGGTCAAAATTTAAATTTGTCTAATTACCTGCAGAACTACTGACATTGCCATCAGTCCCAGCTGCACTTTGTGTTTGGTGTTAGCAGGCTGACGTTAGCATTTAGTTCAAAGTCGTTGTGCCTAATGGCCGGGTTAACAGAACAGAGCTAGTTGGCACGACATGTTGTCCGTCAAAAGTGTTTATACCTGATCTGAACGGCTATACTGGAAGGTGGAGTGAAAAGAGAGAGAGAGCAGGAGGAAAGAGAACATACAGCAGCACAGTACAGTTCCACATAGAGATGTAAGGCAATAGCTGTGGTAATGGTATTGATGTTAATATTAATAGAAATAATACTAATAGCAATATTATAATAGTAATACTAATAATAAGAGCAATAACAGTAATAGCAGCAGCAGGTGCAGAGCAGGAGCACGGGGGCAGCAGGCGGCAGCAACCACAGACCCAGACCCCCACAGCTCCGGAGGCAAAAATACCTGCAGAAAGCAACAGAAGGAGAGAGAGAGAGAGAGAGAGAGAGAGGGGAGAGAAAGCACACAACTACGGGAAGAAGTTGAGTTAGTAACGAGCATTGATGGGATATGAGGGCGTACAGATGGAGAGGAAGAGGAGGAGAGAGGAGCTCAGTGCATCATGGGAAGTCTCCCGGCAGTCTAGGCCTATAGCAGCATAACTAAGGGGGGGCTCAGGGGTCACCTGAGTCAGCCCTACTATAAGCTTTATCAAAGAGGAAAGTCTTAAGCCTACTCTTAAATGTGAGGAGGTTGTCCGCCTCCCGTACACAAACTGGGATCTGGTTCCACAGGAGAGGAGCTTGATAGCTGAAGGCTCTGGCTCCCATTCTACTTTTAGAGACTCTAGGAACCACAAGGAACCCTGCATTCTGGGAGCGCAGTGCTCTAGTGGGGTAATAGGGAACTATGAGCTCTTTAAGATATGATGGTGCCTGACCATTTAGGGCTTTGAAGGTGAGGAGAAGGATTTTAAATTCTATTCTGGATTTCACAGGGAGCCAGTGTAGAGAAGCTAATATTGGCGAAATATGATCTCTTTTTCTGGTTCTTGCCAGTAAACGTGCCGCAGCATTCTGAATCAGCTGGAGAGTCTTAAGGGATTTATTGGGGCAGCCTGATAATAGAGAGTTGCAATAGTCCAGCCTAGACGTAACAAATCAGAAAATTACAGTTGTTTACAATTGTTAAGTCACTTTTCTCTATATGAGTTCACTTTTTCAAATCTCTTCACACAGTCAGCACAGCAGAAGTCAGTGTGGACTAAACTTCGGATCACTTTTCACTGCTTTGACACAAAATGCATCAACTGACCACGTCTTTCAAATGTCATGAACTGTTTTCTCGCTCAAACTCAACCACCACAAAAACTCTGTGTACTTACACTCCATTTTGCACATGTTTACATAGCACTGTCAAAATACTTTACATACTTGTCAAAACTGTTAAAGTTGCTTCCAAAACATAACTAAAAAGAAATTTTTAAAAATGCGTAAACTCCTAATTGAGACACTGAGTGCCTATTTTTATTCCTTGATGACCTCTATGAAAGACTGCCAGGTAGTGAAAGGGGACAAGTGAGGTGGAATCCAGAACATTTTGCAATTGTATGGGGCGATGTGGTGTTTCACCATCTCTTCCAGTCACAGAGTGGTTTACTGGCTATCCCAGGATGGTGTCACTTTTCCTTCCACCTTACTCTCCATTCCTCAACCCCATAGAGGGATTCTTTCCTCATGGAGGTGGAAAGTCTTTCACCACCAGCCTCGTGATCAGATGTCTCTCTTGGACACAATGAATGCTGGATGTCTGGACATATCTGCAGAAGATTGCCGGGGATGGATCAGACATGCAATAAGATCCTTTCCAAGGTGTATGGCAAGAGAGGACAGAAGGTGGGATGTATATGAGAACTTGTGGCCAAATGCAGAAGGCAGGGTTGACTAGCACTGTTGTATATATCTGTAGCTATCCTATACAAGTGTGTATAGTGAATATGTGTAGTTTTGTATTGCATTACTGGAATTACTGGAGTTAGTGATTTTTATGGTCAGTATATAATGAGTGCTGTCAGTGTTCTGGTACATTAGTTGATCCTGAGATGTGTATGAAGTGTTTGGTTGCATTAGTGCATTTTGGATGTGAGATGAGCTGTCTTAATAATTGTAAAAAGCGTTTTCTCTTCCTCACTGACCATCCTACATCGTTTCAAAAAGCACCTTTTCCTTAATCACACAACAATTTGAGAGCACCATTTTCACTTTTTTTCCCCAAGTTTGTGGATTTTTTTTCAAAAAGCTAAATTCACTAAGGACTGGTGGAAACTTTGACATGGTCAAAGAGAAAGAAATGAATGAAATGAAGTGAATTATGATGATATTAAATAATTAAACACAACAATACAACAAATTTTCCCATCAGAATGTATTCCTAGAGTAGAGAACACCCTTGAAAATCAGCTTTTAGGGGATCAGGTAAAGAAACTCTCAACATGCAACTGTTATTATTACAGTTATTATTATTAATTACAAAATTACAGTAGAACAGTTGAGTGAATTAAACATGGAAAAATATATTGATCAGTAGAAAGTTTTAGAGAAATTTCAGGTAGGGTAGGGTGACCTCAGTTTTTCTAAAATGGTTGCTCCAGCCCTGTCTCTGAGGTTAGAAGTGCTCTGTTAACCGGTGAGAGATGAGAAAAGTCATGGAGCAAACATCCAGATGTGTTTGGGGGCTGTGAGTCACTCAGCAGCCGACAGCTGAACTCAGATAAACCAGCTCTCAGCCTCCTCATCTTCAGGTCGCCTTGCCCCTGACAGGTTTTCAATCTGCTCGTCTCTTTTTCTGCACCGTTTTTGCAGCCCCCCCTCATCCATCGCTCCTATTAGGAATGTGTCCACTACCTCCACCCCGCTGTGCTCAACCTTTGGTTCCTCCCCAGGTGGACACGCCTCGGTAGAGATGACCTTTAACCTTGGCCTTTGTCTGACTCCGCTGGGAGATGTGGATGTGTGTGCATGTTTCATGTGAACAGAGCAAAAGAGGGGCTGTTCAGAGCTTTGGCAACCTTAGTCATCACTACACTACCCCTCCTTTCCACCAACACCTGAGCTCCTGTCCTCCATTTACCTCTCTGCGAGGGAGTGAGCAGGGTGTGGAAGTGCAGACTTTGTCCATTCACTCCTGTCCTCCTCCTCATACACATTTCACCCTCAAATATGCGGTTTCCTCCTCCAGCTAAGCGGGCTGAGAGGCTTGGACAGAACCTGTTGTTTCGAATCCAGCGATTATCAACAGTTTTGGTGTCCCTCCCCTCTGCTAACAGCAGAGACTCACAGCTTCAGCTCAGCTGCTGTTGTGTCTAAGACACTGGCTCCGGAGGCTCCTGAGCTTTTTACGTAACAGTGTAAAAAAGTGCAAATAATGAAAGGAGTCTCTGTTTGCTATTAGAGACAGAAACTAAGAGAGGGAGTCTTGTTTGTGATAATTTCATACCATCACTTATGGGTGAATACATTGTAACAAAAAAGTCAGAAACTAAGAGCCACAGTGGGTTTTTGGTTTGATGGTAATGCATTTTTTAAGTGGCTTTGAAAGTGTTTTCTCGGTCTTGCTAAAACATGGTAGAATTTTCTCAGACAAAAGAGAACCACATAGAGAAAAATGATAATTTGAGCCACCCCTTATAAACTACAGACTTAATTGGTTGTGAGCACAAGGTATGTGGTAATTTAAATTTTTTTAAAAACTTGTACTGTAAGTAGACTGCAATGAAACATACAAACAAGAAAGAGGTTTCCTGATATCATTAAAAGAATATGACTTGCACTTCAGGACCACTGGAACACAGGCCTGATTTAAAACAGTCAAAAAGTACCAAAGACAAGAGATTGAAGAATACATTCTACAAATATTTCTTTGAAGCAGAAATAATGTCATCGGATGAGGTCAGTCTCAGTAGGTAGAGCCCAGCATAAAATATGGAAATTACTTTGCATTTATAGTCAAGGAAGATCAGTACAAAAGCTAATAAACATATAATATAGAATTATAAGAGGATATCCCACTAACTTAGACACAAGGCTGGCTACATTGATTTAAAGCTTCATAGGTTTTTTAGCCACTTTTGCAAAATGACAGTGCCAGTTAATAAACAAACATTAATAATATGTATCAGATGTGGTGCTACCAGACAGGAACGCTGCACTGAAGATAGCAAGTTTTGACTCGTGATGGCGCCTGATATTAGCAACCTTGCATTCAGCACTTGTCAGGTCAGGTGTTTGTGAAGTGTCACCACTTGCACTGTACAGATGGCTGATAGGCTAATATGCAGCTTTAACAGCCAAGAGACATTATTGAACATTTTCTAATTGGTATAAACAAAAAAATCCCAGTGTGAATCAATTTATTTTCATTGTGAATTAGAAAATGGTCAGCGGGCCACACAGCACCCTATCACAGGCCAGATTTAGCCCACGGGCCATAAGTTGAGTGTCACTGTAGTACAGCCTTGTTAAGTTGATATTACTAACCTGTAATCAAATTATATTGCCTGTTTAAACATCCAGCAGACACAGAGCAACATTAGCATTCATATGGAGTTATGTTTGTAACTACCTGATTAATGTCCAACATTCACTCTCCTTTCAGCTCTGTTTCAGTCTCCACCTCGTCCTGAGACAAGTAGCTCTTTAGAAGCTCTTTAGCTGCTAAGTGCTCCATTTTGTTCAACAGCTAGTTGCTAATGGGGCTGATGAGAGTGATGAGTCTGAACCTAACAGTTAAGACAATGAGCTAAAAGATGCTAAAATGCTCCGTAGAGCTGAGGTGAACTGCAGAGGTGCTGGGTATAATTCTCTGGGAGTTCATCACTATGACCCACATCTTTACATTACACATAGTCATTTGACCCATTGTTCAAATACAAATATTGATTAGTGCAGCCACTAGCTCATTTATAGGTAGGAGGTATTTACTAAATTAAAGTGTATTTCCAATGTCACATTTCAGTGCCTGTTGCTTGTCAGTCAGTGTTTTCAAAGCGATTTCTGCTTCAGCTACACTTCCCCCTCATCCTGGGCAACTTGAGACAGTCGCATTATTGAAAGTGTTTAATTTTAGAAATAATCTGAAGATTTTCAGTGATGCACGACTTCTTGAAATATATGTGCAACTCTTACTTGGAGACATCATCACCTCGCCCCAGGGATGCCAAAGTGACTCATCTCACCCCCTGTTCCTTAAAATGACGTGAAAAGTGCCAACATTTGAATTATCACACTTCAGTAGAGATGTGTTCTCTCAGTATCAATGAGAGCAGGTTACAGAGATGCTGACAGTGATTTTTGGGTTTAAAATACACAAAAGTGACAAAAATTAAAGCTAATTTCTATCATTACTCAAAGTATCTGTCATACAGACACACTCATTTGCTTTTCTTATCATAACCTTTAAAATGACCCTAGAAATGAGGCTCCCAGTCAGAGGAAGGGTGATAGAGGGAAATGAAGGGAAGAAGGGGGGCGGGAATAAAGCGAGATGATGAGGAGGGATCCTAATCAGTGCAGGCAGCATCCCTTCTCTCCTTCTGTCTCTGTCTGTCCCCATTTCCTCATGCTCTTTTCATTAAGACACCAGAGGCTTCGCTTCTGTGCCGGTGTCCATCAGCACCCCTGACCTTTTGATCCTTGATGACAAAACCAGTACAGTCAAATGATCAGATGAAGACACACTTTGTCCTTATCAAAGGTGAATGTGTGAGTGAAAAAATAAGAGACAGAGATATCATAAAATCCCAAGGAGTGTGTGTGTGTGTGACATGTGTGTGTAATCCAACCCGTCTCTCCTGATGCCCCACCCCACCCCCCACATCAGGAAGGAGAACAGGTTGGAGCCCCATCTTTCTGTGCCAGATGGCTCCACATTGACAAATCAATTAGGCTCCACCTCATCACCGGGGGGACCGGGGCTACAAACCTGCCCGTCTCCACCCCCACCACCCTCGGGTCCTGGGTCGGCCACTCCTCCATCTCTCCTCGCCTTAATCACCCCCCTGGTCCCCAGAAAGCTTTGCCTGGGTAAAGAGGGCGAGGAGGCAAGAAAGAAAAAAAGATAAAACAAAGAGGCTGGCAGCACATGAATCACCTAGCATCAATATGGATGACTTCCATGCTAATGCAGAGGGGGCCGGAGAGGAGCAGTGGCAAAAGCTTGATTGTGTGTGTGTGTGTGTGTTTGTGTGTGTGTTTACAAGCTCAGTCAGAGCAGATTTGCCACGTGCTGAAGAGCCAAGAGTCTCTACTTGTTTTTCCTTCCCTGTGTGGAGGTGGGAGAGGAGGAGGAAGATGAGGAGGAGGAGGAGGTTGGACGTTTGGGGAAGTTAATCCAAGGAGAATAAACAGCGCAGCCTGGAGCAGGTATGCATCTTGGTCGCGGAGAGGAGGGTGAATCCATGTTCTTCACTACACCCTAGTGGGAGAGGAGAGACACAGCAGGGAGAGAGATGGAGCGAGAACAACGGACCAGACAACACTCACAGTATGTTTGAATTTCATTGGCGTTGGGAGGTTTGATTGAAGATACAAATGCATGATCTGAAAAGAAAATGTCAAAGATTTATATGAATGCAAACAGAACACAAAGTCTCTTATCATGCAAACACGAAAATACTGTTGATGAAGCAGTCAAAGACCATTTCCCCACCCACCCCCATATACCTGTACCAGTGCTAGATCCATTCGCTGATGAAGCCCATGAGATGCTGTTAAAAGCCCTGAAAAAGCTTGTAAGTGGACCTTGACTTTGAGACTATTTTGTCACAAATCCTCACTGGGTTTTGAGTACTGGCAAAGTGACTAAATTAAGTAATAATAATAATGATAATAGTAATCACAATTCATGTATAACATGCAACACAAAATGCTTCACATAAAAGCAAATAATAATAAAACATTGACAATAAAACAAGGATAAATATCATAAAATAGGATACATTCAAATTAAAATAAATCAAATAAATTAATCAAATCAAATAATTTGTAGGTAAAACACTTTAATGTTAAAAAGGCGGTTCTAAAGATTTTGTTAAAAAGTGTTCTGTAAACCCGCATGCAGACTAAACTTGCTTGGTATTTTAATGTGCTGCTGATGGACTGTATTGTACCACAATTCAATGCACAAAGGAAATAAAGTACTCACAGCTGAAAAGAATCTAACTGTAGGGAGTGATGACTCAGCTCCAGGAACATGTCAGAAAACAAAAATGAAGTTGTAATTAAGCATTAAATCTTTCTTTCTCTCTGTTTACTGCCCAAATTGAAATCAGCGGCAGCTTTCCAAAGTTGCAGTTTAATTGAAATCCTTCAGTGCACATCTTGCAGTACATTAAAGTACATTCATAGTGTGGATTTGGGACACTAAAGCCTTGTTTATACTCAAACGAGTAACCGTGAGGCGGGCCTCCGTAGATGTCGTGTGAGCTAAGAGCTTGCACTGAGGCGTTTATGCTTAATGTGCTATCCCGGAACGCCGGGTGGAATACAAAAGAAAACATTCTGTGAATAAGCAAGAAGTCAACGAGTGTTACAGAACATCATCACAAACCAACAAGGCTGTACTCGCTACACTAGAGCTTGTTGTTGCTGAGGAATCTCTCTCCATGAGTTCAGAATCATTTGGCGGTCCCTGTGGTCTCATGGAAGGCTCGTAGAGGTCCTTGTTCGGCCAGTCCAGCTTCGAAGGCATCCATGATGAAATGAAACATCACATTGCTATATAAAAAAAAAAAAAAAAAAAAAAAACTGAATTGAAACACTCAGCGTGCGTCGCCTAGTTAGTAAAAATTCGATAGCACACGACCAATCACTGCAACAACTTGGGAAGCTTTCGCGCTTGATGCAAGTTATGTGATGATGTCATTTTTGGAGCACGGACCCTCCCATGAAGGATGCTGCGTCGAGCATAAACCCCGCTTACATCTTCCCTTGGAAGGAGCAGACCTCATGGACACCTTATGTACATCCAGCTGCCTTAGCCAAGAGCATCTACTGGCCTTTTGTATCAGTTGTTAACCTGCATTAATTGATTTTTTAGACAATTCGGAGGCAGCAGGACAACTTGTAAACACAACTTTGATATATTATTGCCTTATAAAGTTAACATGGTTTTTGTCTGCTGTTTGGCAGTGGTGGAAGAAAGATTCGCTACTAAATACTAAAACCACAATGCAAACATACTCAGCTACAAGTAAAAGTCCTTTATTTAAACTCTTACTTAAGTAAAGGGACATGAGTGAGTGAAGTACTCATCATGCACAATGGGCTCTTTTAGTGTTATATATCACTGGATTATTATTATTGAGGCGTTATGTAAGCAGCATATTAATGTTGTAACTGGTCGAGGTGCGATTCATTTTTACTACTTTATAAACTGTCGGGTAGTTTAATCTATAACAATGCATCATAACATATAAACTGATCACGTTTTGTATGTAAAATGTTAATCTGCAAAGTAAGTAGCTGTCAAATGAATATAAATATTGTCTCTGAAATGCAGTGGAGTAGAAGTATAAAGTAAAAATGGAAATATTCAAGTAAAGTGCAAGTACCTCAAAACTGTACCTAAATACAGTACTTGAGTAAATGTACTTAGTTACCATCAACCTCTGCTGTTTGGTGCTGAGCAGGTAGTGTACAGTGGGTTTTAAGAGGTTTTTGGTGAAAACAGATGCTGCTGGAAACAGGGTTGTGAAAGTGGTGAGACTCAACCAAAGCATTAAAGTTTCAGACTGGAAAAACCAAAACAATAAGCTGAAAGACACTAAAACACTCTGTAGAGCTGAGGGGAACTGCAGAGGGGGGTTGATATGTGGTCTAATTGTGGTCTATAAATATGTTGTTTATAGAAAAATAGTGTAATGTGTAGATTAGTGCAGATTTAAAGTTTATGAAATTTTCAGTCTGAGTGTAGAATCTGTGAGGCGAGAGATATAAAAGCAACGAGAGAGAGAGAGAGATCTGATTCTGATGGTGCTGGCAAATTTTTCAAAATGTGTCATGTACTTCACAAATGCTCCAAGTTGAGGCCTTGAGCTCGCTGATGAAGGAGTGAGGAGAAGGTGGGAGGCAGGTTTACGCGTTGGGAGGGGCAGTGGGGTGATGGAGAGATGTGTGGGTGCCCTCCTGGCTCGCCTCAATCCCCGCATCCCTTTACTCATCCGATCTGGGGGCAGCGGCGAGAGAGAAAGAGAGAGCTGATGCTGAGACCCCTGGGGAGAGATTAGCGCTGACAGCACAACAAAGAAGAATTATGCCAGGGGCCCACAGCTCTTCGACAAATTCAAATGTAATGTATGGCTTTAACTGCGCCAAGGAGGATCAACATAATATATGATCGACCCACTTTGCGGTGCGCTCTGTTGGCAGTGATGTAAAAGCGATTTATGCCCGTAAAAATGTGCAGGCTAATTAAGTAAGACATTGGCACAGGAGCAAATCCAATGAGCTTATGAGAGAGCTGGCAAAGTAGTCCGGCCCTCCCTCTCAAAGGTCTACCTGCGGTGAGAGAAAGAAAACTTCTACTTTCCAATCAGGAACGTTCATGATTGAGACTTGTCTGATCAGGTGTAAACATCCACATGTGCGACTGTTGATCCTTAAATTAAATTCTTGTTTGTGATTTGTTTACAGCGTCGGGGGCCCAGGGCCTTTCCTCCAATCAGACAGCTGTCTTGAAAAGGCCGTGGATGAAATGTCCTAATTACAGCCTCAGTGGAGAAAGGCTCCACCAGGGGAATATATACGCTGTTAGCTAACAGATTCTGGAGCCAACAGTGTTAATGAGACAGAGAGAAAAAACAGAGACCGCCCTTTCACATTAATCAGAGCACCTAGTTCTTCCTGTCTCACTGTCAGTTCTTATCATGGCCAACCTCAACCACACATCTCTATCCAGGCTGGAAGATCACTTCACTGTTGCTCTTATTCCCAAACAAGAAGCCTCTGCTTTTTTCCTGTCGGCTGCACCTCGTCCATCAGTCTCAATCGGAAGAAATTCACGGAGCACTTTCTGAGCGTAATTATCACTTAACGGCCCCAAAAACCCATACACGTCGCCACCAACGTATAATCCCAGGGTCTCCAGGGGAAGAGTGTGTTTGTGCAGAGGAAGGAGGGGCAGTCAGTCAGCTCAGCCCATTTCTCTAATGAGCTGCTGAACAGGCCGTGTCAGAGACCTACAGAGGCTAACAACCACCCAAGGCCCAAAGTACTCCACTTCATGGAAAAGGCAGACAGTATATTTGATGTTAATGTTCCAGCCTGGAGGAACATGTTATAACCACCAGTTGACAAAGCCAAAGAAGAAAATGTCTTTTTTTTATTAATAACAGTAGGAGTGTTGATTGAAGTCCCCCTCCACCTCTGCATACATACAGCATGGCACTATTGTCTTTGTGTTCTCGCTCTCTATCTACAGTTAATTTCCCCAGATCCCCATAGCGGCTGCTGCAGGTAGACCTCAGAGAGGTGTAATATGGGGCCCCATCTCAATTCTCCTATACGCCCCTCCTTTTCTAACAGCCAATCCGTTTCAATGCTCAATCACAGCAGGGAAAAATACCATATAGGACTGATGTTGTCAAATCTTCTCCAGCAGGTGAAGAGGAAAAGGAAGCTAACTCAGACTATAGAGGTGCGTGTTTCTGCTACAACAGCAGCTGTAACTGTCCAAGGGTAAATAAATAGATATTCTGGAGAGGTGCCATTATCTGTCATGGAGCGCTCATACAGTCTTGCCTTGTATTTATTGCCTACTTAATGGACTTGATTGTATTACTGAAGGTAAGTAGGGAAAAAAATCCATTGCCAGCAAGAAGGTACTTTCAGCATCCTGCAATTACCTTATGTAAATCCTGGCCTGGAATGTTGATCCACTGCTATTTAAAATGCATTGAATTTCCATGGAAAATGATCCACTCCTGCCGCCTGAAGCTCATTAATAACAATGACGAGCCGGGCTGACATTTGGAATACTTACACGCTTACTTAGCATTGCCATGCATGCGAGAACACAGCCTAGTCTGCCATGCACTGTAGCTATGACAGCACATTTTGAAAAAGGACGACTTTGAATTAAAGCGCGCTGGCAAATGAGTTATTTCTGCCACTGGAACCGGTTCTTCTTCGTGCACATGATGTTATGCTTGTAAGTGCTCACGCAATCTTTGATCATGCAGAGAGAGGAGTGCAGGAAGTGTGCAGGCTTCTACGTTTTTGCTGAAATATCTTCATTCCCCTGAATTTTACCTTTATAATAACATGACCAGTACACTGTACTAGTTTTAGTTTTGTGTTTCCAGGTTTTGAGATTTCTACTTCCACCCCAATACAATTGAGGTGAATGGAATTACATTTGTAGTGCTCACAGTTTTGAGGCATTTAAAGGGCCAGTCCACCAGTTTTACAGAGAGCAGTTTACTAGTCAGAAAGAATACTATTCAGCCTATGAAAACAGTTGTATAGCTTCCATAGTTCTGGAGGTGCTTTTTAACATCTGAGGAAATAACCCCTGTACTGTAAACAGGGTTATCTCAGATTAGGCTTGAGACTTGTGTTACGAACTTGAGGCGTGAAGATTAAAAGACGCAGGCCTTTACCAGACAAGGAGGGTCTAATGAAAACGACTCTATTGAGTTGCATTATGGGAATTGTAGGATCCATTGATTTTGGAATATAACCCTACAAATCAGGATATCTTGGCCAATGCTTCATCCATTTTGACCATTCTTTTTGTATTCTGTCTCCCAATTTAATGGAAGTGCAACACCAAATTGCTGGAGTAAAACTTTAAATTTTTCAACAGCGACACGTCTCTTCAGAAGTGTCCGTATTTGTCTGGATAATCCACAGAACACCATGTCAGCAGTTTTCATAGGGACAATTAAAAGCAAAACTATCTACCTGGCCAGATGAACATGACTATATTTCATTTGGATGAACTGACCCTTTGCTGAAATGCTCTGGTAGCACAGAACTCCAGCTCAGTATGTGGTGGATCATAGCCCACCACAGACCCACACATACACACTGACCCACAGTGAGTCATAACAGCTCAGCTGAGCTGCGTGGGCCCTCTGTAAATATGGCCCCTCCATCTGTTACCTAAAGGTTAATAGCACATCAGCCCTGATAAGCCAACGGGGGACCAAGGAGGGGCCCAGTTGCCATCAGAGACAAACAACAGGTCAGTGCTGTGCTGCTGCCACGACATCAATCTAGCTGCGGTTTAGCAAAGGGCCTTGCGATGGTGAGATGGACGCACAGAAGCCGGTGGAACATTCATCCTGTCAGACCAGTTGTTTAGATTGGAGGTTGAGTGGGGGTGTAGGCTTTAGGTGCTGAAGCTGTATATTAGGCTGTAAAAGCAGTGTGTCAAATGAAATATCACAGGTAGCCTCTCACATATGCAAATGCTTTATTAGCATCTCAGACAAAGAATCAATTAAACAGTGAAACTTGATTTAAACTGGAGCTTGGAGTGACAAACTCACAGTCAATTATCATCCAGTTCTGCTGTTCTGCTTTTTTACCCTGCAACTTTACTGTTTTGGTTCAGTCTCAACACTCTTATCGGCCTCATTTCCAGCCGCAGATTGTAACCATTTTGTTCCTCATCCAGCCACTTTGCCAAAAGCCCACCTGCAAATGAAGCATGGGGAAGCACTGAAGACCCATAAATCTTTTATGCTCCATAATGGCTTGTTCACATTACCTGCCCACACCTCAGCCTCCACGGAGCAGGCCGGGCCAGCCCTGAACAGATCAGGCCTGAAAACCACCGCAAGCATATGGAGCACTTCAAACACTCAAAGCCTCCCCGGACCTGAGCTGTGGTCGCACCCATGAATTATAGAAATGATCTAATTGTTTTCTCATTTGGAAATACTGGGGGCCCTCCTCTCTGCGTCTCAGTTTTAATGGCCTGTGGTTTCCAACGGGGCACATGATTCAGTGCTGCCTACCTCCGACACGTTTGTTGAATCCAAGGTGGTCCGTCTTGTCAAAACAGAGCCAGAGCTGAGGTATAAGTCAAACCTGTTGCAGTAAATTAACACGTAGGCAAGAGAGGGGAGGGGGTTCAATTTGACTTCAAAGAGGAATGGTTGTGATCAGAGGAGGGAGGAGGGCACATTTGGTGGTAAATACACATAAAACAAACCTGGGGATTGGATGAAAACTTTCCATTCTGGGTCCTCAGAAACTATGGAAGCCCATTATTGCCAGAAAAAGGGGGGAAAGAAGTTAAAAAGTCAAATGTTTGATTTTGTGAGTTCACTTATGATAGTAGTTCCTGCATAGTTTTTAGTGGTAGGCTCACAGGATCAAAAACTCTTAGACAGGAACCGAAGAATCCCATACACAATTTAATGTTTCAGTCCTCAGACATTCATCGGGCAAAATTAATATAACTTTCTAATTTCAAATGAGATAAAAAGTCACGTCATTTTAAATCAAAATAGTGAGATAAGACAAATTATGAGAATAAGTCAAAACTCTGACTCAACTTGTCTCAAATTTGACTATTGACTTAATTGGTCTGCCTTAGGTCAAATATTCGACTTAGGCTTGGAAGTCAAAATGTTGACTATCATGATTTTGACATAAAAAGGACCATTTTGACTCACTATTTCATTATTCATTAGTATCTCATGTATTTCACTTCTTCTAATTTTGACCTGTTGTGAGCAGTTTTATTTTTTATCATTCCTAACTTTTAATCTACCCCCACCCCTTTTTTTTTTTTGGCATAAATGGGCTTCCATATAGAGCTGCCATTCTGCAGACGCTGGGGGATACTGAAGCAGAGGGCACACCACATATCCCAACACACAAACACACGCGCAACCTGCAGTAAAAATAAATGGAGGCTTTCGCTCAGTGCAGCTCTGCTTTGCTCAGCACTCGCTCCACCTTGTGCTTCTTAATCAAAACTGGCACCGTGGCAATTACCTAATTAGACATCAATTAATCCACACCCTTCAGGTCTGCAGCCAAGTTTGACCTGAGGAGTAATGACAAAAATGCCTTCGAAGAACAGAGAAATCAGATTAATGGAAGCCGAGCGGCAGAGGTTGTGCTGCATTTGAGAAATCTCCAGAAATATACTGCAGTTCATTTCATAATTAACAGGTAGGAATATAATTGATTGAAACCTGAAAGCTTAATCACTCAATTCAATAACCAGGATATCAGTGTTGAGTAGATTAATTCAATTCTGTAATTAAAGCCGAGGGAAAGGTGAAGCATTAGTGCTGATTGAAGGTTAAACAGCAGACTCACCTTTCTTTCTTTATCGTCTCGGCCCACTGTGAACATTTAACTTCACATTTGGACAGAGAATACACACTCTGAAGTCCGAACATTTAGTTTTTTTTTTTTTATTAGACATAGCAATTTCACAAACAGCAGTTAGCCTGAAAATTACATTCAAAATGTGCAGCTGACCATGCGCAAACACTCCAGATACACCTTCAAAACAAAAGTAACAGTCGATCATGTGTTGTTTTTTTCACAATCTGTGTATTGTCATGTTTTTAATTCAAATTTACAAAATCAAAATTATCTTTCACTAGTTCACCATCAAAGCATACATACCTCAGTCACTATAACACATTTTAACAACTAGTTTCTGTCACTGTACATATGCTTTGCTTTTTAAAGGCTCTTCTTTGCATTCTAACACCCATACGCTCCATACATCGACCTTTGAAATATTCTCAGTACTGTTTCCCTTCTCTGAATACTCTTTAATATTATCTTACGTGAAGAGAAGGGTCATCAAACCGACAGTCAGAAACAATTCATGTAAAAATTTGTAACATTTCAGTTCCCAGAAATCCACTTTGTTGTTTTCCAGTAACACCAAAACACCGCTGACGTTTCCTGCTACTGAAGAAACACTGAAGTTCATAAAGGAGCACAGATGATGACCCCCGGCAGCTTAACGGAAACTTTACCAAAGCACGTAAGACTACACGACACACAGTTTGTACAAAGTGGCAAGACGAGTGTGCTTCCTCTCAGGTTTCATTCCATTTAGGTTAATTCACTCACACACACAAACAGAGGGCTTGTCCTCCAGCATTCAAGTCACAGGACGCTCATGTCACAGGGTTAATGCTTAACACTGGTTGAAAGGGGGATGTGGGGGTGAGGGAGGGCGGGTGATGGTGTCGCTAAGGTAAGTGGGATTGTGGGAAGTTGGGGACACGATCTGTAACTCCAGTTCATCCAAGTGCCAAAAGACAGTCTGTTATCGTAACACTGATTATTTTTTCCACCTGATCCAAAACCACACATGGGTTATACATCACAGATAAAGCTCCACGACGCAGAAAACCTATTCAGTTCAGATTCAGCTCATTCCTTCAGCGAGGTGATGAGGTCGCCGGTTTGGCTTTTAATGCCACGCGCCCCCCAGACGCGATCCGCCAAAGTCCGGTCGGCTTCCACCAGGAGGCGAAGGGTGCCACCGGCTCCGCTCTGAAGTTCAAATTACTGGCCACAGGGATCCAGTGTATGTGAAAACACCTGAACACTCAAATCCACCAAATCACACGGACGTCATCACAGCATCACTCTGAAACACTGTCCATTGTCCTGCCCGCTACTCGCAGCAGAAATGGCAACTGAAAAAGCGGGTGAAATCTGTACACCTTTTTTAAATTCATTTCTCAAACTTCTGTAAGTGCAACACTTTGTAAACTGTCCTGTCAATTAATGTAAATGAGATATTTTTCTCCCAACTGCTTGGTCCACTGCAATGGTCAGTTCAGTCAAAGAAAGGGGGGAAAAAGGAAAAGAAGTCCATGTTCAAAAAGCCTGGCGTCCTCTTCTAAGCGGGTACCTCTACCTGCCAAAGATGCTTTCGTACTCGAGCAGTATGAGCTCCACTATCTGGTTCTGGTAGACCATGTGGACCGCAATGTTGCCTGTCTCGGTCTCGGGCCTGAGCAGCGTGGGTCCAAACACGATGGCCACGCTCTGGGTGGTCATGCGGTTGGTCTCCCCGTGGTCAATCACCCTGGGGGGGAGAGAGAAGTAAAACATGAGGACATTTAAAGATGGAATGTGTCATAAATGGCTTTAGGTGAGCGCGTGTTTGTTTAACAATCCTTTGGTTTCAGTGCAGAGTTTCATCTAGAAAAACAACATTACGGTCTTTACACACATCTTTAGGGCCCGAGATCGAGGGCTGAGGCAAGCCTTGCAACACACACTCTGTAACACTACTGAATGCTCCAGGCTAGAGCATAATAGCCTTTTTAAATAGAATCTACATCCTTGCATACAGATGCACAAAACAATAACATATTCATGGAAGGGAGAAAAAAAAGAAGATTAAATCCGCCCGCTGATATACGTAGACCTCCATACACTGAATGTCACGCTATAAATTTCCTCAGGAAACACCACTTCATAGGTACTGAATTACAGCAAACACAGCGCCATATAAATGCAAATTGGAAACCTAGGCAAATGTCATTGTGAACATATGATATTGCCACTGGCTCCAGTGGGCTAAGAATACACGTTAAACCTGGCTGTAGTTTGTGTTTGCCCACAGGCTGATCAGTCTGACGAAAGGTAAACACTGAGAGTCAAACAGCAGTTGGTATAAATAAGACATCCTCAGGTCCATTTATGATGAGTGCACGAAACTCACTTAAGTCACTGCAGGGTTCAAGAGTTAGTCTGAACAGTCAGACATGTTGTCGTGGTAGAGCTAACACAGGTAACGCATAGGCACCAATTCCATGGGTGCTCGGGCACCCAAAGGCAAATCAAAATGTGAGCTGACCATATCAGAAGAACAGTGACATTTGTCCAATGAAGGTCAATAGAGCATGTCTGCAAGTATGTATGTGGTGAGCGTGCGATGGCCTGTGTGTGTGTGTGTTCTTGCCTGGCTGTATGGGGCAACATACTCTTTCTTTGGTATTGATTTTACTTGGATAGTAGTAGTTTAGCTGCCCATTCTTATTTAGAGATCAAATGGATGTTTTGACTGATCAATCTAATATTATATGATGATGACTGTATATGTGTAGGTTTCTGGCAACTCCAGAGAAAATATTGAATTCTCTGCTTGTTTGGGATATTTTAAAATGTTCCATATTGGTGCCAGTAGTAGTTTGAAAAACAAACGTGTTTGAACCCTTTTTTTCATTGAACAATATATGCCAAACAATATCAGTGTTAAATAAAGAACTTAGTCAGCATAAAATATAGTCAAGATAAGATAAGATAAGCCTTTATTGTCCCACAGCGGGGAAATTTTTAGTAAAGAGTAAAAAAAAAAAAGAAAAGGTTCCCGATTTCATTCATGAAATATCTTATTAGACATAGGTAAGCCTAAGAATCTGATTAAGCATTCAGTGCCAACCTTCAATACCTTTCAAAATTAGATGCCACATACACATTATGGTCTGTTGTTTAAAAGAATCAAGGTTTAATACACAGCCCTGATACAGTTTTTAAATTTCAAAATTGTCAGAAAGATCATTCTCAGTGAATGGGGTATTATGCCTTTATTACTAAGAAAGTATGTAACCAAGATATAATCACTTCATTGGTAAGCAGTACGTACTTATTTATAGCCATAATGTGTAAAAGACATCATTGTGCATATTAAGGAGATTAACAATAGTGTGAGTGAGCTGTTTTTGCACTTTTCTTACCTCCGCAGGTGTTTGAAGAGGACTTGCATTGTGTCGTGGTTGGGTTTTGGCAACTTCTTTATTAAGTCTTTGATTGAATTCACTCGCTGCTTGTAGTCTGAGCATTCTGAAGCAGAGAAACAGACAGCCAGTCAGTGAAAGCACATGTGCAGAGCACCATCTTGTGGCAAACTTAGGGACACAAATGATGCACTCTGAATGTCTCGTCATAGTGGATCTGAATAGTTACTCAAAGTTACTCACTGATGGCGTTCACAAAGTCATTGAAGGATCCGTATGTGAAGAGAGGCTCAGGAAGCTCCCTGAAGAACATCTTGAGAGCTCCAGTGGTGACGTGGATGTCCTCCCACTTACTGTCATTCAGATCCACCTTTTCATCTGATGGAGGGAGGGAAGCCAAACAAGACAGGGTGATGGAGAAACAAGGATGTTACAAGTGTTTACTACTGCAAAATCTCATGTATCAACATATCTGTGTTTAGAGACGGTTTATGTCCTGTAGTACATGTCCCATAAATGTCAACTGTATCATCCCATATTAAGGAGCAGGGAACGACAGGAGTCCTACCGTGATTTACAGCAAAGCGGAGCTTCTGGATCACCGCCAGGTTCCCACTCACTCTGTATAAGCCGTCAATACTGAGACCTGCAGGAGAGTGAGGAGAGGAAGGGCAGAGGGACAAGAGCAGTGAGTGTAAATGACAACACTGACATGCCAAGCTGACCTCAAACAAACAGCACTGACAAAGGCTGACTGATCAAACATCTTGCATTTCCTCACCATCACCTGTCCTGTTAAAAAGATGCAGTTGAACACATTGCAAGCACTACAGCTGACGTCTGGCTGACCATCGACATGCAAAGGGGTTCTGCTCTATAAATGGTCTTCTTATATGCTTGAAATATGGATTCAGAGTTCCCACACATTTTTACCAATTAATTTTCATAACGTTTCCATAATATTTGACCCCATTTCCATAACTTTATTTAAGTAGTTTAAAATAGGTAGGCCTATATAGCAATCATAGGGCGCAAAAATGAGTCTCTTACACTTCCGAGGCATTTGCAGAATAGCAAGTTACTAACGTTTGCTAACTAACTCGCTCATTAGACATTCCTGCTGCCAACTAGCTGCAAACGCCAATGTGTATCATGTGATAGTACAGATGTTTTAACGGTCACACAGCGTAGCACTATATTTTAAATTAGTAATACAAGAACGTATTTTGCGTAACGTTGGACATGTTTTGGGATTTTATGAACATATTTTAAACAACGGCAACAACAATGTAAATTCAAAACTTTCCAAAACATTCTGTTACTTCCAAACCATTCCCAGGCCTGGAAAACAGTTTTTCTAATTTCATAACTTTTCCAGGAATTTCTTGACCGTGGGAACCCTGTGGATTGGATGGATTTATGTCTGATAAAAAAACAGTTGCAACACCCACTGTGAAAAAAAAGAAATTGCATTGGGTGAAATCACTGATTCACCATGCAGAACAGGCTCCACTGTGATTCAGTATAGGGCTGTCTAGAGTTGGTGGTGCCAGACACACTGCAAAGACAGTGGGCAGGGATAAGTCACAGACGCTGAACGATGGCTGGTCACTGAGGAAAACTGTGTGATGTGGTTTGAAGCTCCGGGAAAAGCTAGTGAGTGGGCAGTGAGCTAATATATTTTTTTGTCTAACCTCATCAGAGAGGTTTATCAGGGGGTTTCACATCACACAATTTGAAGTATTCGTTTTGTACCTTTGATGTGAACTGATGTAAATCTAGCTGAAAGTGCATTCACTTGTGACATATGTAAGATAGAATAGAGGTGTTTAGATATCTGAATGAATCACTGCTTCCTCAAGCTGAAATGGTCATCTGCATAGAGATGATTATCAGTGTCACTGAACTAATCAGGGGTTTTGTTTTTAGAATTGAGGCTGCCTACAATGTGACTACAAGTGGCATTGTCAACTCAGCTTTGTCACACAGCATGTTGCTTACTGGTTCACAGAATACATAATGCAGATAGGTGGTTGCTGCGCTTTTAACCTTATAACCAGCGGTCTAGATTCGTACTTAATTGAACAACCAGCTACAGACTGAACAGAAGACAGTTAGAAGCACTTTATGGATGATGCTTACACACTGCGTTTGCTCATTTCCACCTCTAAGATAGAACTGGAGCTCTTATCTACAAACTCTTAGCTGAAACTTTATATATTATATACTGAATCAACCTTCTCAATCTCATTCTTTTGAATAAACCCATTTCTGGCCTATAGTTCTCATTCATTTTTAATACTGTATTCACCTTTTTTTTCTGCCTGTGTTCATATTGCTGATGATTATTGGCATGGGTTTTGAATGAAAATGAGAACAAATGAAATGAGAACTATGTTACAGTCAGATGGGGGTTGGCTCATACCTGTGCTCTCCACATGGTCGATGCACATTTTGACAAAGTCGGGCACTGATGTGTTCTCGCGCTGGCACAGACTGGTCAGACTGCAGCCAAACACCTGATCTGTAAAATACAAAACACACATTCATTTCTAACTTTCATCTCTGCAGTGGAAGGTGACCGAGGACACGCTGTCTGCTATTACACATCCAAACAGTGGCACACATCCACATGTGGGAAATGATCTGTACTCTGTCTGAATACCTTTGATGTAGCCCTTGTCTCGGACAGCCTGATAGGTGGGTCGACGTGTCAGGAACTTCTTGAGCTTCATCCTGGTTTTCTTCTGGTCTGATGAGTCCATACTCACAGAGGTCTTCATCACTGAGGAAGACAGGCAGGATATGAGTGTGTTTCTTTAAGACACTAACAATGAACGCATACACAGTATGCTGTAGGAGCAGTTGCAGTCTCCATCGGTCTCACCTCTGTTCTTCTTGGAGTCCCGGTTGTCTTTCTCCTTGTCCTGTTTCTCAGCTCCTGGAGACTCAGGCATGTCCTCCTCAATGGCCTCATCTGACTCCCAGGCCTGGATAGGAGGAAACACATATGTACTGTTGAGATTTAAGTCAGCTCAGACTCATTTTACTCTCAAGACCCATTCAGCCTGTTCACAATCTTGAGAGTTTACCGTTTCACTGTGGTTTGTTTGATCAGGTGTTATTGATTTGATTTAAGCTCTGGTGACATTAAATAAAGAAAGATACCTGGATAGAATGGTGTGGAAATCCTAACTCTGTCATATTCAACTATTTCTGCTGCGAGGTTAGTTGTGTTTTGTTTAGTTTTTCACAAAAAGTGAACTCTTATAGAGAAATGTGACTTAGCAATTGTGAAAAACTTTGGACAAGAAATGAAAATGAGGGATGGCAGAAGATGCATTTACTCAAAGATAAAACATATGACATATTAAGATTTGGCTAATGAAAGATGTCTCCTCACATGTGTGTTGATGGTCTCTGTGAGGGCCCGGTACCAGTCGTTGATGACACTGTCGATCTCTGACTGGATCAGCAGCTCTGTCCCTTGACGAGTCTTCAGCTGAGGGAGGAAAAGACATTACTTTTTTTACCAAAACCGCCACATTAAAACGTATAAAGCGCCGGTTGTTCTACAGGGAAACTTGACAGCAGATCCACTGTGTTTGATACCTCAATGACGTGTTTCTTGCTTGACTTGTCCTTGGAGGCCCACTCCACCGACCCCCCTCGCAGATCAACAGTGAACTCGGGCTTCGACTGGTTGCTGCCGAACTTCTGGAATCAAGGAAACAGTATGAGTCCAAGTCTGACACAAAGATGATATAACAGGGACACGTTGTTGTTTTAGGAGGATTGTTGTGAATCAAGAGGACATGTAGCCTGGAAACCAGACGAATCTGCGCACTCATGTTTTATTTGCTCTGGTAGATGCGTCCGGTCCCCCTTCCCATTCAGACAGATTTCCAGCGGAACTGGCCTGGGTCGGGCCAATCACAGCCGTTTATCTAACACAGGGTGGGGGTTTGATACGATGACTGTACAGAGGAGCGTCGTTGAGGTATTTTTGTAAACAACCAACATGGCTGCTGCTGATGTGGAACATTCAGAATCTGCTATCACGTCAGTATTAGACGAACTGGACGGTATATTTTCTCTAAAAGAAGAACAAACAACTGCACTTAAAGCTTTTGTTGATAAGAAAGATTTGTTTGATGTAGGGATTGGGATCTGATTGGTTGTAGGTCTATCCAACTGCATCCAGAGGCATTTTGGTCTGCGCCCGTTGGAAATCCAAAATGAACGGAGAGGTTCCAGACTAATTGGTCTGGCGATGTCAGGCTAGAGGACATGCTCATGTTAAAAACAAGAAATCAGATGAAGAGTTTAATTTCAAAACGGAAGACATTAAAGCTACTACAATGCTTGTTGGAGCAGGTATCACATTCTTAAACCCTGTGAATCTCATTTTGGAACTCTTCATGTATACACACACATCTTTAGTATTGTGTTACAAGAAAAGAAAAAGCACTGTTAATTGTTGTCATTCATGTTATGTGCATATTAATAAATAGAAAATGCTTTTTGCTAGATTCTTTTGAGATTCTTGGACATAAAATTCAAGCTTTTCAATGACTTTCAAGGTGATTTTCACGTTTTCAACTTGGTTTTTGTCAGTGTTGTAGTTGGATCCTACAGGGTCTAATGCAAAATTTTGGTGAATGTGAATTTTTGTGATAAACATTGATAAATCTATACAATGATAAAAGATAATTGTTGTTACCATTCTACTTGTGTTTCAACCCCACCACTACTATCTACTATCATCAAAAGTGCAACCGATTGCAGTTGTGTATTTTTACTTCAGACCAGTGTGCTGCCATTCTTCCAGATTGTCACACAGAGCTTTAAAAATTGATCTGTTTTGGAGTTACAAACCAGGTATGTTGCACCATTGACAGCAACATCCCTGGTTTGTGTGCAGCTGGCGACCTTTTTTGCATGTCCATCCCCATCTTTCTCTCCTGCCATCTCTATACTACTGGATATCTAAAAAAAAAAAAAGGCATACAAGACAGACACTTCATATTTTACATGTATTCTTGCTAAATCAAGAAAATAAATCCTAGTGAAATTCTACTTCACAACCTATCGAAGTCTTTTGTGGCTTAATTTAATCTTTCCATCCAACTTAAACCTGCATTACTGATTTATTTGCCATCTGGGGGAAGCAAAACAAGCTGTAAACACAACACTGACATATATTATCACCTTATAAAGTTGTGGCGAACATTTTATTAACTGTTGCCTATTTACACATTTAGCAGACACAGAGCAACATTAGCATTTATTTGGAATCGTGTTTTATGTCCACCTGATGAATGTCCAATATTCTCTCCTTTTAGCTCTGTTTTGATCTCTACCAACCCTTAGAAAAATATCTCTTTAGCTTCAAAATGCTCCACTATGCTCACTGTACCAGTTAGCTGCTAACTTTGTCTGTCTGCTGTTTGGTGCCGAGTGTACTGTGGGTTCATCAGAGTCTTTTGGCTGAAAACAGCTGCCTGCTGCTGCTGGAAACAGCGCCGATAATAACGATCAAACTGAAACAAAGCAGTAAAGTTTTGGGCTGTAAAACTAAAACAACGAGCTAAAAGACGCTAAAACGCTCCGTAGAGCTGAGGAGTACTGCAAAGTCGAGTTATAATACAATACATTAACAGTTGATCACATTATACATAGTCATGTGATCAACTGTTAATGTAAAAATATTGATTAGTGCACCTTTAAGCTTTTTTTATTACATTAGGATCAGCTGAATCAAGCTTCACACACACAAGACCAGTCTCCCAATCAGCTAAAGTAAGAGTGAATGAAAGACAGGCAGGAGCGGCAACACATGCAGAGAGAGGGGACATACAGCGGCAGCCTGCACAGGCCTACAGTTCCCATAGGAGACAGCAGGACGGGGCTTGACTGAGCGCTTCCAGTTGCTAAGGAGAGTGAGGAGCAGCTCAGGGATGGAGCCACTGCGGTAGTAAGACTTCAGGGAGGAGGAGAGGAGAGGAGAGGAGGAGACGAGACGAGAGGAGACAAGAGGAGAATAGAGGAGAGGAGACGGGAGAAGATGAGAGTAGAGGAGAAAAAAAGGGAGGGAGAAAAGCAATAAACAGAGGATGACAAATATCACAGCACAGGTGGCAATGAAGACAGGTGCAAAAATAAGGAGGAGAGAAAAAACAGATGAATGGAGTGCTAAAAAAAGCTAAGAAACTTAACAGAAACATGAGCCTCTTGGGGCTGATGGGATACGTACCCAGCTGGTGCTGCCACCCTGACCCTTTGCAAAGAGCAGGGAGGAACCCTGCAGCACAGTCCACGAGGAGGTCCAGTTTTTCCTGTATGTCACAATAAAACAAAAACACTATGGGTCCCGGATTTCAGGCAACTATCTTAAAAGCTTATCAGGATTTTGAAAAAGTATATTTCCTGTGGACCCCTTGGATTCCTACCTGACTTTCTTTCCATTCTCTGTGATTTTGGTGACATTGAGGACTCCACACTTCTCTGAGGGCTGAGGAGGAAGACAGATGCAGATAAGAACCTGCTAGAACACATGCATGAAAATACACACACATCCATACACACACCCTGAAGCTTGAGAAGCAAATGGGACAATGTTGTGGGCTGAAAGTGGCTGGGCTGCTTGATGTTATGTCCAAATATCACCAGCAGAGAGTGCCCTAACACTGCTGCAAAGTGTCAAAATTGCTGCGTTTCTGCTGGTAGAACATTTTTGCCGTGGTGTTAGATGTGATGCAGTTAGATGTGGGTGTGGCATGCAGCAGATGAGAGGAACCAAATGCAATGCAGAATTGGAGAGTTTAGAAGATGAGGAGAATGACGTGTTTGTAGCAGGATGAGTGTGGTGCGATGCAGTGCATGCTGGGATACTAACGGTCGAGGGGTGCTTAGGAGATGAGGGGCAGGAGTCAGAGTCTGGAGAGCTCTGCTTGGGCGCCGGAGCACACTCCTACCAACAAGAGGCACAACATGATGAGTTGCTAATCTACCAGCTAACTACAAGACACATGAAGACAGTCAGTCTGAGGTTAGTGAAGAGAAGAAAGTGTTTGAGCTTCTGAGGAAAGTGTGTTAATTCAGAGTGAGACATTCATTCCAAGATGTTGCTTTCCTCCTGTTGATCCAATCCACGATAAGAACAAATCAGACACCACTGATTGAGTGAACACATGGCTATGATTGTCACATCACCACAGCTATTTAACAAGGCATTCTACAGGACACACCGACAGCGAATCAAAACAGGTCATCTGTTGATTAGAGAAGGGACAGAGAGGAGAGGCTCTGTGTGGTACCAACTTTATCACGGTAAAGAGAGAAACGAAATCTCCTCTTGTGTGGGTCGGAAGCGAACCGCCAGAGTTTGAAAGAGAACTGCAACGAAACCGCCACAGAGTTAGCCTACAACATATTTTCACCCTTAAGACTTTTTTATTTGATTGGTGTCATTGAGACCAGTTGGTATCTAGTTTAAACGAACCCCAATAAACATGAAATGTATGCCACATTTACTTGTTTTTTTTCTCTTGCTTTTCAAATGAAATGCATATACCAATTTTACAGAGAAATTAATGAAATACCTCAAATAGCAAAGATAAAGTAAGTTTGCAAGGTTTTTGAAGGACCATTCCCTCCTGGGAGTGTCAGGTAACTGTTAACAGAGCATGATGTATGGTGCACACTGGTACAAAAACGTTACATTTAGGATAATTAAATAATAATTATACATTAAAGGGGCACTCCACTGATTTTACATGTCAATTTGTGATAACAGTTGCATAATGTCTCATCATGACGTCATCAGGGTTATCTCAACTGGGGCTTGGACACTGAAATGTTTTCACAGAGAGAAACCTGCAGTACAAACTGGGGGCATGGAGTTTGAAAGATGTGGGCATTTGTGAGGCAGTAGGAAGCCTGGCAAGTGTCATTAAATTGTTTTTTTTTTTTCAATTATTATTAAAAACAATAATAATTAAATAAATTGTTCTCTCAAATTCATAATGTGTGCATGATTCAACAAATAGCAAATTAGAAAATACTGAATTAATTCCTTCACATTCATATTGTTAGGTTATCACATTGATTACATTTGTCCTTGTCCCCTCAGTTTTAATGCTACATTGGACATTGTTTTAGTTAGACGTACATACAGTATATCACTGTGTAGCCTAATGCAGAGCAGAATAAACAATGACAGGTGTCAGGCCATGGACAATCGAATCTAAATAAGCTGCTTAGATTTAAAGCAATTTTGTTTGGATTTTGCGCAGAGACAAGAGAATATACTTATGTTTTAAGCCTGATTTACCTGTTGAACAATGTTGTGTTATCTTTGATGTTCATTAGAGATATGTGAAAATGTAAAATACTGTTTCATATTTGAAATATATTTTACATTTTAATATATTGTTTTGTATTAAAATGTGGTGTTTGTCCTCCATGACACCCGCCTGGCCCCATAACACAAGGAGGGTCTAGCAAAAACATGTGACTGGTTGCATTATGGAAAATGTAGGATCCAGTGTTTCTGGAGCTTGACTCGTACTAGGGGCCAAAAGACAGAATATCTCTGCCTCTGTTGCTTTAATTTTGACCATTCCTTTTTTGATTTTTTAATCAATAGAGCACTCTTTTAAGACATTATGTCTGCTGGTTCTGGTTCTGCTCGAGGTTTCTGCCTGTTATAAGGGAGGTTTTCCTTGCCACTGTCGCCTTTTACTTACTCATGGTGGGAATTCTCTGTAAAAAATATCATAAAAAGTACAGTCTAGACCTGCTATATGAGAAGAGCTATGAGATAACTTCTGTTATGATTTGGCGCTAAATAAATAAAACTGAATTGAATTGGAATTAATGCAAAACAGAAACAAAGTGGGTTTTCACCATCTAATAACATTCACATCAACATTTAAAACACATGTAATAAACCTGTTTTTCACACCACACACCACCCCTTTGTCAAGATTCCCAAATAAAAGAGACAAATTAAGCCATTGTAAGCCTTTTCCTCTGTTGATCTGAAAGCGTCATTAGTACTCTGGGATTAAACTCACTGCCAATAAGACAGGTAATGGAAATACCGCAGGAAAAGCCTGCCAGAAAACCTGCAGCAACAAGACTTCCTGTTACCACACCAGTCAGACCTAGCATGTGTAACCACATTAGTTCTCAGATTTTGAATCCTGCCGTTTTTGTTGCGTCTTACCTTGTCGTTGAGGTCTAAGACGTAGGTGCTGTGTCTCCACTTGGTGAGGACGATGGGATCCTGCTGTTTCCTCTCCAGGCTGCGACTCTTGGGAACCTCACTGGACTGAGGGGAGATATTGTACTGCAGAGACAGAGAAGAGAGCTAAAGTTTAGACATCCCCGAGTTATTCTAGCACACCCTTCAGTATCCTTCCTCTCTTCGCCCGTACCTCTCCTTTTACTCTCCACAGCACCATTGGACAGAGGGACTTCTCTTACAGCCCAGGCATTGTCTTCAACAGTCCACTGAATATGTCCATGTCCGCACTTCTGTCCATTCACTCTGAGAATGCGCTGCTCTATTCTGATCAGCTCTCCAGATTAGCAGGTTAAGAGCCAGTAATAGTCCGTCACCCTGAGTTCAACACAAACATGGCTCCAGTGTGAGCTCCTCAGACACTCATCCACTTACTTTAACAGGACCAGTCTTAAGAACACACACCAGGGGGAGGAGGAGTCACACACAAGTGTGTTACTGGGTAGTGCTTTTAGGTGATATGAGAAGATTGTCCATTTTCAAGAGAAGGGGATTACTTTAAATGGGGTACGACTGTAATAGAGAAGACAAAAGCACATGGACAGCTAATGTTCATAGGATAATCTTACCTTGGGCAGTTCCCATTCTGACCTGGACCCATCGGCGCTGTAGTAGTAGGGTCGGCCTTGTTCATCCACATGTTTTATCCACTGCAAACACAAACACTAGTCAGCATCCAAGAAAAGGGGAAACAAGCATATCTGATGCAGATATCATTGGCAGGGGTGAATCTAAAATAACATGCAGAAGTTAAACAATGAAATTTAACTATCCCCCAAACTACCAAAGACACGTCCCTGGACAACTGTGATAAGTCTATAAACTGGAATGGTTAATCACTGGACTGCACCTTCTCCTGTGTGTATTCAGAGATGTAGAGAGTGTGTCCATGTTCATCCAGCTCCTCAGACCAGCCTCTAGGGGGTGACCCATACTGGCTGTCAGACTGACTTGAGTGGGTGCTGTGGCAGTTTTCCTCAGAGGACAGTGGCTAGGGAGGACAAAGACAAAGAGCCGGGGGGCTTAATGATATAGGTTTTAAGTGGTTCATTAGCAGACACAACAAATATGCCCATGAAGACATTACAACCCTTTTATTTTACTTCAGTATTTCCATTTTATGCCCCTATATATTATACATAGATAGACAAATACTTTTCTTTTTACTCCACTACATTCAGAGGCTACTAGAGCCAGCAGCCAGTTAGCTTAGCTAGCTTAACATTAATGGTACAAAGACTGGGAACAGTTAGCCTGGCTCTGTGAAATTGTTGTTTTTACACTTCGGTTTTGGTGCGAATTAAACAAGCAAGATACAGTATAATGTGTTAATAAGGGAGCTTTAGAGGTGCTGGCAGGCACATTATCAGACCTTTGGACAGAGCCTGGCTAGCTGTTTCCAGTCTTGCTAAGCTAAGCTAGCTAGCTGCTGGCTTTAGCTTCATGTTTACTGTACAGAAATGAGAGTGGTATCAATCTTCTCATCTAACTCTCTTCAACAAGGAAAAGCTAGTTCCTAAAATGTCAAACTATTCCCTTAAAAATAGTTCCACCTCGACCAGACGCAACATTAAAATGCTGCTTACACAATTAGGGCTGCTCCTAATGATTACTGCCATTTATTACTGATAAACCTGTCATTTGATAAGTTGATAAATGAGTTGATCTATGAAATGTATTAAAAAATATATATAAAATGTGAAAAATCCCCATGAACATTTTTTTTCTTCGACCAACTAAATGCAAAGATATTCAGCAAACCCTCACATTTGAGAAGCTGGAATCAGCTTAAACGATTAATCAAATACCAAAGATTATGTTGATTCATTTTCTGTTGATTAACTAATCAATAATATTATATATAATTAGTCATCCTTACTCTCCCTAACATAATCCTGCAATAAATCAAACCACCACATGGGGGCAGTGTTGGATAGTTAGGGAGGAGACTACAACCTGACAGGAAACCATGACTCACCCATATCAATGGCGCTCTTATTTCCCTACCTTCAGTAACCACAACACTATTTTAAAAGCCCTTTGAGGTCCACCACACCTTCATCACAGCCTGTTTATTTAACACTGACGGCCAGAGATTGTTTATGTCCTCCACAACTGTGGCTTCAGCTTAGACTTTCCTCTCGTACACACTAATACCTGAATCCTGTGTTTAAGCATGTGCTCAAACCTACAGAAGTCACATAGTCTCACAATTAGATTACTTTTTACGGTGTATATACCAAGCAAGGCTACATGAAGAAATGGCCTCAATTAAGCATCCCTCACCTCACTCTCTGCTGTGCCCTGGTTGTCTCCTCGGATACTGCTGGTGCTGCCGCTGGTGTCCCTGGTGCGCGGCGGCTTCCAGGTCCGCTCTCCGGTGGCGCGGTTGTAGTAGAAATGCCTGCCACTCAGGTCTTTGTGGGTCTCCCAGTCGCCCAGGATGTGGAGAGGGGAGCTGGAGGGGACGGGCGGCAGGCTGGACTGCGAGATCTTCAGCTCCTGGAGGTTGGTGTAGACCGGCGAGTCAGACCGGCCCTGATCTGTCGGTGATGTTGTCTGGTGGAGGAAAGGTGAAAATGAGAGGTCAGATCATGTACAATTCTATACAACTCTTCAGGATTTAATTTAAGATCTGAACACTACTTTTTCCTGTTTTTCAGCTGATACTCCCTATCTTCTTCACAGACTTCATAAGTGTCCAGATTTTCCTCCATAACCAGAAGGATCCCTGAAATCACTCCAGAGTCTGCTGAGATCTAAGTATCTGCAGGAATGTTGGTCTTGTCCAGCACAGAAACCAGCAGTTATCACATCCTGGACTGGACTATGGAACGTAACAAGCCGAGCTTTTAAAAGTTAAAATCCCAAACATGCACATTTAGCTGCAAAAAAACAGAGCAGCTGTACATAAACCCAACTTCTCTTTCTAAGAGCATGAAGGTGAGGCAGTGAGTTATGAGTCTCTGACAGTCTGCACGGCAGGATGCAGCAGCTGATCAAATCAGATGCCACATGTGGCTTGCAGATACTTTAAAACCATATCAGTCCAATTCTAATCAGGTCCTCAAACTAGATGCACTCAGTACAGTTACATAATCATGTATCATCAAATATCACTATTACCTGATGCATCTCGATGTTACATTCACGCCAATAAAGCAAATTGAATTGAATTGACTGAATGCTGAATGCTATGAACATTAAAGGCTACTTGTATTAGCATGCAAGCTTTACTTATATGGCACTCTTCAAAGTAGAAGTTGCCAAGTGATTTACAGGGCGAAGAAAAGAGGAGGAGATAAAAGAAACAGAGAAGACACTACATGAAAAGAAGTGCAATTAAGTGTAGAACACACAAAATAAAAGGTATAAAATCAAGAGAAAGCCTGGGCAAACAAATGGATTTTAAGATGCTTTTTAAAGATGGCACTGATACGGCATTTGTAATCACTTTTAGTTTTCAGCCTTGACCTTTGAATAGACAGAAATACCTGCTTTGATGCATTTAGGCTCCTCCCAGAGGTCAGAGGCCAAAATAATTATTTTAAGTATAGAATGGCTTGACCATGTATGCATTTTATGTGGAGGGTAAAAATTTAAAATCAATCTTGTAAGTGACAAGGAACCAGTGGAGAGAAGCTTAAACTGGAGTGATGTGCAATCTACGCCTAGCTTTTGTTTAAAGCCTTTCTGCAGAGTTCTGGACTGGCTTGAGTTGAGCTAGAGAAGATTTACAGAGGGAGGTGATCAAGGTGTTGTCAGATAGTGGATTCAGTATTCTGACAGGATGCATGTTGCAGGGATTGAACCCGTCACTTTCTGTGACAGAACAAACCCCCTTCGTAGCAACCATGCTGCCATAAATAATGCCTAAAATAGCATTAAAAAGGTTGGTTAAAATAAAGGAGATAAGAGTGGGGAAACGAGCAGAATTTGCATAATGCATAGCAAAGACAAGTTAAGAGGAAGTGAAGTAAGATACCGTGTACCTCCTGAGCAAAAGGCTGGTGTCAAGTGTTGATAAGGAAAACTCTACGAGTTGCATTAGACTACTAAAGAAGAGGGTTTCTCATTATTAAACAGCACACTTTGTGTTGAGACCATGGATCAAAATGTACTGAAGTGGCAATTTCTGAATATACTTGACTGGACTCACTACAACTAACCACAGTCAATAAACTTCATCACAAATGTGGGTCACTCCCCAAAAGCCAGAAAGCTACGTTTCCATGGCTACAGCTCAGAGCATTTAACATTGTTCTGAATGCTTCTGAAAAAATATTTTGGGGTTTTGGAGCAGAGCTGAGTCTCTGAGACTGATGCCAGCCTTGTGTCTCTCTAGAGGAGATCCAGCACCAAACATTCTGCAAAACACAGAGCAGATAAATGTCCGACCAGCAAAGAATTAGATGTCAGAGACTGTGCCAGCACCACACCTCTCCCCTCTGTTTGTTACAGGTGAGGAATGTGGGGGGAGTGCACTTCAGTCAGAGGATTTGAACTGTTTTCAGGACACAGATGGGACTTCCTGCCGTTCTTGGAATAACAGGAATATTTATCATATAATTATTATTTAATATCCTGCACAAATGTGGGAGCAGAGGAAAGGTTTCAGTGGTGTCCTGCTGTTTTCAGTTAGGTTTACCTGCTGTTCCTCAGTTTCAGTCCAACACACAGCAAGTGCTGGAGCATGGAGGCAAACTGCTGAGAGATGATGGTTTGGCTGAACTCGGGTTCAGACCCATCAGTCACAACCAGAATGGAGCCAGTGTGCTGCAGCTTTAATTGGGTTTTAGGGAATAATGTGGTAATGATCAAGTCTGAATGCAGATGATTGAGTGTGGCCTGATAGTGAGGCTGGGGTCAAATCTATTTAGATTCCACTCAGGGCAGACAGACCAAACTGCATCTGGTGGAGAAGTAATTAACAAGCTTTAACGTCAATTTTGACAGAAACCAAAACATTTTCCTGCGGTCTCCAGTTTCATTCAGACTGTAATTTAACAATCATTTTGGACAGAGTGGAGTGTGCACACAGCCTATTGCTGTGCAGAGGAACACAGGCCCACTGTTGACATGCATACTGCACATGTCACAATCATTTAACCTCATATTATTCATGCTGCCTTTACAGGGAGTATGTCTTGAACTGTACTTAAAGAGGTAGTTTAGCTATTTAGTATTGCACCGCCAATATAAAGTAAGGAGATAGCAGATTTAAAAAAGAATGGTCAAAACTGAGTTATCTTGACTTTTATGGATCAAGCTCCAAAATGGTTGGTGATCCTCTGACTTTCCATCTAGCGCCATGATCAGGTCAAAATTTCAATGTGCCCAATACTCTGGCCTGCTACACATCAGCATGTTAGCATTGTAATTGTGAGCATGTTAGCATGCTGATGTTTTAGCATTTGGCTCAAAGCACAACCATCTAAGTACAGCCTCACAGAGCTACTAGAATGGCTGTAGACTCAGTCCTTTTAACATAAAGTAGAGGGAGAGGAAACGATTTGGACCCCCAAACAAACCTGTGGAAAAGCTTCCCCAGCTCCATGAGCATAAATTAATTCTCAGGAGAGAAACAAAAGAGAGACCTGGTCCAAAAATGACAGTCAGACCGAGTCTGTATATGACTCCAGCTTAAAGGATCCCTGTTGAATTTCTCACCTCTAGGAGCACTATGGAGCAGTGGCTCCCTGTTTTATTTATACACACATATGACAACATGCACAGGCATGTGCTCTTGGGTGATAGACATTCCTGCAAATAGTTTCACACTATTCCACTGATCAACAGGTGGCGATAATGCGCCATGAAACTCGGAGATGCACCAACAATGGCAGGAAAGAAGTAGACTGCTTGCAATTAAATATGAATGTAAACAATGCATGATTTAAAATAGTTAAATAATCAGCTTTGTAAATGTTTTATGAGGAAGGAAATGCATTCAGCACGTTTGTTAGACCTCAAGGACACACACAATCCATTTGGTGAGTTAACGCTCAATGTAAACATAACTTTTGTTTGTTTACAAGAAATCTCCACAGGGTACCTTTAATCAGACAGGTAATTTGGACTTGGGTAAAGGGTCGGGTCTCAGTTTAAGATTATGACCTCTAAAATGAACACATAACATCAGAAACATTTTTAAAAAGGATCCTATAAATTTGGTTATTAAAGTAACCAAAGTGACCATACTGAGCAACAACAGTGGAAAAATAAACATGTGAGTGATCTCTAGTAGACAAACTATGTCATGGAGACACAGTTAATACATTATTGACCGAAAAGTACGACGATATCAGTGATAAACTAAGACTGGCCAAAAACATCGACCCAGTCAATATATGACTCGGGCTCTTGCACTATACCTTTAAAAAAACCTTTTTATAAAAGACAAACAGATGACTAACTGCTCCCTTGAAACTAAGCAAGCAACAAACTCAAAATAGAAGTAATGTCAAGAGACAATGGGTGCTCTCTTTCGCAAAAATGGACTGTTCTGTATCAGATAGAAAAGCCTTATGCAATGTGCACCATATGCTGAGAGAGAAGTCCAACACAGACCTGGAATAGCACCAGACAGCAGAGGTACTTTTCTACAGTAAATGTTTAACTGAACTCAACATCAAGTGTTTTACTGGCAGACTGCAGTCACACAGTATCTGCTAGTTTCAGTCAGGCAAACTTTTGTTAGGACTAATGTTACCTGGAATTCAATTTAACAGTTTAAACAGAACAAAGCTAGCAATTCCTGCCAGTGTATGATGGAAAGTTCTCAAACTATAGGAAAAGGACACCAGGAAACTAATTGTTACGGAATATGAAATCCATGTGTTGGCAAAGCAGACAACCCCTGTTCTATATTAATCTAAGAGTGGGCACAGTGCAAAGACACATGACATGGTAAAAATATCACATTCAAGACATTTTTAGACAAGTTCACATATTTTCATGTCCATCATGTCTCATTTCAGGTCCCTATCTGTTGTGTCACCTTGTATCCGGGGCCGCACACAAACACCTCGTCATCATCCTCCCCGGCTCTCCTGTAACCTCTGAATATACTGAATGCACGACGCATGGCGATGCAAGGCGGCCATCAAGAGTGGCAGGACGCACGATGACCTGTGGCTTCGCCTCCCTCCGACACAAACTCCCTTTTTTCTCTCTGCCCTTTTGGCTGTGTAACGGTCCAGTTGAAGGTAAGAGGGAATTTGAGACTGACTGTGAGGCAAAGAGGAACAGGATCTTTCTACCTCACAAACACACAGCAGAGCACACAAACCCATCTGACACAACAGGAAATTACACTGAAAAAGTCAGAGCTTCCTCTATCAGAGTGTGTTTCTGTGTGTTTTAGTCAAAGTGGGCACTGACAGACGTGTTGACAGACAAACTGGCAGTTCAGACTGTTTCACCAGAGGCCAGGCTCTATATTTAACCTGTGTACACTCAACACACCAGAGCAGAGACTAGAGACTGTTGGGGAAAGATAATACCACTGATCACTACTGTGCAATGGCCTTGTCTTGCTCTCATCTTTCACCCGAACAAATGAGTGCTAAGGAGATGATCGACTGAGCAACAGTGCATTAGCAAAGTTGTTGCCTAGTTTGAGCGGCAAAAAAAGGAAAAAAAGAATAGCAAGAGGATGGAAGACAGAAAAAGATGTAGCATAAAGTAAAAGAACATTGACACACAGTTGAACAAACTTTACCTGCAGAAAAAAGATAACCCACCTGTTAAGGCTGAGATTAGGAGGTGATGGGATATATTGGTGTAAATCATACTATAAACTAGAATTACCATCCTGCAGTTGTATGCCACTGCCAACCAGTCAAGTTGCGGTTTACATCTGTGTCTGTCCAGACTAATTTAATACATGTAGTGAATACTTGGAAGGAACTGAATAAAAGGTATAAAGTGTATTTTTTGACTAAATTGAAGTTATCACTATATTGATGATCCATATTTATGATTCCAGTGAATATTTTTGAACTGATTAATGAAGGATTGGCTACAGTACATGTACTTGATTACTATGTAAAGATGGACTCGTATGTCTATAGCTACACTGCTTTTGTTTTCTTCTAACATTTTTATTTGCAAAGCCTCTCTATGAGCTGTAGGTGAAACTCAGTCACTCATTCACAGGATCCCGATTAGCTAGGCGCGCTTCAATACATTTTTAGCAGTCACGTGATTCCGTTGATGCTCGAAATTCAGAAGGAGGCAGGAAGTGAACTGTGTACTGTTTACTCATTATGTCGTCCCAGTCAACATGTGTGTAAAATCTGGAATTGCCCAATTCATTTTTAAATTATGGCTAAAACCTATTTTGAGGTCATAATGACCTTTGAGTCAAAAGTGTCACCTATAGATGTTCACCATAACAACTTTATGAGGTAATAATACGTATACATATGTGTTGTCCCCCTGGTGGCCAAAATAAATCAATTAACGCAACTTAATGCTGCAACAAAAAAATCTAACTATACTGAACTATAATGAATGTGATGTGGGCAAGCCTGTATTTTCAACATTACACAAACCTTTGAATGTAACACAGACTGTCAATGACAACTGTCACCTTATTGTATAAACTTATTCTTCATGTTCTGGTGCTAGTTTGTTATTTATAGCAACAGACTGAACTCCAAATAAAAAATGTATTTAAAACATATAATTGGCATTATGTACTGCAGTTTCTGTGATAAGGTATATCTGTGATAAGCTAAAAACTGGCTGATAATAGATATTATTATCTAGCTCGGGGGAGAGAGGTGTATATGAGGGATGGATGGCTGAGAGATAGAGGGCAGGAGTGAGGAGAGAGGGAGAGATGTGCTGTTGAATGCAGAGCAGTCTTCACAGCAGCAGCAGCAGTCTGTCTGCACAGCCGTGATTAATGAGTTTCCGACTACAGGCCAGTACAGTATAGAATCCCCACAACCTGCATTAGAACGCATTATGCAGCACCGAGTGTGTAGGCACACCCAGCATGGAAATGAGTGATTAATTCAACTCAGAGGTGTAATGGAGTATGTGAAGGCAGAGGGGAACAGACGCACACAGCAAAAGCAAAAGAACTGATGTGAATTGGCTTGCTAATGGAGCCCAATGAGATTATGCTCTGCTGCGTGGAACACAGCTTAACTATAGCCATTGTGTTTATCACCATGTTGGGAATACTACTGTGTTTCTCTTTTCCTCCCCCTTCTCCAGTCCATCCAGCCTCCTGTCCCACTGTGTTTGTACAATCACTAGAAAATGCCTGTGCGCTTGCACCGTAAATTATTCTGTGTGTAAAGGAGTGCAGGTCAGGGTGAGGGCAGCAGGGATGTGGGGCTGTAGTTGCACCCAGACTCCACTAGGTGTCTCTCACGGGTTGGGAGGGAGGACGGGAAGCAGGGGCGCTGGTGAGTGGGTGGGAGTCTCCATCAAATGCATCTGGCCATGAGGAGAGTAGTGTGAGGTGGGGGGCATCTCCAGCTGCACTTTGAGACGTTATTCTAATCTGTGCAGCAGTATGCACAGTGCCATACTCCATATGCTCTACACAGAAGCAGATCAAACACTTTATTCTTTTTGTTATCTTGGACAGAGCTGCCATGTAATAATGTAATTCTGCTGCTGCCAGGATCCAGAGACAGAGTAAGTAGAACACATTACATCAGTTCTTCAGACCTCAAACTGGCTTCTAGTGTGTCACGGAATAGAAAATCTCAATGCTTGTACTGTATATAAATCACTGAATGGCTTAGCCCAAGATATATCACTGACCTGCTGGTACACTATCAAATTGCCATACCTCTGAAGGGTTCAGTATGCTTGAAAAGAACTAAGTCATCCAGTGTGTCATCTAACCACATCTGAAGTTCTAAATGGGCACAATTGAAGGTCAAAAAGCCTGCCGTCATAGCCTCCTACTGACTGCATCCCACTGCCTCCCAGATCTCTCTCCAACAACTCCATGTCTTGCATGTATTTGTAGTCTCTGGTGTTGCACTTAGTTGTGCACATAGAAAGTAACAGAAGTAGCTGTGCAGCCCCCTACCTAATTCTGATGTTTTAGACACGGTTAGACAATCCAACAAGAACTGTTTGTTTTAAGCATACTGCTGCTTTTAGATCCTCAGGCATGCTTGCTGTTCCTACAGGATGGTAGCAGTAAAAATATGTGGTGAAATAGGACTGGTGAAGGTCTATTTAATAGAGCTACACCAATAAATTGGCTGGCAGGCAGATATATCAGCCAGTATGAGCTGATTGCAGATAGATCTGATTTAAGAACTAAAAAAGAAAAAGAAAATTAAGGAGGTATCCTTTTTTTTTTAAATTACTCTCAGACGATTTTAAAACTTAAAACTTATTGGTATATTGTCCTAAAAAAAATTATGGTTACTATGTACTACTACAGAACAAATTATGAGAGACTGTAAGGTGTCCCCAAGCTCTGACTAACTTTAAAGCATCTCTCTCTCTCTCTCTCTCCCCTCAATTGCCCGTTTATTAGGTACACCTAGAAAAAAAACAAATACAACAATCCTGCAATAAATCCTCCCTTCATGAAGGTTATAATGTTCAGTTTTTTGTTGAAACTGTTTTAGAGAGGTGATGATTCAACTGTATGGTTATTTTGGAGGCTGCAGTTCGTGGTGCTGATGAATTGAATTGCATTTACAGTATATCAATGAGGGTAGATAACTGGGTGTACCTTATAAACACGCAACCGCAGCGTATGTCTGCATATTTTTTTTTTTGCATTGTCTTAAATATTCTTTCAAATAATTTGTCTTATATGACTTGGGCAGTTTCTTTAGATTTCTCTCTGATCTAAATGTGTCTTTGATTAGTTTGTTTTTGATAGTTAGTTAGTTTCATGTTAAAGGCTGCAGACACAAATAAATACAAAACTAGAAGAAATGTATGGCTCCCATGGTAACATTATCACAGCAGTAATATTAAAATAATTATTCTGTGTTTAGTTTAAAAGGTCCTTCTATGTTCCGCCACAGATGGCGACTGCATCAGTGTCACACCTCAGAGCATGTGTGCATTTCCCCTAACTGCGTTACATAATGTGATTGTTTAATTGAATTACATGAAAGCAGGTTAAAGGAAGTGTGGTGGGGTGGCAGGGAAAGGTGGCATGGTGACTGACAGAGGAGAGGAGTCACGCAGAGGAGTGTTTGAAGATGGACTACGGGGTTAGAGGGGAGGGGGGGCACACCACCTCAGAGCCAATGCATCAACCCACTCCGTTCCCTCTGTTCTTTTGTCCTCAGTCCTCATCTTTCTCCACTGACCTCTTCCCCCCCTCCTTCATCCCTCACTTCTGTTTCCCCTCTCTAGCCCTCTTTTCTCTGCACACACACACAGCAAACACTCCCTGCCCTTTTCCTCCCCCTGCATCCTCAGACAATCATGCACCAAACCTCTTTGTCCATTCCCTTTCTCTCTGACCCCTCCCAGGCTGAGCCAACGCCCGACTGCCTCCCCTCACCCCCTCTCTCCCTCTGCTCCAGGAAGAATGATGCTGCTGCTGCTGATGATGATAATGGTTGTGTCCATATGACCATATTATCCTACATTTCCACCTCGCTGGGTGTCAGACCACATTCGCCCACTCCCCCATCATCACATTTGTGGCATTTCACAAGCCAACCCCCCCTCTCTCTTCACAAACAGAGACCAACACAGAAATGCATCAACATGAACACAAGAACAGATGCATATAATCACACACACTGCTCCTCACTTTCCTTAGCAACCAGTTCCAGCCTTGTACTGTAGTTCAGAAAGGCATCGTGTTTAAAAAGACCTGATATTCAGCTTGGGGGGAAAAGACTGAATGGTGAGTTTTGGTAGAAAAAAAATGTGTCTGGAATTCGAATATTGACTTCACTCACAAATGCAACCCTCACACATACACAGGTCAGCAAAACACGACTAGCGTTTGCAAGTGAAAGCACAAAAAATCCAGAGAAACCCTGATATTAAAGTGAGTCAGCATCTTTTCACTCGTCACGATGACGACAGCTACTTTCATTTCACGGATCAGAGGATTCGGCGAGGCTCACAACCTGACAAAGATGAGAGCAATTAACCTTTTGGTCCTGAGCTGATAGCGCACAGCTAAAATGTCAGTTTGTGTCTGCTGAAATACACCCTGCTTCTGATAAACCTCTAGTAGCTCGATGGAGAATAACTGGTCTAATAGACACTGCTGCTGCTGCTTGGATACTGCAGACAAAGAAGATTCAAGGCTGCAGAAAAGGGCATTTTACCAGTTTAGAGCACAAAATGGTTTAATTGTGTAGAAAACAAGCTGATCAAGAGTGTTTGTGTCAAAATGATCTGCTTTACATAATTACAGATACTTTTACAAACTCAAAGGATTGTTCAAATGACATCTCTGCTGTTTTCATGTCTTCTGTGTGAGTAACAGAAGGGGGTTACTGTGCTGCGCACTGCCTCTCCAATCAGATTTCCCTCTTTAAATGTTAATGAGCAGAAGACGGGGGAAGCTGCAGGCTTACCCCTCATGTGTCTCATGTGCATATGGGGCGACGCGAAGAACCAGTCTGCTGTACTGAACCACAGATTTTGCTGTTTGAGTGTGCCAGTAAGTGAGTTTAACTAGAGCGAGGGAATCAAACAATTCATATCTGGGACAACATGTGCATGGTAATTTTATAGGCACCCAATGGATCACAGGGTTTGGCTTCTATTTGGGGCTAAACTCGAGTCGGAGCGCGAAAGCAAACGTAGACAAGCCAGAATCAGCCAGACATCTCCTTTTCAGCCCAGTTCCTCTCTTTAAAGCATATGGAGACATTCCTGGGGTGTTTAAGAATGTGTTTGTGTCTGGGTGTGTATCTCAAATATCACCAGGTTTGTGCAGCATGGGAGCATACAACTGCTGGAGTTTGTTTGTGTGTGTGTGAGGATGCACACTTGCAAGACCCAGAATCGGAGACCATGTTTTTGCATATGCTGCTTACTGTCAGCGTGCATGATATGATTTGTGTAACACCCTGCTTGAGGCGGCGCCACCTGTGTCCCTGCAGCACCTGGACATGCCTTGTCTCAGTGTCCCCTGGTGTGTGTTTCTTTCCTTTCTCAGTATAGTCATCAGATTAGGTCAGCCTTGGCACACAGCTTCTAAAGACCTGGTCACACCACAAAGTGGTACAACGAAATAAATCTGCACCTCTGTGAAGTATTTGGTTCTTGAAGCTTGGTGACGTAGTGACTGTACTCGCAGGGCAACTAACATGCTGGCTGGCTGAGCTAGCAGTAGTCAGTCACAATAGCTGTTGGGGCTTCTCTCCATTTTCTCTCTGCTGTTCTGTTTACTTCCCCCTGGCATTTTGTTAACCATTGTGCACCATTTTGTTCAAAAAAAGGTAACAAAGAGGGAAAACAAAGCTCTTCATGCTAACACGCTTGCTTATGGTCAGTTAGCTTAGTCCGGTTGCCAACGGGACTATAAGTTCACATAGTTTATTCAAAATATATATTTGTACCATTGACTCCTGTCTTATTACTGTCGGTTAACCTTTGGGGTTTTTTTGTGGAAAAGTTAACTATTCTATTCGAAAAAGTGCCCTGAGATAACTTTGTTATGATATGGCGCTATATAAATAAAACTGAATTGAATTGAATTAACTCCGACAGAGGAGGTTAAATAAAAGTGGATGGTGCAACACAGCTAACAATAGCTTCTTCCACTTTGCACTCATCCCTTCAAAGGTCAGCACTGTTTGACCCGCGACAAATTCGCAGCTCAAACTTTTTTGGGATTTACTTTCCCCCAGCAAGCGATTCCACTAATCGCAGCGATTCCATTAGAATGAACTGACTATGCCACAAAATTTCACCATTTTAAATGCTGGTATGACCGAGCCTTTCCTCTGAGAAACACTTGAGAGAATAGGAGTGTGTGGGTAAGAGAGTGAAAAAGAGACAAAGACACTGCATGTGCACATGTGCATGCTATGCAGAGACTCCTACGTTTCTCACTTATGGGTGGGGGTCAAAGGCCACAGATCCACACAGCAGTCTGTCCAGTCTGGGTGCTGCGCTCCGACCCCTCCTCCTCTTGACCTACTCTTTTTCATTTTCTGCCAAACCTGGACTCAGATCCACCACTTCTCTAAAAGCTGCACGGTAGTCGCGAGCCAGCGTCTGTGCTCTACGATCAAAGTGTGAGACAGACAGCCAGACTTGTGGGACAGGATGACAGAGCAGCACTGCAATATGTTACCCACACAACTATCCAATAAAAAGGAAAGAACAGGATGTGATGGATTCTGCGTACTCCTGAGAGAGAAGACCGAACAGGAAGGAGCCCCATAAATGAATTCTGGCTGCAGAAGTCAAACGACCTGCCAGCGCCCTGACAGCATCAATTTGTTCTGTTTAGTCACGGACAGGTTTGGGGGGGGGGGGGGGGTTTCAACGACTCGCGGAAGAAAATTCAATTTCTTTAATGGAACCGGCATTGCCAAATCTCTCTCTTATTACTCATTTTGAGTGGTCTCTGCTGTACAAAGACGCTCTGTGTTTAAATTCACTGCCATCTGGTTTTCTCCCACTGCAGGGCCAAAACAAACAGAGGGTCTGTTCTGTGCTGACACCACAAAACATTACACATTAAATTCTGACACTTGGGACTATGAAAACTTAAACCTGGTTAATCAGTGCCAATCCAGACTGTTTTTAGGTCAGTTTATCTGACATAACTACAGCAATATCATCTATCAGGACATGGAAAGAGCAACACCCAGGCTACATATGCGACAGACATTTACAGCTGGTGCCTGATCCATCCACCCATGGCTCCGGCTATTAACAGAACAGCAGACACTGCCACTGTATTTTAAAAACTATTTTGCTTTCAGTATTATTATTTCTCTCCATTTCTTGGTGGCAGGGAGCACATGGCTGAAGCAGAGACTTAACAGCATTCCTCTGTGGCTGACAGCTAAGCCCCCAGTTAATGACTAATCCTGCACTCATGCCTTCAGCGTGATTGGTTCAAGCTAATTACACTAGCTCCCTTCCCTGGGTGCTGAATGGCTGGTCAGACGGGGTAGGGCGGAGGTAAAAGCAGTGTGGATCTGTACAGTGGAGGCCTTCAAGGTACTGCTAAAATGATCAGTAAATTGATGGATTATCAGAAAATTAATAAACTATTTTGATGGAAGCAGAAACCCCAAGTATTTGATGCTTACAGCTTCTGAAATGTGACGACTTGCTGTTATTGCTTGTTTTACATTATAGTCAAGTGAACATTTTGGGGGATTTTGGGCTGTTGGTTGAACAAAATAAGCAATCTTAAGATATCACATTGAACACTTGTGACACAAATTGTGATGGGTGTTTTTCACTATTTTATGACATTTTCTAGACCGAATGATTAATTAATCAAGTAAATAATAGATTAATTGATAATAAAAATAGTCAGTTGCAGCCTTTCTTCATGGGTCCACTCAGTACAATTTGAGACCTGACTTGGAGTCCGAGTTGGGCTTGATCCAAAGTAATATTTGGTTGGGTTGGGTCCTGCTCTATTGCTGCTGGCTGAGGGTCTATGTATCAAAATGGCTAATGCCTGAGTGGATTTAAGTGGACCCACTATCAGCTCTCATTACCATGGTGTGTCGTAACAATAAATAATTTTTCAGGTGAGACAAAGAGTCAATTGCGACATGACCACCACTGCTCGTTAGTTAGTGGAGCATTGTGCTGTTGCTAGGGTTGGTGTTCTCTCTCATTTTGGGTCTGCTTTGGTGGACCGCATTTTTGATCGGGTTTTACTATCCTCAGGACTATTCTGGACTGGTTCGGACTGTCCTAAGGCCCCTTTCCGATCAAGTTGCTGAAAATTAATTTATGCACATTAGATTTGAGTAGGTTTTACCTGGTTCTGTTTGTGGCTGTCAATTCTTTATTTGAAATTAGAAAAAAAAAATAGATTTGATTTGTAATGATCTGAACAACTTCAAGTTTCACAGTGCAAGTCAAGCCTTGCATGCAACACGGTCACTCTGACCCACTGCATGCCATGCTGCCTTATCAGCACTAGCTATTGTTGTTCCCTTTGTTAATGTGAAATGGAGGAAACTAGCGAGTTGTACTGAATGGATAATCATGACACCAAAAGGTAATGTGTGAAGGCATTTTAGATTTTACACCATAAATGGTAAAATCATGGATGAAGGTGAGGTAGTTTTCTGCCTTTTCAAAACACAACTTACATTTCCACAATAACAAATCTAAAGTAATCTGTTAACTTGTTAGTTAATTGAGGCAACAGCAAGATTAACAGAACCAAGTCTCCAACATATTTTACAAGGCTATGTGGGTCACTTTAGAATACATCATGTAATAATTGCTAGTTTTCATTTGTTCAAAATTGTTTTGTTTTTTACACTATTTTGGGAAGTTTATGCCTTTATTAGACGGCGACAGTAGAGAGACAACAGGAAACGACAGAGAGAAAGAGATATGCAACAAAGGTGCCAAGCCATTTTTGAACAAGTGTGTTTGTGATAGTGTGTTTCAGATCCAAAGGTTTTGGATCCATACTTTAAAAAGGTATGCAGGAAGGAGCATCACACGAACCACGGGGTCAGTGTTACACCAAAGCAAGATTAGATGAAGTCATCAAAAACAGACGAGTTCCCACTTGTTGTTTAGAATGGTGAATAACATCATGGTCTGATATGGAGAGGCACAAGCGGACAAAAACCAGCTTTCACACTGCAGAGCAGAGTGTCATAGGAACTTTACAAGAAGCCTACATGGGTCAACACACATGCAGTATTGCTTGTTACGGATTCAGTGTGAAAGGCCTATTAGTTCCCCATATCAGTTCTCAAAAGCAACACTGGAATACCAGTGGAGACAGATCTCCATACACACTGAAAACTAGTCTCAGTCCTGCAAACTGACACCTTAAATCCATTTTTATTTTTAGCCCAAGACTACATTTTTTAGTACAACATCATTTCACACTGGATACAATACATCTTATTGTACCTTACTGAATACAATACCAGGCAGCACAAACTGCATAATAAAAACACAATCACTTTGTGACAGCTCACTATACTTTGGAACCAGCTCATGGACAAGCCTCCAGCAGCTCTCCCTCTCTGTCTTTAGCAGTGGTCTGGAAGGCAGCTGGCTGTGGTTTATAGCAGGTTATTCATATCCCGTCAAATCTACCTCCTAATCTGCTTTGTTTATGTGGAAACAGATAGAGATTCTCAAGAGCAAAAGACAGGGTGAGCCCTGATTTTCCTCTGCGCCACCACAGAAACTCTCAATCTCCTTTGAAATGGGATAACATCTAGAATAATCATAATAGCAAAATATGTTAGATAAGGGAGTTTATAGAACATTCAATCATTGTTGAATACACCAAAGATTGTTCTATCTTTGAAGTAAAATCGTATATGAACAATAAAGGTAGGATCAGGGTTAGATATTACATGGCCAAAAGTAAAAGGACACCTGAATTTTGTATTTCACCATTTTCACCAACACGTCATTCCAAAACCATCAGCATTAATCTGCTGCTGCAACAGCATCCACTCTTCTGGTTTTCTGGCTTTCCAGCAGATTTTGCAACCCGGCTGCAGGGATCCGCTTCCATTCAGCCACAAAAGCATTAGTGAGGTCCAACACTGATGTTGGACAACAAGGCCGGGTTCGCAGTCGGCGTTCCAGCTCATGCCAAAGGTGTTGGATATGGTTCACGCTGGTTCTTCCACACCAAACTGGGGAAAGCATATTTTTATGGACCTGGCTTTGTACACCGGGGCATTGTCACCTTTAGAGCTGCAACGATTAGTCGATTAATTGATTAGGTAATCGTTTTGAGTAATTTTAAGAAAAAATTCCCAAAATATCTGGTTCCAGCCCCTTCAGTTTGAATATTTGCCAGTTTCCTTAGTCTTCTACTATTAAATATCTTAGGATTGTTGGTAGGACAAAACAAGGCATTTGAAGACATCCCCTTTGACTCTTGGAAACTGTAATGGACACTGATCCTTATTTTCTGACATTTTATATGTTAAAACGATTAATCAAGAAAATAACTGGCATGTTTATCGATAATAGAAATAATAGTTGCAGCCCTAGTCATGCTGAAACAGGCAAGGGCCAAACCAAGCCGTTGGAAGAAGACTATTGTCTAAAATATCATTGCACGCTGCAGCATTAAGATTTCCCCTCTCAGTGTCCTCATACTTTTGGCCACACACACTGTATATTTGCCAACGCGTTGGACAATTATTGCTGTTTAACTGGTGAGTTGTATTCCACATAATTTGACTTCCAATTTGTGTGTGTGTGTGTGTGTGTGTATTTAAGCACATCCACATATCCCTTTTTACACATGTGCAACACACACATACACACATTCCTGTTTTAATGGATTAGGTTTCAGAAGAAGCAGATTACATGCAGTAGTGAAGTTTTATGTCGGACTGATGAATTAATGACTGCTGTAAACATGTTGCCAATATAATTTCATCTCTTGCAGAACTACCAGCATGTGTGTGTGTGTGCCTTTATCATCTGCAGCTTAAGATCAAATTAGTCAAGTTTCTATGAATCCTGAACAGCTGAGAATAAAATAACAGGGTATGCCATGTACTTCCACTGCCAGTATGATTACATGGCATGCTGAACTAAAACTAATGTTACATTTCAAGCTGCTATCAGTTTAAAAACTTGAATACGTAAGGATTAAAAGACAAACAAATCAATGACAAAAATGAAATAAGGGGAACGTGCATGTACACTTCCTTCCTCCATCCACATCTCAGGATCCAGGACTTTCCCACTGCACACACATCAGCACATAAAGCTGGGACTGTGACAAAAACAGATCAAGTTACCGTCTTCACAGTACAAAACACCCAATATATATCAAGAGTCAACTGCAGCAGAGCTGAGATATCAACATGTTAGATAACAGAAACATTTCTTCACTGCCGATAACTATTTCACAGATTACTAAAGCCTACATATCTGCTGATATCACACTGATTACATGTGTTCCTTTTATAGAACAACACAGACTGTGTCAATCAGTTTGGAGATGCTGAATTAATACACTCTTATTGATCCACACTGGAGAAATGTCTTGCTACCCTCTGCAGAGAGGTCAAAGTTCAGAGTCCACTGGTAGAGACTCTGTGTCTTGCTTACGGACACTTCGGCAGAGTGGGTTATTTTTGGCATGAGGGTTTCAATTTCTTTTTTGGTTTTGATTTGTCATGTCACATATGACTCGTTTTATCTGGACTATTGTGAGAGCATTTTTCCAATATAGATAGCCTACAGTAGCCAAGGTTATATAGATCTAAATAGAAGTAAGGTCTATATCAAGGATCATAACAGATCTGATTCAATTTGAGGCATCAGATAGTAAAGTCTACATTGTGTGACTGCTGGGAAAGTATACACTATACTGGGAAAGTCTTAAGCACCTGCTGTGAACAAGGATTTGCTACAGTGGCCGCCTATAGATATTCATACCTGGGCCTAAAAGCTTATGACAGAGACACCATGGTGAAAGGCATCAAAAATAAAACAAAATCAGATCTGCACATCTAAGAAAAACATTGCAATGGTGTTTATCCCTGACAGTTTCGATTTTCCACTGTTCCACTTTGATGACACAGAATCTTTTCTCTCAGCCGAAATTTCCACTGAAGCCTTAGTGGAAAAGTTAAAAGAGGACACGACTTCTAATCAAGACAACAATCCAGGTCACCGAGGGTGATCCATACAAGTCACTCATTATTTCACTCAGTGCAGTTTTGGGGTTACTTCCACTCTTTTCACTGAAGTGAAGTGTTCTAGTAGGAAAAACACAGGTGTTACTAATAGCATTAGTGATGGCTCTGTTCTATACAAGTGTCCCAGTAATCGATGATGGTCTTTGCATTTATACCTGGTATTAAAGCATTCTTGTTGTCTCGATTGTGCTCATTTTGTGATCAGGTCTAAAAATGCGATTTAGTTGCTAGCTACTGCTACTACATGTAGCTTTTGCCAGGCTTGCGTAACCTAGCAGGAAGAGGCGGAGTTAGGTAACCTTTCAACTTGCTGGGTGGATGCTTTTTTTTTTTAAGAATGTTGTCACATTTGTACGGATTGCATTTTTACCTAGCTGAGATCTGATCACAATGCGAGCCTGGCCTCCTCCAAATGTGGTCTGACTGATCCGATCACATTCAGATCACAATGCGTTCTGCATGTATTTAGTTTTTCCTTATCCATATAACACATCCAGATACAGATTGGATGTTAATGTCAGGTGTAAATGGGGTAAGTGTGACAGTGATCCAGCATGCACAACACACTTTTGTCACAGCAGACATTTTGACATGTCATAGTAAGAAAAGCTCCGGTGTATTTAGTAACATTAATGATGGCTGCATTCTACTTAGGGGAGGCTCACTGGAATAGCTTACTAGGACACTTAATGGAACTGAGCCATCGTTAATGTTATCCACCTGTGCGTTTCCTGCTATGACAAGTCAAAATGTCTGCTGTGAAAGATGTCTATATCAGGACCCTGAAACTGAAGCAGCTAAATGGAATTCAGTCATCATACAGTTTATTATTTACACCTGTCCTTTTCCTTTTGTGACATGTCAAAATGTCTTTCGTGAAAAAGGCCCAGGCTGCGTCTAAAATCACTCCCTACTTACTACATGCTGCACTATGTTTACCCTGCGACAAGCACTATTGTAGTGCCCTCAAAAATGTCCAAAAATGGTAGTGGCCATGTCTTGTACAGTACTTTCTGCTATAAATCCCACAATGCAATTGAATTGTTGCTTTTTCTCAATTATGCTATATTAACAGTGAAAGTGAAATAGCTTTGGACTGTTATTCAGATAAAACAAGGAATGATAATGACACTTTGGCCTCTGGGAAATTATAATGAGCCTCTTTTTTTGTTACTATTGTATGACATTTTATAGATGATTAACTAATTAATTAAGAAAGTAATTGGCAGATTAATGGAGAGTGAAAATAATTGTTAATTGCAGCCCTAGTAAAATATCACATGAGCATGTGTCATGTAATATTTCCATGTCGATTGAAAAACACATGACAACCCTGGCATAACAGCTGTGTTCTTACATCAGTATCACAACTGCATGACTCTCATACATCCATCTACATGAAGGTACACCATGTTTAACTGTACTTTAAGTGAAGCGACCCTTTAAACTAGGCCCCGATTTATTTGACTCCTGACTGCCCTACAGATTGGGGGGTTGAAAGGCACCACGGAGCAGACCCAGGGGGCCTGGTGGCAGTAGGCATGAGGTCTATTGATGTGGTGCCACATGAAGTGCATAGACAGCACGGGACAAAAGGGCTCTTGGTACAGAGGAAAACAATGGCCAGTCAGCCTCCAGTCACTACAGCTGAGCAGCTGACAATGACATGAGGAGAGGAGGGGAGAAGAGGGGGTTGGTTAAAGAGATGTGTAAAGAGTCACATGGGTTATTTGGCTCCTCCAGGAGGGAGGGAGCATGCAGGAACACTGTGACACAAAAAGAACGACAGAATGGACTGGAGCAATGGAAAATAATGAAGCCACAGTAGGTAGACTTGACAGCTGTGGTTAGAGTGGGGAGTGGAGAGGGTAAAGCCAACATGGCTTAACCCTCAGTCTTTTCTCAGTCTTTACCATCCTGCAGGTGTGTCAGGGCTGAGCAGAAAATAGCCTTTAACCTATTCTATGTAGAAGAAAAGCTTTAATCATGAAGACAATCACCTGTGTGCAGACAGACATGAGCGCACACGTTACCTCAAGCCACTGTCACATCTCACAATATCAGCTCTGTTCACTGACAGACTCTATCCTCAACAGCAGGCCACTGTGTTGAACTGCATTTGCCCTGCAGTTAAGTGACGGTCAGATCCTCTTTATACTCTCTCACTCTCTGAATCAGTTATGGACTCATTTTGATGCTGAAAGAGGACACTAAAAACAACCATCAACCTTTCCTCTCTTATGTAACCCAAAACCTTAACAATAGACAGCCGGGGTTTGGTAGAACTCCTGAGGGCAATCTACTCCAACTCTTTCAAAAAGACAATATATACAACTAGTACCAATTAACAAAATTAATTGAAAATCTACAGAATTCCACTTGGACCTTAAGCAAGATCTTTTACAGTTTGTGTATCCCTAGAAGAAACTGAGACAGCAGTGTTACAGCATAATTTTAACCCTAAAACAGAATAGGTATTAAGATGAAGTAAAAGTAGCAACACCACAATGTGAAATCCAGTATTTTGCTTAAGTAAAAGTAGAGATGTGTTAGTAGAAAAAGCAAAAGTAGTCATTATGGCTACTTTGAGAGTGCCATTATATTATTATACATATTACTGGTTTATTGTCAGTGATGCATTCAAATGTAACCAGCATTTTAATTGTGTAGCTGGTCAAGGTGGAGCTAATTATAAATACTTTCTATAGACAGGTTTCATATACTGCATGACTGCAAAAGTAATGTCCAGAAAATATACAATATAATCAAAGAAGGAAACCTCCCTTTTAGCTCACAGTTTGCTTTTAGCAATTATGTTTGTTAAATAGAGCCCTGGATTTTAATAATGTGGTGGATAGTTTTTTGTACAGTTACGGGTGAGGAAGAACACTTAGGCTGCAATTTAAGATTATTTTCATTATCGTTAATTTGCTGGTTTTATTCTCAATTAACCAACTAATCTAAAAAAAGGTGTGAAAAAAATGCCCATCACAATTCCACAGAGCCAAAGATGACGTCTTAAAATTGCTTGTTTTGTCTGACCAACAGTCCAAAACCCAAAGATATTCAGTTTACAATGACGTAAAACAGCAGCAAATCATCACAATGAGTGACAACTGGTGAATATTTGGCATTTTTGCTTGAGAAGTTACTTAAACGATGAATCATTTATGAAAATAGATACATTTTCTGTGAATGGACTAATTGATCAACTAATTATTTCAGCTATAAAATGAAACTAAGTGTCTGGTAAGTTTAAGTTTTATTTCTAAATACTGAAAATGTCGCTATCATGACCCTGTGGCAATGAGTCCCCCCTACACACACACACACACACTTTCTCCCTTGTTTGTAAACAGGAAACTCGTATATATGATTAGTTTAATTTATAACAATGCACCACGTTTTATAAGACAATCGTAGGTTTAGGATGAAACTTATAATTTGAAATGTAAGAATAACTTAAATAAATGTAGTTGAGTAACAAGTACAATATTTCCCTGTGAAATGTAGTGAAGTAGATGTAGAAAGTAACATTAAATGAAAATACTCATAATACTACAAGAATCTCAACACTGTACTTAAGAACAGTGCTTGGGTAAATGTACTTAGCTCATTTCCACCACCGACAAAAACCAAATAATAATCACATGGAATGCACACGGTTAAATCAGAAGCACAGTTTGTCAGTGCAGCTCTGCAGTCATTACCAGAGACCATGACAAGAACCAAGACCCACTAACACCTGCTCTACTTTACCCTCAGCCAAGTAGCCTAAGCCTTAACACCGCAAGTCGCATTCACTAAGCCTGTTTTTGGACAGCGCAGAACAACAGCTACTCACAATGTAGTGTGGGCTCCTCAGGTATGAAAACATGGTCCAAAAAGAGAGATGAGTCCAGTCGGGGTGGGAGGGGGGGGGGGTCCCAAACAGGTATGTGGATGTGGCAGGTGGTGGCTACTGTAACGGCCTCACTGCATCCAGGCTGTCGTCACACAGAACAGAAGAGGCCTCAGCGGCCGATTAAAGGATCTTATTAGATCTATTTAGGGCCCTGGTGCTCGCCTTAAATAGGAGCACTCATTAGCTGAATGACCTGAGCCTCTCAGAGACACAGGGAGGGAGGGAGAGAGAGAGAGAGAGCAAGGAAGAGTGACAGAAAATACAGAGCCAGATGAAGGAGTGAAAAGAGAAAGAGGCTGAGTGGATTGCTTGACTGGTGGCCAGCCCCAAAGTTCACTCAACCAGGGCATGAAAGGTCAGAGTTTGCGATCCTGGGGTCATAAAGTCTGTGGTTCACACGCTCCAGTTACACAGACAGGCGCTGCAATAAAATCTGCACTTTAAACTGTTTTGAATGTAACTGAGATAAGCCAAGAACAACTCTGAGGGCCCAATCTCAGCAGTGTCTAAGCAACAGCAACAGGCTGCAAACATCAAATTTCCAAAATCCAGTGTTTTCTCTCCTTTGCCAAGTGGTTGAAGATTATCGAGATTAGATTTGGGAGTTGTGATAAGTCTGCCACCAGCTGTGTGTGAAAACTAAGTGATCACAGCTGACCCCTAGACCCCTTTCAATGCTTCCTCCCAGTCTGTCAATGGAAAGGTCAGCCAAAATAGATGAGGATGATGACAGATTAGACCCATTATCTACCTCGTTAGTCGAGGGGCAGATTGGTGGGAGGAGTTATCTGTCACGGGAACGTCACGATTTTGCCGCGATGAGCCAGGTGAGAGAAAGACTCACTGGGAGTGTTTGTGCCTGCGGTGTTTAATGTGGGCAAAATCCTTGAGGTGTGTCACACTGACATCCAGACACTGTTACAATTGTGAACAGAAACACACACAAATGTATAATATATACAGTTCAATTCAAAGGGCTTTATTGGCAAGAACGTTTCAAAAACAATGTTGCCAAAGCATCAAATTTGCCCAGATATTTGGACAGTACACAATAACAGTAATATGAACATTAACAGAACATTAAGATTGATATATATTAATTACGTATATACAGTATGTCCTTTGCATGTGTTTGTGTGTGTGCGCGCTGATGAATGATTTATGTTTAGGGAAGGATGAAGGGGTACAGTGGCCATACTGACATGAATCCCCATTTCATTGATAATGAAAATAATCGATACTTGCAGTACTAATCAAGATGCGCTGAGAATCATTTTTGAATTGCACTGTAACATGCAGTCAAATCCTGAGATACCCAGGGATCCCCAGACATACTGCCCAGATACCCTTATAACTGGCATGTTCCCAACAACAACAAAAAATCACAAAAAAAGCTCAATCGACACAGGCTTACCCGAGTATGCTGATACATCAGTGCACCTCTACTTCAAATCAATAATGAATCCCTGATTATAGCTTCAGGCTGCTTACAAGATTTGGCAAATAATGAAGCAATACAGTATGAAACTTATGGATGAGTCACCCTGTAAACTTCTAAGCCCTAAAGATATAATTTCTTCTGTTAAATTGTGCCGCGCCCACATGGGAACATACTTGAAATCATCATCTTGCCTGGACAGAGGTGGGCTGGCTATCATTCAGTACCAGAACACCACACCTGACAGTAAAGTTAAGTCTACTTTGAGTTTAAAGTCAAGGCTGGGTTTTTATTATCTTCATGTCTGTGCATTGGTTTCTGCTTTATTTCTTCACAGAAGTTGATGAGTGTGTCTGTATGTGCTCAAACAGATGATGAGTCATTACTGGTAAGAAAGGAGTGGGAGCGCCTTGGAGCCGTTGAGCGCGCCAGTTGCGGCGCATCAGGGTATTAACCCCAGAGAATCAGGTTAATTGAAAATCAAACACACAACAAGGAGTGCTTTTATCTCACAGTGCCATTTCAGCTTTAGGTACAGCAGCAAAATAAAGAAAAAGATGGCAAGCCGTGGTGTGAGACAGTGTGCAGCTTACACGTTGTGTCACTGTGTGATTGAGGTTGAACCATGAATATGCATTAGTGTGCGTTTGCTCTCATGTAGCTGATTTCTAATGCTCCAAATTTAATGATCCTCCTCTCCAGAATGTGACCCAGATAAGCGCCACCCTGCCGCCCTGGAGGTTCAAGTGGCATAGTTGCACACATCTCTCCCTCTTTCCTCCTTTGCTGCCACACTCCAACGTAACCCTTTAACCCTTTGTGGAGTGCTAAAGGGTGCGTTTGCAAGAGGTATAAGGGTGTGTGTGTGTGTGTGTGTGTGTGTGTGAGCAGGCGTGCCCATTAGCATGTGACCACATGCTGAATTATTCAGGCCACTCGGCGGTATCACACTCTCCAGAATGCTGATTGAATCTGTGGAGGAACTGAGCGCTGAGGGGCATCTTCCACCACTTCAACAGACGACAGCCACCCACAAGGGAAATGGAAACTTCCTCCCAGATGAAACCCTCAAACCAGCAAGCCTTTGTAAACACACACACACACACACACGCGCACACAACCAACCAACCAACCTACAAACACAGACTCAGGAAGTGGTGTGCTTCAGCTTGAGCTCAAACAGGTTTCTCGGAACAGGTGTCGAATTTTTAACAACCTGAGCAAGCTACTCCATGTAGGTTCAAATATATTCAAGCAAACATTAGAAGAATGAAAAAATGTGTTTTTTGTGGTTGCTAAGTAAAGCATCTTTCCATTAAAAGACAACACAGGATCTGTAGGATACCCTGGTGTAACTGATCACAATACTCTAAGAGCAGAAACAATGGATGTCTTTTTTAACATCAGGGAGGATTATGACAGATAAGAGTCACAGCAGTGGTGGCATTTACAGAGTAGTGAGAGATCAGTGCTAAAATAGGAGGGATACAAGGAAAGAGGAAGCCTGAGGAAGGAGGGAATGAGGGTGAAGAGTAGAGAGAGGAAGGAGAGAAATAATGGAGGGAGTGGGTTGTTTTGGGGGCCAGCAGACAGTAACAGCACATCAGGGCTGAGAGACTGACAGCAGGGACCTCCCACAGAGGGGATGGCTGCATTCACAGCACATGAGGAAATGGAATTACCTGAGCAGACACAGAACAGCAGGAGGTTTGGACAACTTATTCTATTCCTCCGCCTCAGGCGCAGCACAGGGGGAGGCTTCGGTGAACAACAGAACTGCATATTTACAACACTGATTTCTATTCTGGTAGTCCTCATAAAAGTCACTCAAACATATGGAGTGTTTGCAAATGATTGCAGGCCTAGCAGAGCAAATTATGGATAGGGTGAAGTTGGTGTGGCTACAGGATATGCAATAATTGAATAACAGTTTGAAATACAGTGTTATCAGATAATGGGGTCAGGGTTGCTTTTTTAGGAGCTTTCTGTGTATCTACATTCCAATATATAAATCGGACTGATTATTTCATCCACAGCAACTACAAAGCAGTGGCAAAACACTGTGATACCTCAATGTTGGCATTTTGTGAACATCATTATCTTGGTGTTCCAACCACAATGTAATCCCCCTTTCCCATTTGTGTAGAGGAAGTGTCATCTTTATGGAAGACATACCTGCCATTAGCAAAATAAAAGCAAGCATGGCAGGAGGGGAATTCAAAGAATCTTTATGGAAAAAGTCCAATAGAGCTATCAACACTAAGTCGCACCAGGGAATATGAACCACACTAGAGAAAACATTTTACTATGAATTGATATTTGATAGTGATTTCATTATCTCAATTAATCAATTATTTGTTGTCTATAAATAACAAAAAAAGACCATAATAATTCCCCAGAGCCCAAAAGGAGGTATTCAAAATGATTGTTTTATCTAATCATGAGTCCAAACCCCAAAGATTTTTTGTTTACCATCATCACATTGTCATTGTCCTATGAAAACCATGTATCTTCACAATGTCAACTTTTCTAAGCTACGAAAAACAGCCCTGTTTTTTAACTTGGTGACCATACATTTTTCAGATAATCCAATGGGTTTTAAATTATTAATTTAACTTAAAGATACCCCGTGGAGGCGATGCGATACACATTCCTGCCACAGGTAACATGCTATTCCAGTGATTTTTTATAGTTGGCTGTGGTAACATGCAAAGTAAATGCAGTAATGCTCCAGCAAAGGCAAGGAAGAAGATTGCAAACATGCATAGAAATATAATGCAGGATTTAAAATATTATATTATTATTTACTGGACCCATAAAGAAACGCTTAATCCCTCAGTTTATCTGAAAAAATAAAAATCACCACAATTGGAGGTTTTCACTGGACAGCAACGAAATATTTGAGAGACTGGAAGCAGAAAGTTTTTTCCTTGAAAATCGATTATCTAAATAGTTGATTCATTTTTTGTCAATTAATAAACAAATTGTTTCAGCTTTAAATAATAATCTACAGATTAATTTTTATATATACATATATATATACACATATATATATATATATATATATATATATATATATATAACATATATATATATATATATGTGTGTGTGTGTGTGTATGTATATATATATATATATATATATATATATATATATAATAATAATATGTATCAATAATACGTATATAATAATATGTATGTATGTCATACTGCACACATATATATGCATATGTGCTAATAGCGTATGTATGCACATGTGTAATGCACGTATGTAATATGTACTTGTGTAATATATAATATATGCATGGCATAATACATGTGTACATGCTCACTGTATAATATGTGTAATAATATGTAATGATAATAATATGTGTGTGTGTGCATGCAGCATGTATAATAATAATATTACATGTCACGTGGCATGTGTAATGCATGTATCATGCACTAATATGTGTATGTGTGCACATTAATAATATGCATGTAATATGTACACGTAATAATAATGCATGTGTAATATGTATGTACTTGTATGTATGTGTGTGTAATGCTTGCACATAATAATATGTCATGCATGTAATATGTAATATGTATGTGTGTGTAATGTATGTATATATATATATATATATACACACATATATATACATACATACATATACATATACATATATATATATATATATATATATATATATACACATATATATACATATATATATACACACATATACATATATACATATATATATACATATACATATAAGTCTGTGACCTAACTGGTGATGAAACAGTTACTCAATTCATTGACTGGTAGTAAACTGACAGCAAATTAATTGATAATAATAACATTTTAGTCATGTAACAGATAAGGATACTGAACATAAAAAATAAGTAGACATTGCTTTAGGCTCTGGTTACTTGTGATGGGCATTTGTCATTGTAGATTAATGAATAACAATGACTACGGCCTTGTGGTGACAAGGCCAAGAAACATGGTGATGTGGGCTACTGGGCTACACACAGTTAAAAGGGCATATTTAAATCTCAAGCCCATCTACCCATTGGCCCACATACCATGACTCAGGGTGTTCGTGTTGGGGGGTGGAGATGCAGTGACAGAAAGATGCATTGTGTCCTGTTCGTAGGGGTCATGGGTCACTCAGCCCACTACCCAGACACTGCCAAGCCAGCCAGCCCTCCCCTCTCCGTTCCCCCGTCCCTCTCTATACCCGTCCAGAAAAAGTTCCAGTAGCGCACCAGTCACTGTAAAGCCATTGTTGTGTACAGTCCCTGTCAGAGAGAGGGCTGCCTTGTCATCTATACTGCCCAGTCACATGCTTGGGGTCTTTAGAAAAATGAACTGCATCATCAGCTGGCCACTGGTCTGCATGTCTGAAAACATGACCTCATACGGAACTCTGGACTGCCTGCCACCTCCTGATTTACACGTCAACATATTCTTGGCAATCTGACACCCACCTGACGGTCTGTGATACCTTATGCAAGAAGCACTTGATTTTAGATTTCACAGATTCCCACTACCTAAGAATGTATTGGCTTAAAAAATAAAATGCAAAACATTGTATGCCTTATTTTTTCTGGAAAAACACACACTTAAGATCCAGGTAATTAATCATGCTGCCCCAAAGTACCATCACAGAACCAACTGTTGCATACAAACACACTTTCCCAGGCTCTAATATCTCCAAGTGGACAGCCTTGTTCCCTTTTGTCCTCTGAGTGACCCATAAAAGGGACTTGGTTGGGTAATTGATCGTCACAGAGCTGCTTGTGTAGAAAGCAATTCAATTTCCACTGGGCATGTCTTGCCACATTAGCGAGAATGGTGCTATTGTTTTGTCGAGCCGGCAATGGCACGTAAAAGCAACTCTGTTCGCAAAATTGTCCGAGGTCCATTGACAGAATGAGCACCGGACAAGGCAGGAACTGGGGCATTCGGTAACCTTGAGCCACGAGGTGGTCCTCTCCTGCTGAGTGGTGCTGACAGGGATCTGGAGCAATGGTGCCGCTGGGTTGGATGGGAGTAGCAAACAGGGTCAGTGGGTTTGCTTCGGAGTAACAAAAGGACACTGGATTAGGGCCCAAATGGGCACCTAGATGGTTCAGAGGAGCTGGGATGAGACCTGTTCCCGTTTCCTAATCAGGACAGGGATCTGGCAGTGCATCGAGTTTATAATCTTAGGATTTTTAAATGTAAGTTTGGCAATGGCCAAAACAATTATATGCTGGGTAATAGAATTGTAGGAGGAGTTATTTCAGGCATTCAGGGAACTGAAAGTAAAACATTCATTTTCTGATTAAACAATGTTAGGTGACAGACAGGTGGCCACTTCCAAAGCTTGGATGGGCACGAAACTCTCTTGGTTAATTCAACAAGAACAAAGATGACCCACTATGTCAGACAATAAGTCAAAGATACAAGACTGTACACAAAATGTAAGAAGAGGACTTAAGGACAGAGGGTGTTGTATGCTGTACAGAGTGTACAGCCCTTTGAGGCAAGTTTGTGATTTTGTGATTTTGAGCTATATTAATAAAATTGACTTGAAACATCCTATTACTCAAAATTCTGTTATGTGCGCTGCCAACAATTAGCAGAACCTAATGAATGTGCTTTTTAGAGAACCGATGAGATAATCTCCAGCTTCAATCAATTCACTTTCAGATTCTGGGCCAATTTTGGATGTATTTGGAAACTACGCCTACTGCTCTGGTTCACGCCTCTGACTGGATTCTATTCCATAGCATCTACTCCAGATGCGTTTCTATGTTGAGGAGCATTGAGGATACTTTGAAACCGAGATTTATGGTGTGGAAAAATAATTATGGTACCAGCGACTGCCCCAACTTTGCAATTTAAAAAAATTACAAATACAATAAATTGCAAATTACAGCTTTTACCTACATTATCACTTATTCAAGAAGCAGGTGTCCCTTATATTGTGCACATTTAGAACATATGTAAATCTATTCTAACGTAGACCTGAGTGTTACTACTTTGATGAGAAATAACAGTGGTTCTCCTTTTATTCCCTTTTAATTATTTCTTAATTTAAGGATCTTTGTGTGAAGTAGCTTTATTCTCTTTAACATCAACCTCAAACACCATTTCATCTCAACAGAGCATGCTAAACATATCCAAAGCACCACGACCCAATAGGCACTGGAGTGGCTGCTGTCGGATTTGAATATGTCACCATGGTTGCAAACACCCACTCATTTCAGATCAATTGAGGCTCAAGAGCCGGGGGATTGGCTGACAGATCAACAACAAACCTCCCTACTACCCACCGTGAGGGGGTCCTGGCCTGGGACACAGAGCAGCCACATAACCCCCAACTCTAAGAAAGACTGATTACTCGCCTTTCAATTACCACCAGGGACTTTGAGCGAGAAACACAAGTAAGGAGAATGAATTTGTGAATTAGGCAATGATTCCCCCACCACCACCACAATCAGGGTCAAGACCAGTAGCACAAAGCAAATAAGCACATTGTTCAACAAGATGAGAAATGTTGGAACATGTTGGTGTGAGATGAACAGGAGTTGGGGGGTTTAACGCAGGAATGTACTGTACACAACCCCTTAATCCAGATATGTAAGAAGATTGCATTCTAGTATGTGTGTATGTGTGTAGAGGTGGGGGCAGTGTGTCCAGGCTCGGGCTGACCTGTAAGCCCCTCTGTCCCACAGTTGCTGGTGCATGAAGATTAACCAGTGAAGCCTATAACACTTTTTAGATGATTATGGCACTCTGGCCAGGTCGGTTTCTGTTGTTTAATCCATCCAAAACAACATTCTAGTAGCAGTCATTTCACAAAATAAAAAACAGACACACTTTAGTGTAAACATACGCAGGCTTATTCGCTGATGCACCCAAACAACAGACTCTCATACAGAAAGTACATCAGAGGGAAGTAAAATCTACTGTACACAGACAACTGACCTTTGTCATGAATAGGGTTGCAGCTAAGAATCTTTTTCTTTATAAATCACATTTTTACCAGTTCATTTTTATTTAATAATTCTAATTTAATCTGGAAAATGTCAAATTAACAAAAAACATCAACTCTGTGTATACGCCACACACAAGGTAATGAGTGTCACATACTGAATGAATTATGGTCACCATGGGAATGACCTCAGTGGCCACTCAGGATAGTCAAAGACACCTGCTGATAATAATATGTATGCACTTATAACAAGGAAACGTATTAAAAAGATGTAGAACAAGCATTAATGAGGTATGTCTGTCTGAGCAGATGGTTAGCAGGACAGGGGTCAAATGAGCTCTGCTATCTGGGTGACCCTTCACTGTGGAAACAGCAGAATAGATTTAGTCCATGTAACCTCCATCAGTCATAAACAATCACTGTCTGGTCCCCCAAGGAGACAAAAAAAGAGAAATCGCAGAAGTGAAAAAGGCTTAGCCAATGATATTATAATCACTGTAATAATTAACTGGGTTGTAATAGTAAGTATAATCTCTTTAAACTCCCAAAACTTTTTCTCATATTCAGGTTGATCAAATTTCCAATGTTTGTCTTTCTATAAGCAGGTTATGTAAAAATTGGCATATCCAAGTTAATCTGAGACCAGCCACGTGCTTAAAAGACACAATTTCAAGGATTTTCTCATTAATACACCTCTGACACAATTTAATTTGCGTTAAAACATGAGTGTCACCACTGAACTCTATATGTTTTGTATTTTTATAATTTAAAAGATATCGTGCTTTAAAAGGCAATGTTGGAGAAATATGAAACCAGAAGCCCCCTGAAGAACTGTTCCCTCATGACAGCCTCACATCACATGTTCTTTGTACAGTAAGGTTTTAGAGCATTACTGTTCCCTGAAGTTCCTCCTTTGTCCTCTGAATTAGATACTAGCTGTTCTATACATTTAGGACTGAAACTTTGTAACTCCCCCCCTGACAGAATCATCAACAAGCTGTCAATCAACTATACAAAGAGGTGATAAAACCAGCCAATGGTATTACGGAGCCAATGGAGCATGAAGGGAACACTAAGACATCCGTTACCACTGGCATATCCATTTCATTAATGGACACTGGGAGTGCCTCTCTGCCAATCAAATACAAGGGCACTGAAAGGCTGCCGGCCTTGGAAGTCTCTTCCGTGTACTAGAGAGAACACTGATCAGCCTCCTAGTGCCTCTGTTTTATCTGGGAGCTATTTCTGGCCTGCTTTGAGGACATGTACAGAGACATGTACTGTATCCCCAAAAGGTATAGCTTGGTTGGCACACTATCTACTGAGCAGAGAGCCCACCTGAGTGCAATTATAGGATGTGTGTTGATGTTAAATTTGGATTTGCTGTTTGAAATGACTGTTTGGGTACAGAGCTGTAAAGCTGGCAGAAGGATCCAGAGTGATCCACACAGTGGTATAGTGTGCACGTTCTCTGTATCCCCTTTGTTTTTGACTGTAGTATCTCTGTTCAGTGACAGCTGCTAGTGGAAAGTTCCGACGACAAAAACACAGTTTCTGGAAAGTCAATTCAGTGGTAAAACTCACAGGGCTGTTTACAGGACGGTAGGAGCGGCACATCCTCAACTACTAGCACACACATTACCCACAAACCCAGAACTGATGATAAAACACAATGACGCATCCAACAGTAAAACAAACTCCACTGATAGAAGATCAATAAACTGAGCAGCACAATGTCATCAACATAATGCAGAGGTTAAACACACGTCAGACCACACCTCAGTAACTCCTCTCCACCTTCCCACAACCCTGTACACTCTAAGCAGACACCAACAGCTGCTAGATGAGATGATGGACCAATTCTAGTCTCCCTTTCACAGTAAATAACCTATGGCAAGTGGAACTATTTCAGCGCTGATCGATTCACAGCTGATTCTTTGTCTCTTTGGCAGTCACAGCAAGTGATTAGCGATAGCAATGGCATATGACAGAGACAATACGTGGCCCTTGATGCTCAAAGACGCCTACGCTCCGATGCTTCCACCAGTCCTCGCACACGCTGGCAACCAGCAGCAGCTGTACCTCCTGGGAAAGCAGTGAGAGTAGGGAAGTACTGGATGGCTCACAAATATTGTCTTTGATCTGCAGTAATGCGCTATATTGTTACATTAAATCATTGACAGATACCAGCTGTTACACAAAAAGACAGAGTGCAACAAGTCAAAGAGCAGCCAAAACACATGAATGAGCCTACACTTTCATTACACAACAGATCAGATTTGCCTCCATGCTAGCTCAGTTACACTTTGATTTCTTCCGTAAGGAGAGTAATTTCATAGAGAACCAGCACAAGATCCCCTCTGATGTTACACGCAACATCCTTAATCACATTACTTCATTTCTGTATTTTAGATAGAAAAGATGCGAAACTAAAGTCAACAGTTCTTGGACAGACAGCATGAGAAGCATTTCAACAGAAATTTTCATCTTTAAAACAACGATTTGCTACAAATTTCACTCAGTCCCTATGCAGGCGAAACGCCAGTGTGGGCGAAAACAAGAAGGAAATAAACACAAAGCCAGGACTATGGGGAGTAACGGCGCTCCACTTTAGCGCTCTGCTGACTCCGGTCCCCCAAGGTGGATTTGGAGGTAAAAGGAGAAATCGGAAACATGGCTCACCACACAGAAAGCCCAGCATTACGCAGCCAGGGCCAAAAACACTTTTATACCCAGAAAGCAATATGTAATGACTTCACCATCATTGTGCTAATAGGCACATACATCTAACACAGACAGCTTTGTACGAGATACTAATGGAAATAGTTCCCCAGACCGTGATTGCTGTCCTAAGAGGGTTGAATGCAAGCATGACCTGTCCGCTCATCCAAAGCAGGAGGCCGCTTGGGGGAAAATGACTAGCAGCTGTTTAAAAGGCTCTGGACACAAGCAGCATCAGTTATGTAACTATGCACTGAGAGCCCAGTGCCCTGAGCATCATCACTTGTATGCAAACACAGACCTCTGTGGATAACACAGCGGGTCAAGTTACTTGCTAAATAAATCCCACACCAGAACACCCACACGTGCCCAACACCATATCAAACTCATAACAGTGCACACAACAGTTGGTGCTGTCAGTCTGAATGTTTCAAGTCGAAATGTCACAGGCAGAAGGGGCTCTGGTGGTTAGAAAGAAATCACACTGGAACCAAAAATGTCCCAAAATGTCAGGGAAGGGAAAGATCCAGGGAGGCTGATGGCTAAGAGATAGGGAGGGAAGCAGGGGGAGGAAACACGAGGTAAATAAAACACTGTGATTTCAAAGCAGGCCAGCTAGGGGTTCTTACCTTCTCTGGGTACATGCTGTCCCAAGTCCAGCGAGCTACAGTAGTGAGCCAGGCTCATAGAGGGGGACAGTGAACGACAGGGAAGGGACTGAATAAACCACAGGGCAATGGAGTGAGGAGAAAAAGAGGGAGAGAGCGGGAGTGAGCAAATTAAATAGGTGATGCATCCCCATCATCCATTCTGTGAATATACACTGCATCACAGGCTGACAGGACACTGGAGCGGAGAGAACTAAAACCAATTGGGTGGACAGAAAGAGAAGAAGCCTTGAATTACAGTCTCTCCTCTGTCAACTGTGTTCTTTAGTTACATGAACGCTCCTGCAGTGTTTAGACCAGCTGGTAAGCAATCAGATTCTTACAGTTTAAAACAAAAGTGGAACGCAAGTACACCATTATATCTGCCTCACCTTTAGCCCACACTTCATTGAAAGAATTAAAAAGTGAAATCCCGCACCTTACACAACAGACATGATTCTCCTTAACCCAGAGCCTGATTTGTCAACATCAGCTCTTGTGGTCGTTTTGAAGGCTCAGCCCCCTGGTTTAATCCTCTTCTATCACAGAGGCACGGATCAGGGTGGATGTGGGGAAGGAAAAAAATGGTGGCCACAGGTTGGAGTGCGGACCAGGACCTCTGGGTTTCCTCACTGTTGTCCTGCCCTTCACTGAGACCACATCTGACAACATCATTCAGTAGAAAGGTTGAATGGAGAGACAGGTGCGCAGAGTAGAATATGAGGCTGACAGTAGAAGAGGAAGCAACAGAGACAGAGTGAGTGAGAAAAGCAGAAGAGAAACTAAAAGGCCCAGACAGAGGAAAGAGAAGAGACGTAGAAAGAATGCAGGCAGGCGGATACGCAGACAAACAGAGAGGGGCAGACTCACATGAACACAGCGGATGCACTGTTGGTCAAGTTTAATGTTAGATTACTGAAAGGACCAGTGCTTCGTTTTTGAGGGGAAAGCAGACCTTCATTAACTCAGTTTGTCCATTGCCTCGCTGTATGTGAGTGTGTGTGTGTGGGCACTGAGGCAGGAATGTCAAGTATGCACTGGAAAACAAGCAGGGGCCTCCTTTTCAGTCGGTCCGGGAGTAAGACTCTCGGCAGAGCTCCAGATTACGGGGCGCAACAGACAGGAGATGGTTATGAGCACTGCTTGCACTCATAAGGTGGAATTTACTAGGTCATTATGTAATAAGAGCATGCATTTTCTTGTACTTAAGGTTATTTGCAAACTGTCTGTAAAGAGGGCGCTGCTGCAAATTTGAGCCTCCGCATGCAAAGAATCAATTTAGCACAGCATGTAATTAGCAGGTTATTGTGGCGTTGGGATGTGGAACAGGTCTGTTCTGTACAGTAAACTGAAGAGCTTCCCAGGACCCTCAAGTGCGAAAGAAAGGCGCTCTCATCAGCCACCACGCTGTCCTTTATATACAATACACACATTCTGCTTCATGTGGGAGAAGACTCGTGTCACTGGACGATTATGATCCAATTCACTTCACTAAAATAGCAGCAGTAAATTAATCAAACCTTTCTAGGAGTGAATAGATTTTCAAAGTACACAAGGAGTCCCAACCACCCCCACATAGCAGTCTATTTCAATGCACTGCTAAGCCCCCAATACACATTCTCAGTCTTTGCTCTGTTGCACAAGTTAGCAAACATACAACTTAGCAGAACCAAGCCAAAGAGCGCACGTTGAAAGAAACAACAGCGCACAATGAACAATCCATCTAGATTCAAGTACATCTCAACAGACATTCGTGACATTATGTTTTAATGCTCTCCTCATCTTTAATGGTGGCCTTGAAATGTTGCTCTTTCAAGTCATTCATCTTGCCATGGCAGCCACTCAGAGGTTTACGGCTCGCAGGCTACAACTAATCTCCAGATTCACCCAAACATGAAAACATATCGTCTGGCCTCCTGTCCCCAGGTCTCTGCCATCCCACAGGGGCTACAGCGGCTCTGTCAGAGCCCAGGGACCTTGCACTTTGTCCCTGTCTTGCTATGCCCACAACCCCCTCCCTCCCTCCTGCTCCTCCTCCTCGTCCTTCAGGGACCGGCAGCTAGAAAGAAGACCACACAACAGGCTGAAGGCAGACAGACTCTGGCCTCGACTCAGCTGCTTCCTTTTGTTTTTAAACCCTTTGAGAATCCGTCCGGATACATTTACAAGCCAGTTATGTCATTGTGGCTATAGGCATCCTTAAAGCGGACCTTCGAGGAGATTTCTGTGAAACAAGACATGCAATGTTGGAAGACAGCTTATTTTAGGGGAGTGACTGATCCAGCTTGTAATCTCAGGGAATTACTGGTTTTATTATTAACATGGAGCGTTACAGACTACGAGGAGTTACTTAACAGCTAAATGTGTCTGAATTGTGAAAGAAAGGGAGGGTCCATCGGTGGTTGATACCTTGTTTGGAGTGTGATTGTGTGAAATGGTATAAATGCAGGGGTGTGGGGGCCTCTCAAGGTCTCTCTAATCAGACAGTGAGTGAGCACAGGGCAGCCCGCTGGCTCCACAGTGCAAAGCCACAGACACAAACACATCCAGGGCCACCACATCTTCCCCTCGGTGACACATCTCAGAGAAGGAAAACAACAATCTGGCCTCTCACACAATCCCGCAGAGCAGCCTTCATCCAGCAAAGTCACTGTGCTTTGGAAAGAAAAAGAGCCATTTCCCATCAAAGGACGAGTCTCGACTTTCCCCATTTTTAAGAAGATATGAGTAAAAGTATTCCAAAATAACCCAACTCAAAATAACTTCCTCTGTGGCGAGTGAGACTGTGTGGTCATGTTTTTCTGTTGAATTCTGAAATAGGAAAAACGGCAGTGTCTTAAAAACAGAATAGCCATAGAGAAACCCAATATGTTTACGTGAAAAACAGGCTTTTAAATCATATGGTTTGCTGCATTCTTTTAGAAAAATAAACTCTATCCCACTGCCAGGTTCTTGGGAAGTGAGGAAGTTTATTTTGCCAATCCCCTTAAGAGCATAGGAGCTGTGCTTCTAGAGGAGAGGGGAGGGGGCAGGACTTGGTAACTAAATAGGATTCAAGAGGATGGCTCTGTGACCACAAACCACAGCAACCCCGCATGGTGCTGAGGAGGCGGGGAGTGGACTACCGCGCTGCCAGAGCCCCGGAGATAAGCAAATTACATATGGAATGCATGGAGAGACAGAGGCGTTAATCATCACCCGGAGATCAAATCTAATCAATTAGAGGTGGCCAGCTGGCACTCGAGCGGAGGCACGTCAGCGACAAATCTTTATAAACAGATCCATCCATCTAGCCATCCGTCCATTCATCCAGAAGCTCCTTCTCTCCTTTACAGAGTGGATGTGTAAGGAAGAGAAGGACCTATGTTTGTGGAGGGGAGACTGAAGGCGAACTGTTTTAGAGGATGAATAGCAGAAAACTGGCGAGTAAGCACTAGAGCAAAATGAAACAGCGTCTTTATTTTATCTAGTTATAGGGGCAGGGTTATTTCGGCCTGGACGTGTAGACTACAGTTTTTTTTTTTTGGTGTTAAGCCTCTGTTACAGAAGGTGTGGCGTTTCAAAGAAGTGGGCATTTACCTGGCAGGGTCTAACGAAAGATGCTATATTTGGATCAGTTTCATTTTCCTTTTGTACGGGTCTGACTATAAGCCAGGATATGTGCACTAATTTTGACAATTATTTTTTAATCTGCCTCTTGCAAGCTCCTCAACTTATTGTTAGTGCAATACTAAATCACTGGAGTAAGTGGTGCTTTTAAGTGCTGGTGGTTCCTGCCTTTTCTTACTGTATCAATAGATAGTTGTCACTTAAAAAATATGGTTGTCACTTTAAAAAAATGGTATTACTGATGCATTTTCATCAATACACCTTACCTTGAATTATGAGAAATTATGAGTCAATTCTAACTGTAAGCCTCACGTTGTATTGCCTTTACTGGCATCTAACATGATAATCATCTGTGATGTGGAAACTTGTGTCCTAATCATAGTTCAGTAATAAAATCCCAACACACTGCGGAGTTCCTGCGATCAAACTGGGCGGCATTAGAGGAAGCGAGACCGGAGTCTGGTCTGGCTGAGACTTCAGTCGACTTCGCACTCAACACTTGTCAGAGTTGCGAGCACTGTAGTGGCGAGCAGAAGTGAGGGTGCAGCTGTGCATCATGCAATTCTGTGTTGTTTTGCTCTGCTTTCCATCACCATTTCCCTTACAATTAAGTTTGCATGTCCTACTCAGTTCATACCACATATTGTTCACAATTCTTTAATAACAAAATTTAGGGGATCCTTATGAATTTTTTTATATATGTTAAAAAGACAAATAGCCAATAAATCAGATCAGGCTCTTAGCACTAATAACTCTCCAAAATCAATTCATACAATACAGCAGTCACAAAATGATCCTCTCTCTTTTCTCTCTCTCTCTCTTGCAGGCCCAGTTTGTCTGCACCCGAGCAATGACAGGAAGCAGTGGAAGTAGGGGAGTTGAAAGAATTGGATTTTTTGCAGGGTCATTCACTTGCCTGGCAACAGGCCAAACAGGACAAACTAACACAACACCACAAAGACACAAAGAGCGAGGGAGCGGGTTCCACCTGCCCCGGCGACCACAGACAGTGCTGAGCTTCACAGGGAGTTTTGGCTGAATCCTGTCTGCTGTTTCTTATCCGCCCCCCCAGCACTAGTGTAGCCTGACAATAAAACACTCCAAAGAGCTGCCCATGCAAATGTAAATGGCCGAGAGTGAAATGTGTGTTTATTTTGGCCTGTGTGATTTGACAAGCGTGAAATTCATTCAAAAAAGGTTGGTGAAGGCAGGCAGCAACACAGAAAACAACCCTTTTCTAGCCTTGATAGGGGCTTTTGAGGTATGTCAATTCCAACCCACAAACCATTTAGCTGTCCTGCATGTGGGGCTTTGAAGTTGTAAACTGTGTTCGAATGCTTCCATTCTCACTTTCCTTTCCTTCACATGGAGCATCACACATGGTATTCACACTCACACATGCTCTCGCTCACACAGTGGTCCCCACGGCAAGGCGACTGGGGGCAACAGACTGATCCTCCGCAGATATGACCTAGTTTCTATTCAGGCCTGTCTCTCTTTGTTCACTCCATGGTGGAGGAGGCTGCTGCAGCCTGTGGAACAAAGAACACAAGCAGCACTTGGAGCCTTCAAACAAGCTGACCCTTCCTAGATACAGCCACCCCAAAAATGGCTCACGAAGAGCAGCGCAGCTTGGACTCCCACTGTCTGGAAATCTCCTCCTTTTTCTCCTTTGATCTACCTCCGCTGCAGACGAGGGAGGATAAGACCCAGTTCAGCCTTCCACCCATTCTCCCATTCTCCTGGCTCAGAGTGATGAGACAGATATCGTGGAGGTGGGAGGAGGCCTGAGTTATCAGTCTAGGGACTGCAGGGATTATTTTGTCGGGGCATCAGGAAGGCTGGATCCCTGCATCAGGACTGGATCCCAGATACCAAACCCCCTGCAGAGATTATCTGCCTCGAAGCATTAGTTTTGGGTGTAATAATACCTTTGCACTCATTCCTGTAGTACAAGGACATCAGTGAGTCTAAAAAGCAAAAGTGACAGCAGCACTACAAAACTACACAACCAAGAAGTTGCATTTGGCATTTCCTCGTATCAGATGTGCCTGTAGACTCTCAATTACAGAACCCTCCATTTAACAGTGAAGTGAACCATTTAGTTTGTAATGACCCAACTGCATCACCCCCCCCCCCCCGTTGACTATTCTCTTAAACTACCAAAGAATTCACAAAAGCAAAGCTCACAAATGCATCGAATGAAGCAGATCCTGGAAGGCCGTCATTTGAAAAAAGCAAAGTAGCAACTTACCTGCATGTGTTCTGTTGAGCTGCTGCTCAGCTCGTCCCCAGACTCAGAGTCGTTGTGGAGCTTGTTCAGCCCCTCTCCTGGCAAGTCACTTGGTGGGGAGGTCTTGTCACTGTCTGGACTTTTGTTGTGGTTGTTCCCCACTTTGAGCGGAGGTGAGTCTGCCCGTGTCCTTGGCAACGTGGAATTGTTGGCGTGGTGATGGTTGTTGTTGTTGTGAAGAAGTACCAGTTCCGCTACCACCTTGCAGTGATGGGGACTCCCCAAATTCTGGTTAGCATCCTTGGGCAGAACAGGCGGTGTAACATGATCAGAGGATGGCGACGGGGTGGAGGAAGGTGACGGACGCCCAAAGCTGGACATTTCCAGCTGGGGTCTGTTGAGGTTTTCATTGGATGCCCGGCAGATATCCAAAACAGTGGGCTTGGTCCTCAAGGTGGGCTTCTGAGGGGGCATGAGCGCCCGACGCACCTCCCTGACATACTGCGCTGGCACATAAAAGGCCTTTGTGCCTTCATCCTTCCTCACCTGCCACCAGTCCTCATTGGTCTTCTTCACCAGCATGTACCACTCTCCCTGGCGGATGGTCACCATCTTGTCTTTGGCCTTGTACTCGTAGTCGTACTCCACCTCGATGTAGACATGGCCCGGGGCGATGGGGAGCCCCTCTCTGTCAGCCATGACTGCCGGAACAAGCACTTGAAATCTAACCTCAGCTGCTCAGCGACCCAGGCCTGAAGGGCTCCTCATGTCTGACTTGGGGAACTGCTGGGCTGCAGGAGATAAGACAGACAGGTTGTTTTTTTTTTCAGTTAAATGTCACAAACTATATCTTTAAAGCTCAGACACATATACACCTACCAAACCACACAAACATGCTCCCATTTCATTGTATAAACCTCCCAGCCTGTCACACCCCGCCTTATTACTCACCTAATTACCACAACCACAAAATGCTACTGCTGTAACACACTCACATTATGCCATGATCTACTTACAGACAGACATACTCTATTGGTGAGTCAAGTAAAGAACATCACATGGCAACTCCTCCCTCTGATCATCAAAAACCACAACAGACTGTCAACACTGATTGCTCCGGTAACCAATACCACTGCTAAGGATATCCAGCCTGGTAACCTGAACCCACTCTGCGGAGCTAAAGGTGACGACAACATGACCCCACACACTGATCCTGCATGCGATCCAATGACTACAATGTCTCCCTAGAGCCTACATTCCCTCAGAGACTGCATCCAAAAACAAAGTGTGTGTCGTTATATAGAGTCCTGCTCTGCAGTTTGGCATCATTACGCATTAATGCAGTTACAAGACACAGTAGGAAACCTTAGGGTGATCTTCTCGATATGTCATACACAGTGAGTGTGTGAGCCACAGGACAGGTGGCCCTTTGCCACTCCTGCAGGGTTTGTTTTAGGATGGGGCCTGTCATTGATCCCTCTGTCAGAGAGTCTCCCTTCGTCGGTTAACCTAAATAAATACCAGGGCGCTCCCACAGCAGAGGAGCTACTACCAAGCCGCGGCTCCCCTCATATCAAATTCTCCTTCTTCCTCCCTGAAATAGCAGCCGCCATCAACATCCTGGAAGTGCAGGCGGTAAAAGCAGGTGTGTGAGAACACGCTGCTGAAATCTATAAAGGGCCCGTCCTCATGTAAAGGAATATGTACACACACTCTGAAGCCCAGACTGACAGCTACACACCCAGAATAGATTTACGGTGGTGAGAGCCATCTGGGCCAGAGTGGAAACCCATGAGAGATGGCCTGCATGTTCATAATGGGCTTAAATTGTTTCTGTTTTATCTGTTTCAACACCATGAAGCATACACACACACACACACACACACACACACACACATAGTGTTGCATCATGCCAGGGCTTTTAGTGTGTGTCCCTGACAGCAGCCCAGTCCAGGCCTGTCCCTATACAAGCTTTAGCCATGATGTCACACACACACACACACACACACACACATCCAAGCATGTCCACAGACATCACCAGAGGTGCCAGGGATGTAGGGAGGAGTCTGTCAGAGCTTCAAGTCACGCACATGATAACGGCGCTATCAATGATGTTGCATGACAGCAACCATCCCGACCTGCCCACAGTGAGTTCACAGTGCTGCAAAGAGCTGATTGCTAAACTGGCAAGCCAGAAAAAGCAAGCACATGACATGAAATGATCAAATGTGGAATAACTTTAATTGTCTTTCTGGAGGCACCCTGAGAAACCCCAAAAACCAGACAGAAGCTGACTGGAGATCAAGCATGACATCACTCACCTTTGCAGGGGCCCACGACTGAGTCACTATGACAAAAACTTACTGTTACTGCAAACCATAAATTAAAATTGACTCCTGAGACACAATACAGCAGAAATGTACAACTCCACTCTCCCCCCTTCAACTGATGTGGTGTCTCAGAGTTCTGGCAGAGGACCGGAGAGAGTACATTTCTCTGCAATTAAATCCCTGTCACCACATGGTGTCAGAGCAAAGTGAAGTCTCAGAGGAGTGCACTAGCCAACTTGTTGCTCTGTGGAGACCCAACGGATGCCGCACATGTTTAGAAACAGGTTGGCACAGCAGTGACTTAACAACTACTGTCCAACTGTCTTTATGGACCAAAGCCCCACTGTCCATTTTCTCTATTTAGGAATCGTTTAGTGGTTTTCAAAGTGGGGTCCGAGGTGTCAATAGCCGTATGTCAGGTTTTATTGTACTCACGTCATTTATTTATGCTGTTATTGCCTTGTGATTGCCTTAAATTTATGAACAAAATTTTTAAAACTTCAATGCTTCACCTGATCTTCCAAGACACTGGTTATGTAGAATTTGCTGCTGTTCTTGTTTCTAGACATAACTGCAGAGAAAATTTGATCCTATTTTATCAGTAGACAACCAATAACAAAACTGATGACAGATGTGGTTCCCTGGGAAAAACCTTAATTGTCACTATGCTGGTAGAACTGTTCATTAAAAAAAATGTTTAAGCCCCTCGCCCACATGGCTCTGTATTGAAATGCTATAGGAGGAATATGTAGAAATCAGTGTCATTTAGTTACAAATACACTTGTAAATAGCGTTATGGCAAAGCACTATATCATAACACCCAAAACTAGAATTCAATCAGGGGTATAGCTGGCAGAAAATCAAGTTATGCATCAACACACAGATCACGACCTGGGATTTTGTCTGCATACATCTGCAGACCAGCCACTGTAGCAGCAAAACACCCTGAGACTCGGAGTGCCTTTTGTCCCTGTGCTTCATTCAAAACAGATGTGGCCGAGCAGCATCCACTCCAACATGTGCTGCTGCTGCTGCTGCTGCTGCATTTCACTCCATCTATGCGGGTTTGCTGCATATGTACATATGCCTTGCATAAAAAAAAAAACAGTTGTTTTGTAATTATCCACTGTAAAAGCCCTGAAATCAAGCAGCTTGGGAATATAAATTGTTGGGGCTCAGCGGCCAGAGCATGCCCGGGGCGGGTGGCGGTGGTGAGGGGGGCCATAGGTGGGGGGCAGGGTCCGTTCCAGCCCCACACAGACTGCAGAAATACAACACAAAGGAGTTTAATCCATGTGCATTCATAACAAAGGACTCTGACTCGACATTACCAAGGATTCCCAGGAGCGAGGGTAGGGTAGGGTAGGGACGTGCCTGCCGAAGAAAGTCCCCCCTCCCTGAACGGAGACGAACAGCCAAACACACCGCGAGAAAATAAGCCCAACAAATCTGTAGGTGCGCGCCACACCGACTGCCGCTATCACGTGGAATGTTTAATTACCCAGCTGTTAAAATATCTACAACAAACGAGCAAAAGACAATGTTCGCATTCACGTTATTTTACCGGTGGAAGACATTTTTGAGACAACTTCCAGAGGCTTCGTGCTTGGACAAAAGCACTGCAGGTTCACTCGGATACAAACCCTCCGATCTGCAACAGCGACAACTCCGACAGAAGCCAATAGCCTCTCGCTGACCAGGCGACGGAAAAGCCCCAAACAAAACTGAAACATACTAACCTTCAAAAACGCCAGTGGTGTCTCTCTGTGTTTGGCATCGAACGTAGAGGTAGTTAAGAGGAACTTTTCCAGCCTATTTCAGTGACGGCTGCTCCGACTTGTCCGCAGCAGACCTCCAGTCAGTCGGTCTGTTCGCAATCCCCCGCCTCTCTGCACGACGTCAAGCTCGGTGCGGCAACACACGGCATATCCGGTCACAACCTTCAAAGTAAAGGCTGTAGGCTAGTTGACCAATCGGGCTTGCATGTTTTGTTAGTTGGGACTTGGAATTAAAGCAGAGCAGCTGGAAATAATGAATGAAATACAAAAATAGCTGTGTAGTACAATAAAATATATTTATTTTCTCTTTTGGATGACACTTCGGTCATAATTTTATTAAAGTGGGGTTAAGGGGAAACGGGAAACCTTTGGGGTGTGTTGCTACTAATGATTATAATTTTTGAATTCAATGAAAGCAAAATGTCACAACTAAGTAGGCCTATATGTTACGTATATGCTATGTTTGTGTTTTCTTATACACTGAAGTCTCCCCACACTATCCATTATGCATGCTTGGTAAACTTGTTGAAATGATCAAATTCACCACATGAATTATAGTCTTATCCCCATATACATTCATACACATAAACTCAAACCACACATGCATGGCAATTTAAAAGGTGTCTACAACTTTCATTTTAATAAATATTAAAGTTTTAACAGTGCAGGGAGTCATTCAGTATAATAAATGGTGCTATAATACATTTTAAAGTTATTGTCTTAATGTGTGATCAAATGTTGGCACTGTTAAATACAAATGTTCCATGCACCTTATTTTGGCAATAGTTTTGTTTTATTTTGAAGGCAAATTCAACACAAAAGCGGTTGTAGTCAGTGTGTTTCCGTCTAGCTTGACGCAGTTGTGGTCTTTAACCCAGCAGACGCTGGTCTGTCGCTCCCACCCCACCCGTCTGTCAGCGCTGATAGACGGCGTCCAGAGCCCCGCGGCCGGCCTACCCCCTCCAGGTTCAACACCTCACTGCCCGGGGCTTCCCAAACTGGGGTCCGTGGACACTCGGGGATCCAGGGGATCTCCTGTTAAATCTGGAATAGTTTAAATTTCACTTTTGATTAAGTCCCTAAAAAATAACATTGCAATTATATGAATGACTATTTAAAAATACAGGGTTTTCTTTTTATATTTTTAAAACCCTATAACATTATTCAAATTTCTAAGATAAACATGTAAGGATGCCCCCCCCTCTCCTCAGCCAACCTCTATCTGGCAATCACAGCAGGGAGTTTCACCATCCAAGAAGGATCATGAATGATTTAGTGCTTGGATGATCCAGGAACACAGCAAGTCTTCAAGGGAGAACACTCAGACTACAGAAGAACTGCCATTAGCCTAAGGCAATAAAACTCCAAGTTTACATTATTTCAGAATAATATATGAACGTCTACACAGTAACTGAATCACGTCCCTTCTCATCGTGTATTAGCATATTTGTGAGAAAGCACACCCTGCTGGAGTAAGGAGGGAGGTGACGGACATGAGCGTTGTTGATTTCAGTGACTTCCAGTATTGTTTGGTGAAATGTAAGGATTAATGTGCATGTTTTGGGATATGAAAATGATCAAAATTACACAATGCAGAGCTCATTATTTCTTGTGCTTTTGTCAAGACATCATAGGGAATCCATTCATTTTCATTCAGAAAAGTAGTTTTTAATTAGCAGTTTCAAGGCTTTCTATTTATTTTTAAAAACCTTTAACCCATTTCCACAAGTTAACAATCTTTTAAAAAATTCAACGCCTACAGTAGAAACTCAAACTTGTGTTTAGCATGAATTGTTTCTTTGAACCACATTTTAGACTCATAATCTTTTGTTGATGTGCTTCTTCAGTGAAAACAAAACGTCATCTGACTCTATTCAAATCCTCTCATGGTAGGCAAATAAATCAACCACAATTAGGTTTCCAATTTAAATTTATTATCTATTACTAGAGTAAAAACTTGAGGTCCAAGTCCAAGTCCAAGTCAGTCTTATGGAAACAGACTGCAGTGTTGTTGCTCTGCAGAGTGTTTCCAGCATGCATGTATAGTGCTGTTGTAATCTAGACAAACTGCAAAGGCACTCACACAATCATTTGACTTCTCAACATTAAGTCATCAACAATACTTCCAGTGCTATGTTCATTTTATGAAAGTGAATAGCATAATAAGCATTTAAAAAGGCCCATTTCAGCAAAACATTTAAAAGCGCCTTTAAATTAAGGGACTAAAACGCCTGATCCATTCAGAAGTTTTTAGTTAAGTCAATTTTCCTTTAGAAGCTTTAACTTTATATTCTGTACAATACTAGGATGTCATTGCACTTGTTTAATCTAAGTCAGGAGTGCTAATGAGGCTACTACAACAGAGTCTCAGTCAGCTCAGTCTGGATACATTAGCTACATTAAAAACAAATGTTTTACCAAACAAAGTATCTGTCTAATCTCAGCGCCTTTCTTGCCCTGAGCCAAAGACAAGAGTGCAGTTCCGGTGTCAAATAATCTCTGGGAAGCTGAGGAGTTCATGTCTGATTGAGATAGTTTCAAGCAGTAGCCGTTAGTAAGAACAGTGATGGAAAGCCAGGCAGCAGTGGTGGAAAGTTCATTTACTGAAGTACTGTACTTAATTTGAATTTTGAGGTACTTTTACTTTACTTGAATATTTCAATTTTCTACTGCTATATACTTCTACTCCACTACATTTCAGAGGGAAGTATTGTACTTTTTACACCGCTACATTTGCTTGACAGCTGGAGTTACTAGTTACTTTACAGATTAAGATTTTACAAACAAAACATATGATCAATTTATGAAATATGATACTGTGCTATAGATTAAACTATCCAACAGTATATAAAGTAGGTAAAATATGCTCCACCTCCAGCAGCTGTAACATTAACATGCTGCTTATGTTAAAACATCAGTAATAATATTCCAATAATAATAATAATAATAATAATAATAATATAAGGTTCTGTAAGGGACCATTTTGCCCAATAAGTACTTTCACTTAAATACGTTAGCTCCATTTTGCTGTTAATACTTTTGTACTTTTACTTAAGTGAAATCTAGAATGTAGGACTTCTACTTGTAACAGAGTATTTTCACAGAGTGCTATTGCTAGTACTTCTTCCACCACTGCCAGTCAGACAAAAAACAAGGCAGAGCATGCATGCACATGCTCTACAGGTGTGTTGAAGTGGGACCTTCAGCTACATATTGTCCGCCTCAGCTCATACTCAGCAAAAAAGCTGAAGCATCATTTTGAACCACCAAGATGCGGTTAAATAAACTTTTGAATGGTTAAGACAGACTTTTAAAATCATCTGGCAGAAAAGTGTCACGAAGAGATCTCTCAGTAACAGACACAGTGGGACAGGATAGGTGCTGCAATGCAACTTTGCAAATTCCACATACCGATAAGGTTACAGTGCATTTCTCTGTTTATAATAAGTGCAGTTAAAAAATCAACCCACAATCCACAGTCTGCGCTACAACCAAAGGAATCCCCTGAGAAATACTAAAAACAAAGCTTAGAGAAACAGGGCCAGTGCTCTGTCTTTACTGTACAGCATGACAGTAGTGTCTTCTTATGTTCAGGGGTCCATAAAGGTCTGATACGTACATTCATGTTGACAACGTTTAGGCTAATATCTTAGCAAGTTGATGTCAACAAAGCAACTTGTCGCATTATGTGTTGATTTTGCAAGGCAGTAATGTGTTTTGTTTTGTCTTTTGTAGAGCCAGAGGCTTGAATACCTGCACAGTACAGGCCATACTTATATACAGTATATACACACTTTGATGTTGGAAGAACAGTGCAGTGGTTCCAGGTAAAAGTTCAATATTTCGGAATGAAAACTTGTTTGGGTCTGGGGCTGGGGCTTTGGCTTCTTGTTTGGGTGACTGTGCTCCATCCTCAGCAGCTGTAAGGAAAAACAGAAGAGAAAAGGAACAGAACTGAATCTCCCCACATGCTCTCTTTTTGGATGTCTTCCCTGGGGAATACAGAAGTCCAAAATACAAAATCTCTGAATGTCAATAATAAGTGAGTGTATTCTTCTCTTACCTGACGTTGCCTCCTCCCTTGATGCCGGCAGGCTGGTTGTTCTGGATGAAGTTGGACCTGTTGACACTGGGGTTTATGGGAGCTCCTGGCAGCTGGCCTGGTCTGATGGGCTTGGCTGGGTTGGATACAGAGAGATAACATGGGTCACATACTGAGAGCAGGTTTTTAAGACATCACATGTTATTCAGAGTATACATACAGTTTGAATTTAAAGGAATAGTTTGGCCTTCTTTCTGAGAGTTAGATGAGAAGCTTGATACCACTCTGTGTGTTAAGTTTGGAGCTAGAGCCAGAGGGATTTAGCCTAGCTTAGCATAAAGACTGGAAACAGAGGGAAGTAGTTAGCCTCTGTCCAAAGTTAAGAAATACACCTACCACCTAAAGCTCACCAATTTACATGTTATATCTCCTTTGTTTAATCTGTACACAATTTGTGGTTTAAGTGGTAGTTATGTGCTGGAACTATTTCTTGGCGTATAAGATATATTTATCTATTACCCCTGGGAATCCACTGCGCCTGCCTGTTGTTCGCCAAGAAATAGTAACAGCACGTACCTCGCTGTAAAAGCACAAATTGTCCTTTTGACATTTCTGTTTGTGTACGCATTAAACAAAAGACGTAAAACACGGTAATTAGAGAGCTTTAAAGATGTTGGTAGGTGCATACTTGAAATTTAGACAGAGCCGGCCTAGCTCTTTCCCCCCGCTTCTAGTCTATATGCTAAGCTAAGCTAATCGCCTCCTGACTCGAGCTCCATATTCAACGCACAAACCTGAGAGTGGCATCGATGTTCTCATCTAACTCTTGCCAAGAAAGCGAAGTATATTTCCCAAAATGCCAAACCATTCTTTTAATTTAAGATTTGATGCTTGTCTGTCAGCTCAAAATACTCTTTGACTCGTTAAAAAAACTCTAAATTTAACTCTGACTTGCATATTACCACATTCTTATTCTACACATTTTTAGGATTTTTAGTCCTGTGCAAGATATAGTTCCATACATGTGTGTGTATGTGTGTCTACCGACCTATCTGTGCCGAGGCTCTCCTGCCCATGTTTTTGGGCCTGATGGTGTCCTTAATGCGCTCCACCTCCTGTTGGTAGTGCTTTCGGTCGCGGGCTGCGTTCTCTTTGGCCTCCTTCAGAGCGGCCTCCAGGGGTTTGACCCGCTCAGCAGTGGCCCGCAGGCGCTTCTCCAGTTTAGGAATCTCTGCACGAAGGTCGGCGTTGTCCCGTAGCAGCTACAGAAGGCACAACAGATCACACAAAGAGTGAGAGGACACAGAAAGCGTGTAGCCTTTAGACACAGAATCTTGTGAAAGCCACTTCTGTGATAAGTTTAGGGAGGAAGCACTGTGGTAATTGTGTGTTTGGACATAATTTTACCTGCTTGTGAACTTTGGTGAGTTCCTCGAGGTTGTTCTCCAGGAAGCAGATCTTCTGTTTCTGGGCAGTGCTGCCTTCTGTGTCATCTGAGTCCATATGAGCATTCTGCTCAAGCACAACACACAGCTTTATCTGTACACTGGTTTCAATCCATGTTTTACCTCTGTATTCATTTATCAGTTTACCTGTGCACAACTGATTTGTTGCATTCACTTCTTCCAACCCGGTGTCTAAAAAGAAGTTTTTAACCAAAACCCCGGAATCCAAAGCATCCAATTTGTGGCTAAATGATGATAAAAAGTAGATTTGAAATGGGTACAACACCATTGCATATTCTCCATCTTCCAGTAAAGCCTGCTTTGCCTTTGTTCATCTCATCAAGCCTCAGCCTGAGGGCTAGAGATGAGCGCCACACCGAGGGCCTGGGTCCCTAATTTACAGCTGCTACCTTTGAAGAATCAAATGGCCTACTTATCGCAGACACTTTCTGTTGTGCTCCCTGGATTCATTAACATTTCATCATGGTGCAAATTAAATGGAGTGCAGCCGGTGCATGAGTTAAATATGGATCTGTTTGTCTCATCTCAGGTAAATGCTGTGGTCGGGCCAACAAGAGCTCACGCGACATTATACTAGATACGAGATTAAATCACACACAAAACCAGATCACAGGATGATGATTACAGTGATAATGTCCCATGAGCATCTTCCACAAAACAGGAGGATATGCACATGCTGTGAGGACTTACCTTTTTGACTCTAGTGGCCAAGTCTTGGACAAAAAGCCTCCTAAGATTGTGGAGTGTCTGCAGCTCTCGGGCCTGTGTGAAGGCAAGGAAACCCAGCTCAGAGAAAAGAACAGTCTGTGGATATTAAAGGGTCAGTTCACCCAAATTACACCCACATTTTCGTCCAGGTTTTGAGATATCTTCCCACGCCTCCACCCTAATACAAGTGTAATGAACAGAATTTCACTATACTCTCACAGCTATATTAATAAAATGAAGAAGAAGAATCTCAGAACATAATTTAGCCATCAGATGGCATGCTATTACGTCATCTCCTCTATTGCTCGTGATTTTAGAGAAAGCAATCATTCAGTTACAGGTGGTACTCTAGAGAGAGTGGGGCTTTTGGATTTTCACATGAAATTCCATGATTCCAGTTAATGTAAATAAAGAACTGACCTGTCTACTCTATTTGTAAATAATTTGCACTTTCTCTATATGTAATTTTTGTGATTATTCTACAATGACTCATGATGGTTGTGCTGGCATTGGCATCATTTTAGAATTGCCCATTCGACTCCCTAATATAAGTTAATATCTATAAAAGTGGTCTGCTTGTATAACCTAGTGTTGCATAAGGCAACACTAAGGACACCTATCTTACCAGAAATAGCCAACTTGACACAGCTGATTTGACATTTATTGTTGGTGACCCAAATCCATCCTGCACACTAAGTGTATACAGTATACTCTAATTTTGTAGTACTTTGTAGTGTACTGTTTTTTTCAGTTACTGTAGTATACTTTTTATTGAATGCCTTTATTGTCATTATACAAGTACAATGAGATTAAAAAGCCATTTTTTAATCTCATTGTACTTGTATAATGACAATAAAGGCATTCAATACAAGAAATCAACATACTTAACAGGAAATGATGCAATATGTGCCATGCAAAGGAATTCAAACTGTGGCAAAACTTCACAAAATGTTTTTTCCAAACATTCAGTAGTTAATATATGTTCTCTAAAGGTGTTACTGAAGCTGTTTTACTACCATCCACAGTTTGTTCCATTTCCTTTGTGCAATGCATTGTGGGAGAACAGTGTACATTAACAGCACAATGAAAATTTGTGTTTTTCAGTGTACTTACTGACTGTTATTATTATACTTTATAATGTCAGTTTTCCAGAGTAAACCCACTACATACTCAAAACCTGCCTAGAATTAGAATGCAGTATGGATTTGGGACACAGCTTGCTGAATAACTACTGCACATGAAGAAGGCCAACATTTGTGTATTTTACTGATTTGTGCTACACATAGAAACTAATAAATTTCATTAAAAGAGCACCCTGATAGATTTGGGTGTGCAGAGTCTATTTTTGTACTTGCTGGTGCTCACAGCATTGAAATATTGGATTATCAAGCGTTTATTTAGGGTAAATGGGACACTGTTTCTGGATCCAGATGTAGTTGAATTTTTTAAATGTCACTTTGTTGATTCTAAAATTGAAAAAATTTAAATGAAATGAGATTCCATTCACCTCCATTGTATTTAAAACAACATGTTTTTGTAATTTGGGTGAACTCACCCTTTAATTTAATACAGATTTAAATGGACATGCCAGTAACTGACCACAGTCTCCTCTAGTCCCTTCAGGTCCTGTCTGGCCTGCTCCCGCCTGTCCTGCAGCACCCTGCAGAATGTAAAATAAATGTTAATTAATGCATATAGTATGATAGGAACCAGGCTGTAGTAAGAGGAGGCATTACGTGAGCTCTTGCAGCTGGCGGTTCTTCTCCTGGTCGGCAGCCTTGAGCTTCTCGTGCTCCACCCTCAGCCTCTCCTGCTCCAGCATGATCTTCTGGTTCAGACTGCACAGATGTCAGTAACAGTATCAGTACGGAACTATTAGTCACATTTAGAGAGAGAAGTGTTTGGTGATGGCGTTGTGTCTTACTCCTGCAGCTCTGTGATGAGTTTCTCTTTGTTGTCTAGCTCATCTCTCAGGCTGCTGATCTGTTTCTGGTGGGTCTCTCTGTGAGACTGGATCTGCTTCTCCACAGCTTCCTGAAGGACACACAGGCACACAGCTATAAGCACAATTTCTAGTTGGAGACCACACATGTAAGGGACAGCTTAGTGGTACAGTACCTTGACTTCATTTGCAGATTGGATCTCGTTCTCCTTCTCCATTGTGTTGACTTTCTCTAGAAGGAGACAAAAAAAATCACAAACGTGACACTGATAAGGTATCACTAGCATTCTGTTAATACTGCAATAGCTCCTGCAACCTTTAATGTTCCCAACCAGGAAAAAGAAATGGAAAAAGTTTTTTGTTGTTAACTATTTTTTAACTGACTACATAATGTTTCAATTTGTAATGTTGATCCTCTATCAAACTGAAGAGATGTCCATTTACAGCAAAAGAGTTTTTATAATGATACTTGCTTTTTATGGACAAGAGCAATGTGTGAAAAAAAACACCAAAATTGAACTAATGGTCAAATAAAAATAACAAAAAGCCATTTAACATGCAGTTCAGTCTTTGTAGAACTAGATCAGACTTGCTCATCTGTGTTTTAGTGCAACAGCTCCTCCGTTTTTGGATGATTCATCCTCTTTTTTTGGTATTTGACAAACCATCGCTGACTCGTATTCAAACCCAAGAAAACTGTGTATTTCCTATACACTTCAATCTAGACACAAACCTTGGGCAAAAGTGATCAGAGTGAAGACGTCCACAACTGTTATTGTGCTTAAATCAGTCAGTGTTGAATCATTATTACCAATATTAGAAGTAGCAACCTGGATTGACCTTGTCAATGACTGTATTTTCAATGAAAACATCCAAAACAATGTCAGAGAACTGACACTGATATGATCATTTCAACAAATATATAATGGAATAACATTATATTTGTCATACTGACAAAAATTTATAATTAGAAAACTTTGAATTCCATAGAAATATTCAGCTTTTGTAAATAAAACAAAATTGTTAGAAATACTACCTTTACCAATAATGGATTTTTTTAAAAAGATTGGTAGAGCATGTCTTTAAAAAACTTTTTTGGGGTTATTCTTTTACATCATGCTGTTCAGTAAGCCCTCAGAAATTAAACAAACAAACAAAAAAACCCTCCAACATAAACATGACACATGCCAAGTGTGACTTTTCTGCAGCTAACTTCCTGGAGGAAAGACGTCTGGACAGGTCTGGTTCTGAAAACCGCAGTGCACCCTGGGGTTACTTCTCAGTCATGTTAAGTACAACACATTTTTCAACAAGATATCACAACTTAAAATGCGCTCTAGAGAAGACCATTAAAGGGTTAATGCTGGATTTGTTATGTGACAGCATAATAAGCTGGGCTCACCTTGGGCTTTGATCCTGACGATTTCCTCATTGAGAGAGTCCACATTTTCCTCCAGCTGTCTTTTCTTCTGCTCCACATTCTGGAGCGACTCTGTCAGGGACTTGATTTTAGCTTCATGCTGGATACCAACAGGAAAATGAAAAAGATGTGAAAACGATTATAAACTATCATGTGTGATTAAAACTCACAAACTCTTTTTAAACCCAGAGCAAACAGTGTTAGACATGCAAAACCCCATCAGCTTGTTAAACAGCTGTTTGATAGATAACCACACAATCTGCCATTTTAATCAAGCGCCATATTTGTCACTATGGTGACAGTATCCATGATGACCTGGGAGATGCGGAGCTGGCAGGCAGTCAGCTCCATCTCCGTCTCCTCCATCTTCTGGGTGCTCTCGGCCTGGGTGCTCTCCAGCTGTTTGCTGCGCTTCACCATCGTCTTCACTTCTGACTTCATCTTACTGATGTAGAGACGGGCCACAGTGAACTCCTCATCGATGAGACCGCTGCTCTCTTGTTGCTGAGGGGTCAGAAAAGCATAGTAATTAGGCCTTAGAAGATGTTTAGTTTTTATCATTTTATCTGTGTAGCTATACATAACAGCAAAGTAACATTTTCTTTCAAATAGATGTGCCAACGTGCATATTTCTACCAATGATTAAAGGAAACCACTGACTAACCATTACAGCTAAATATACAGAAAGCTCCATCTACAGAAACCAAACTGCATCAACAGAAAACTCAAGGAAAAAGACATCAGAGTAGTGGCAACTAGGGCTGCAACTAACAGTAATTTTCATTACTGATTAATCTGAAGATACATTTTTTGATTAATTGATTGGCCTGTAAACTGTAAGAAAATAGTGAAAATGGCCTAGATGACATCTTCAGATTCTTTGTTTTGTCTGGCCAGCAGGTAAAAAACCCAAATATTTTTAAATTGCAATGATATTAAACAGAGCAAAGCATCCAATCCTCACATTGGGTAAACTGGAACCAAACTATTGGCCTTTTTGCTTGATGAATAACAAACGCTGAATCAGTTATCAAAATAGTTTTCAACTAATTTTCTGTTGATAGGCTAATTCATTAATTAACTTTTAGCACTGCTGGCAAAACAGTTTGGTTGACAGGTGATCTCTGGGATGTGCAGTGTACAAAACAAGCAATACAAAATAGGAGAGCCATTGACGCTCTACCATACTGATGGGTAGAGTGTAGCTCTAGCATAGGGTAAGGTTAAAGTCCCACTCAGAACTTCAGTACTGTGAGGCAATTGCCATTTACAAACTAGCGGTATTGTATGTTTCCACAAGAGACCCTTGACCTGTCCCTTGTGGTGAGGCGTGGTGTTTAAAAGAGACTGGGCATGATTTAAACCCTGCAGCTGGGAATTCACTAGAAACTGAAACCTGTGCAAAATGAAACTGTTGCAATGCTGTTGCAGATGGGTTACTATGGGACAAAGGAGCCACTCGCTCCGTACTTACTCGATAATATTCCTCCATAAAACCATAACATCAATTGATCAGTCGATGGACAGAAAGTTTAAACAACTTTGACAGTCACCTTCAGCAAAAATGCTGAAGATTTGCTGGATCCAGTTTTCTTAATGTGAGGGTTTGCTGCTTTGCTCTGTCTAATATCTTTGGGTTTTACTGGGTTTGACTGTTTGTTGGACAAAACAAGGAACCTGAAGATGTAACTTTGGGCTGTGGGGAATTGTGATTTTTCCCATTTTACACACATTTTATAGAATTAATAATTACTAAACAAACAATGATTAACCGTGGAGCTAAAATCAATTCATTGATTAGTCGATCGACATAAGATCTATTAACAACTATTTTCACCTGATTTCAGCTTCTTAAATGTGAGGATTTGCTGCTTTTCTTTGTTTTTTGTGATAATAAACTGAATATTTGTTGAGGTTTTGGACTGTTGCTTGGACAAAACAAACAATTTAATTAAGACACCTTGGTCGGAAAATTGTAAACAGGCATTTTCCACTATTTCTGACATTTTATAAACTAAATGAACGTACTAAATGACAATATAATTAATTGCTTGCTGCAGCTCTACACAAATCCATCCCCAATCTGAGCATTGCCTGGATACTTGATGATGATGAATGGATTGCAAATGAGCAGACCAAAGGGCTTACAATTTTACATTACAGGAACACGATGCAAACAAAGACAATAAACTGGAAGCCCAAAGGACACATGTAATGCAGGCAGGGGATGTTTCAGCTACTATGGTGAACAAGCCGGTAATGAAAATCAGCATGTAATTTTTGTTTCAACATGCCATTGTTGCTCTGCCATTTTTCTAGCATATTTCTAAATTTGAAACAGTACATCATCACCAGGACTGGTAACCTTAATGTCGTTGCTTCCCACGGCGATGCCTATCTCAGCCAGGTCTTTGAGTAATGATGACATCATCTCGGTGACCCGCTTCTTCTGGTGGTTGGTCATCTCTTTCAGCTTCTGGAGTTCAGAGTCAATGGAGGCCAAGGAGCTCTGGTGGTGGATGAGAACACAAATACATGTACACCTTACAACATGGTCATGTGTAAACAGTGTCATGATTTCTAATGGATTCAGATAAAACAAAAAGTACCGATTTCTGGTTCAGCTCCTCACTGAGAGCCTCAAACTCTTTTGCTTTGTCCTCAACCTCCTGACTCTTCTGGTCGTAGTTGACAGCCAGTTCCTCCAGGGCTTGCAGCACCTCCTTCACCTCCTCCTTGGAGGCTTCGTTCTCTGCCAGCAGCCGGTTTAGTTCTGTCTGCAGGGTGTCGTGGTCACGGTGGGAGGAGGCTAAGAGCTACGGGTGAGGATATGGAGTGAATATAAGAAAGTGATGCTCAGTCTATGAAGGGAAGGGGGTGAAAAGGGAGTAAAGTCTAAAATTCATAATAGGATCTGCTAAATACATTTCTGCACAGCTCAAAAAACCTCATGTGTTCAATCTGTAAGGTTCAACTATTGCATGCTAAGGGTGAGTTACAGTCTGACCTCTCCTGCAGGGCTACTAATGGTCTGGTATCAGCTGTCAGACTGGATTTGTGCTAACAGGAACGGCTGGAGGGCTGAGACACTGTGGAGGAGTTGGGAGGGGAGGGGAGAGGAAAGGGGGGAGTTGCATCACCTCCTCCTGGTCCAACATCTGTTGATTCAGCTTCTCCACCAACTGAGACTGCTGGTTGATTTCCTCATCCTGGAGGAAGGGCAGGAGAGAGGAAAAAAGAAATATAAAACATCACTCATTTACTTCCACTTCCACTTCCACTACAACCACAAGCAATACTGAACAAGAGCCAATCACACCATCTGCTGGCCAATACAAACAATACATGTAAGACGGACCAGGCTTTGGCAGCATCACATTACATGAGCGTATGAATATTATAGAAACAAATTGAGTTAATGCTAACAATATTAGCTACATTTAGTTATCAAATTAGTAATATTATGTGCAATATTATGTTATAAATTATTTACATTATTAATACATACTAGTGAGGTGAAATCTTAATTTTGTACGATTCATTTATTTTCCAAAGTGTAATATTCATGATGCTCACCGCAAACTGTTCAGACAAACATATTGTTTCACTAAAAACAGCTATAGTGTAAAGCCTTTATGTGAAGCAGAATTTAACAAAAAGTTAAAAAAATCTCTGTGTGCACAGTTACGTTCAGGAACACAACCATCAGCTACTGAAACAGGCAGGTTCAATGGTCTCCCTGTAAAAGAAGGGTTATATGATTTAGGTGAGACTGAAGAAGAATCCCAGTTTAAATCTTATGGCTCAGTCTTTTCATCCAACTGAGATCATCTGAGGTATCATCTGTCGTCTGTTTGCTAGTTTGCACCACCAAACTCACCTTTCCATCATTTTTACACAACGTGATTGGCTGATTGACTCAAAGTACATCCATTGTCAGGAAAATGACTTGCTGATGTGCTGCATACTGTTCAGATCATAATCTTTGAGCTTGGGGAGGATACTGAGTCATTCCAAGTCAAAAGACTAAAGTTTTAAAATTGATCAAATCAAGACTAAAGTCACCAGATTTCTGACTCGAGGCTGGCTTGAATCCATACTTCTGATTTGGTGTCTTTTAAATCCATGTGGGCTGTGCTGTGCATGTCACAAATAACCACCACCACAAACAACTAATATATACAGTTTTATCTGCATGTTCTGGTATCTACCATATAGCATATAGTCATATACCACTTGAGAAAACACTACATATGCATATAATAATAACATTATTACCATAATATATGAATGTTCATACACAGTTTTATGTTATGTATGTGATACTGTTGTGACTGATTAATTAAGGGCACAAGTCTGATTTGTTCAGTCACATCTAATATTTTAGGATCTCTGTTATGTTTAGATATCAATGCCTTATTGTACTTGACATTGATGTATTTTCCAATTCAGACAATTTCAGGTGGTCTTAGTGTGATTAGTTGCTACCACCTGAGATCAATGACGTTTTTCTGGCTTGACCAATCAAACCACGCTTCAGGCCTAGACTTTCTTGGAGGTTGTAAGAGGTGTGAACACTCAGCAAATGTAACAGAGACGCACTCAGTAAACCAAACAGTGTACAGTGGATCTTTCCTCACCTTGTCATCCAGCTCTTTGTAGAGCTTGGCCATTTCTGCCTCATACTTCGCTTTCTCTGCATCTGTGAGTTTGACTCCAGGGAGGGTGCTGAGGGCAGGTTTGGGTGGTGTCTTATCATTGTTGAGCACACTGTCCAGGGCCTGGACCTCTGCTTTGGCTTTTTCTTTATCAAACTGTTCCTCTGCTGGCACACTCTCTCCTGTAGGGGACAGCAGAAAGGGACATCAGCTCCAGTCTTGGTGTCTGTGATGTGTCCTCACCCTCCTCTGTCGCTCCCTCAATCAAACTTTTGTTTTAAGATGAAGACCTGTGACACCTCCAGATTTCTCATGTCTTTTAGATTAGTGTAAGGCAGACATGATCATGCACATTTTTTTTGCAGAGAACTACACCAGCAGTCATGTCATTGCAAATACTGAAACAAAAGGTTCTTTCTTTAGGCATGTCGTTTTCAAGCCCAAAATAGGAGCAGTGATTCAGCTCTAACAAACTAAGACAAAGATACTTCAAGGATACACTAAAAGTGTTTTGCCATTATTCTTTAGCTGTTTTCATCTCATCCAAACCATAATACACCAAAGAAATGATCATCTTTCATTTACATGAGCATAATGGAAGATTCCTCCACTGTATTTCAGGACATATTTTGCTGCCTCGGTTGGAAAGTTCTTGTCAGTTCTTTAAAAATACACTAGGGAAATAAGCTGGAGCTGAGAAATATAAAGTATATGCTATGAACAAGTAGGCCAAATTATCCTCAGTTATTGTTCAAATATAGCCCAAGTCTCAGTGAGTATACATCAGGATGAGGATTTTTTGTGCTATGGCTTAAATTTGTAAGACATAAAGCAGGTATTCTTTTTCCACACATTTCCAGATAAGAATATAGTGATACTCAACTTATGGCCTATGGGCCAAATCTGACCCTCGATAGGGTGCTGGGTGGCCCGCTGACCATTTTCTAATTCACAGTGAAAATAAATTGATTCACACTGGGAATTTTTTGCTTACACCAATTAGAAAATGTCCAATAATGTCCCTTGGCTGTTAAAGTTGCATATTAGCCTATCAGTGATCTGTGGTGACAATTGATTTCTGCGAAATGTTTACATACACCTGACCTGCACAGAGAGGTTTGACTTCAGGGCTGTCTGCCTGGCAGAAATTCCTGAGGGCAAACTTCTCCCATGTGCCTGCGCGGGGCTGCTGTGACTGGACTTGCCTCTTGGCAAAGATGAGTGAGGACAGCAAACGTCGAAAGGCTGACAGTGAAAACAGGACACATGAATTTGCCTTTATTTTGCCGCCTCGTACCAAACCTCTGTGTTTCATTTGACAATGACAAGTGCTGTATGCAAGGTTGCTAATATCAGGCGCCATCACGAATCAAAACTTGCTATCTTCAGTGCAGCGTTCCTGTCTGGTAGCACCACATCTGATACATATTATTAATGTTTGTTTATTAACTGGCCCCTGGCCTCCTGTCATTTTACAAAAGTGGCCCCCTGGCAAAGTAAGTTGAGTATGCCTGATATAGTCCCTTCAAGCACATCTGCCTCTGTTTAAATGACTCACACAAAGTCATAATGTAGCATATGTAGCATCTAAAAATGTTAGATGTTATTGCACAGTGTAGTCCTCACCTTTCCTCCAGCGGTTGAGCTCAGTCTCCAGCCAGGTGACGGTGTTTTTCAGCGTCTTGTTCTTCTCCTTCTCTTTCTCCCACTTGTTCTTCCACTGCTCTGCCGTCAGCTCCACATTCAGACACACTGTGTTCTTGATGGTCTTTGCCCTGGTGAGACAGGAAGGTGAGAAAATGGCAGCAGTCTGTTTTGAATTTCACCAGCCGAGCCACTTATAGACTGGTTTCACTGCAGAGCCATCTGACAGGCTGCAGTTTCAGTGTCTTTGTTTTTCCTCAAGATGGTGCCTTTTATCATTAAGAGGCTAATTCGGGTCATTGAGGGATGTCAATGATGACAAAGCCAACCCCTATGGCTCAGCCAAAAATGTAAATCATTTCTCTTGTTGCAGACAACCATGTGTTTTCTCTGATACAGGTGACGTCACCAGTAAGGAGCTTTTCCAGTAGGGCGTTAAAGGAATAGTTTGACATTTTGGGAATATTTGCTTTTTTTTCCTTAAGTTAGCTGAGAAGATAGATACCATTCTCAGGTCTGTATGCTAAATATGAAGGTGGTTAGCTTAGAGTTGCAAAATAAGACTGAAAGCAAGGAGAAACAGAAAGCCTGGCCAGTCTTTAAAAAGCACAGTGGTTCATCCTCCTCTGTGAAGGCGTTATGACCAATCCCTGGGACTAACTGGTGCAGCAACAAGTACATGATGCCTCACTGGCTTCCCACATGAACAAGCCCACTGTGGGAACCTCTGCAGAGGTGGGCAAGTGTTTTTTTGTTTTTTTTTGTCTATGTGCCTAATAATTTCAGGAAAGTGCTGCTTCTCCATATGTGTGTGTGTGTGCGCGCACGTGTGTGTTTGTATACCTCTGTCCGAACAGCAGTGTGGACCTGGTCTCAGAGTCATTGAAAGCGGATGGTGAGCAGCAGATGACCATGGTGGTCCGACAGTTCCCTCCCAGGGAGTCCTGCAGGATCCTGGTCATCTTACTGTCTCTGTATGGTACATAGCTCTGAGAGAGGACACTAATTAAAATCCACAGGGCATACATGGAGCTCCTACTGAGGTCATTTATTAACAGCCTTGAATATTTCCATATTTAATTTTAGGTATACTTTGTTTGTCATAGTATGGCATAATGCCATCATTTCCATTATTATTGAAATCTATAGATTACACATTATTATCACTCATTGTTTTAAATATATATACAAGGACCACAGCAGATCATATTACCAACCCTTATTCAAATTTTGATTTTTCCATTTGTTTTAAGAAATGGACATTTTCAAAATAATTGTTCACAGTGTTTACATCTTTCTCCTTTGTGGGAATTACAAACTTTAAATCACATTCTCCCTTTTAAACGCGCTAATTATAAGCGGCAGTTATAATGGGAACACATGACCAATCCCTTTGAAAACCAAACATCCCCCAGGAAGTGCTGACTGTCTCACCGAGCCTTCTGCCAGAGCTGAGATGACATTTCCCAGTGAAGACAGGGACTTGTTAATCATCTTGGCTTCATCCAGCACTGTGCCCTCTGCTCCAGTTTTACCCACCTTTGAAACACACAAACACAGGAGAGTTCTTATAATAAGGCTGGAACCAGACTGCATCATTAGAAACACTCATTATTTGACAGGATCACTCTGCTTGGCTAACATTATAACTGATCACAATCGGATCATGATTTTCCAAACAGTACAAAAAGTACAGTTACAAAGATGATGGGGAGGTGTAATGATCATTGAATAACAAGAGGAGATTAATAAAAGAAGGCTGAAAAAGCATGTTAATGGATTTACTGGAGCTTATTGCTATCTTTGGCTTATTACCATGTCATACTGATTACTGTAGTGTCCCCTGCTGAAAGGAAGCAGCAGCAGCAGTGTGCCATTAAAGTTTCATTATATAAGTCCAGTCAATACAGGCAAGCAAACTGTGCCTTCAGGAAAAACTGAAATGAGAGTAAAGGGCTGTCCACATCTAGGAAGTCAACTATGAAGGTAACTAAGTATAAGAGATCAAAGAATAAATTTCAATGTCTGGATAAAAGAATTAATCAAAACCTACTCTATATTACTGGTTCAGGTCTAAGATTTAGAAGCAAATGGTTTCTTGAAACTGTGAAGGTACAGAGGCAAAGAGAGGGAGGCAGAGAGAAGTGGGGGGGCGAGTGCGGGATGGAAACATACTTTCTCACTCCCGGCCAGATCGACGAGGTAGAGCTTGCCGGTAAGTTTCTGCTCAGTCTGGGTGTTTTCCTGCTTGATGTTGATGAGGAAGATGCTGTGACTCCTGGAACTGTGCTCGTTCATGTCTGACATACAGATGTGCAGAAACACCATTAGCATTATGCTAATTGTACATGATTATTAATAAATAATACTAATAATTTGTAATTAGTATTAATAATAATTAGAATAATAGCATTAATAATCAGTATGCTATTAGTATAAACACATACATTTCTCAATGATTTTCAATGGCTGTATAGGTTTATCAGTCTACTTAATACAACTATTTTAATCCAAGCCACATTAGCAGCTAATCAAGTCATTTCTGTGTATAATTGCGTCCTAAAAACCTCATCTTCTTACATGTGGAGAATCCTGCAATTACAGTAAGAATGTTTCAACCTGTTTTTAATAGAATTTAAGGATTTTCTAGAAATAAGTGGATGCATTGATGAGTTGCCAATGTCACATGCAGCATATGAGCATAGTGACAGTACCACAATGATGAGTTGCATATGGCCTTAAAGGGACACTCCACCAATTTTACACATGAAGATCAGTTAACTCGTACTCAGCCTTAAAACAGTTGTATAATGTCTTCTGTGTCTCTGGAGGAGTTTTGTCAAGTCTGAGAAAATAACCCTGACAGTGATGTCATCAGGGTTATCTCAGTAGGGACTTGGAGACTACACATTTATAACACAAAGCCTGTGTTACAAACTGGAGGTGTGGAATTTTAAAGACATGTGTGTTTACCAGACAGGGAGGGTCTAATAAAAGATGCAATCCAGTTGCATTATGGAAAATGTAGGATTTGGCGTTTTTGGAGCTCGACCGATAACTAAAAATCAGGATATTTGGACTTCTGCTCACTGGTTTCCTCTGCTCACTGGTTTCCTCTTATTATATCTGTGTTGAGAGGGGCCAATAACAATCAAGATCTGGACTTAAGCTGAAGATTGGCAAAGGCACTGTCTAGTGCCTCTACTGAGTATTTACAGCAGTGGTGTGGGAACATGAAAATTACTGACATAGCCAATTTAGATAAACATCACAGAGAAGCTCTGAAAATGCCTACATTAGTCCAACTTCCTCTATAAAAGTTATCCTGTATAAATAGGGCTTATAAGGAACAGCAACAAACAACACATAAATCATTTTGGGTAATTTATTTTATCGCCCAAAGCACCCTAACACTGTTGTTGTTTGATAAATGCTGGCACCAAAAATTGTAAACTAATGTTCTGTTGTAATACAAACACAGTTGGCTGATTAGTGGCTAGATAACAACAAACCTTTCATTGTAGAAAATATTACATGCAAAAAAGTCATGGGAAATCAAATTGTGAAATCAGAGACAAACCAAAGATGCACCAAAGACTAAAATTAAATTCAGTTTAGCTACAGTTTAAGCCAAGTGTCCAGGATTGGAAATCTTTGTTGTCATCACATAGCGTGTATTATCAACCATGCCTATTTTCACTTCATTTTTCTTTCTTATTTGCTTCTGTGTGTGGAACAGAAGTCACAGAGTCTTGCTGCAGTCAGGAGACACAGTGAGGTTGAACCCATGAGAGGCAGCAGCACTGAAGGCGCTCAGTGTATGAACTCACTTGTGACGGCCACGTGTCTGTTGTTTTTGCCTTCGTCTATGGTGTCCATGACCTCGTTAGGACTGCACACAAAACGTTCGGTACACCCCTGGAGACACACATCACAAGGAAACGCTGTGTTCAACAGCCCCGCAGCAGGCCGCATTTACAGAGAGACAATTATTAGCTGAGGAGACCATGACATACTGTATCAGGCTGATGCTTTCAGAAGGAAGGTTATAAGGAGAGTCATCTTATTACTTAATTTTTTAGTCTCTTTAGTTTTTTAGTCTTATGTATGTCTCTTCATTCCTCCATCTAATTATATAAAACGTATAGCTGAGAACAATATGAGAGATAAAAGTCTGTATTGAGCTGGCTATGTTACATATACCCTCATCTCATCCTGCAGATCACAGCTGTGCTATTGTTTTGATCATATTCTCTTGTGTCATTCATATTTAATGCATTACAACTGGCTGGGACTAATTTGTGACTGTATCATTGTGGAACTTAATCAGAAACAATCAATGTTGCGCCTCAAATAACATTTCTCAACATAAAAATAAATCCCCATGCGTCTCACCTTGACATAGGGCACCCTGTTTTTGTCCTCGTGTACAGAAAGGTTGGTCTTTGTTACTGTGGGGGGGAAGGGAAGTAAACATCATGTCTGAATGAATCATGTTGTTTGCATCAGGCTCTGAATGATAATGATAAGAAGCAACAAGAGACCCAAAACATACCATCCAACAAGTCCCTGATTTTGTCCAAATAGATTTCAAAATATGAAACCTGCAAAGCAAAAGCTTCCAGTGAGACTTAATCAACATCATGACGTATACTTGCTGACATTTCAAAGCATCTGAGCACCTGAGTGAGACGTTAACATACTTTGATATGAAACTCCAGGTTCTCATCCATAGAATAAATGTAGTTGAAGATGTCTTGAACAATTCTGGGAATGACTCCCATCATTTCTGGGTCATGGAGTTTCCCCTTTAGGAGGCAATTAATTTAAAAAAAAAAAAAAAAGGATAAACAAGACAGAAGGGATTTCAAGCTTTTCACTCACTATTTTTAGTATTTTTGTCCAGTGGAAAAAGCAACAGCTGATTTTATATTACCTCCATTGTGTGTGTTTTTCCAGAGGAAGTCTGCCCATAGGCAAATATAGTCCCATTGTAGCCCTCCAGAACATCTGTACACATCAAGACAAAGAAATAACACATTTAGTATGGAGGTTTAGGCTTGTATTTCCAGGGTTTTAGTGTCAGCCACTGAGACTGCATCTGTATTCTACAGTACATCTTACCTTTGACAATCTTCTGAGCCACAGCATTGTAGAACTGCTCCTGAGTTGTATTGGACTGGAACACGCGGTCAAAGTAGTACGGTTTACCCTGTGACGAAGAGATGGCAGTGATGATCACCAGGAACACATGCCAACATGAATTTCCATATAGGCCTACAGCTCCACATAACTCCACTGCAGTGAGCGATTTGACGAGGCAGGTGGGATATTCAGTTTTGGATGACTTGTACAATTAGTCTCTGTCCCCTAAAATTGATATATAACTGGAGCTAGAGCTCAGTTTGGCAATCCATGCACACAATTAATAAACTCTAAGGGGAAATTAATATTTCGAGGAGTGTTCAGTCAGCATGTGAATATGGATCTCTGAGCTTCAGAATAAACAAGGTGGGGGGTAGATAGTGTTACTGTAATATCATTTGTTTATATCATCAGTTTATACCCACAAAATGAAAGCAGGGATTAATACTTGGTGTCAGAAAAATGGTGAGAATAACATATGTGTATATACACTGTGCAGGTCCTATTTTATTGTTAATGCATAGATCATATGTGAGGGTAATGTACGGACCAGGGGATGTACTTTGAGTTTTAACTTGCTGTGACTCGATTTTTTTGGTTTATAAAACCAAAGACCATGACACTTTTGAAAGAAGAAATGACATTCTTCTTCTTACTAATGAGAAGCTGAACTCATCAGCTGTAAAGCACACATTTTGCTGCTGCAGCCTTACTTGGTCTGGTATGACCAGTAGCTTATGGTGGCGAACATTAGCTATTTAAATAGATATTGCAGTGTGACATTACTGAGTCAGTTCCCTGACTTTATGACTGATCTCTACTTGTGCTACTCTATGTTTTTCTACATTTTAGCATTTACAATGATTGAATAAATCACACATGCACATGATTGATAAACCCTGACATAAGACATAAGATTGTCAAATGATTAACTGGAAAACCAAATATATGCTTACACTGTTGAATCAAATAGACATTTCAGCTCCTTACAATCAAAAACTAGTTGAGTTTGTGTCTCCATCACATGCTTTTAGATTCTCAGTCAGTGTTACTGTATCTGCTGTATCTGTAGCTGCCTACTGATACAACCCTGTCCACTGCACACTTCAACACAGTTTTCATGTTATTGTATGATATTCAAACAGAGCGAACACATAAAATCAAAGTCAAAAGACACAAGTGTAAAATCAGTGTGCTTCCTATCCACATATGACAATCAAATCCAGAAAGCAAATTCAAATCAAGCCAACAATGATGCAGTCACCTGTGCTGATAACATACCTGTAACAAATGTACTGTCTGCATGCTTCTTGATGGACAACATGTAAATATTACAGCAATCTTTGATATGGGGAGGAAAAGACAATCAGATCAACCAATCTGGATAATAAATGGCTGTAAATGCCTGGTGTAAAGAGTGTAAAGAGGCATGAGAATTAAAACTTAAAGTTCCCCTCCACTCAAAAACATGTTTTTCTTCTTGTTCCTCCAGTTGAATGTTTGAGCTTCACTGTACAGAATGACGTATGTGCAGAGTTTGACACTAGAAGGATGTTTTCACATTCATCTGATGCAAGTGAAAAGTTTCTATTCGCTCATTGAAAATCTGATTTTAAGGGGCGGGTCTACAAGCATGATTTGTGACATCACAAATAGTTTGGAAGCCAATCCTGGTCCAATTTGCAACTTATACAAGTGTGATGTAAAAACTTGAAGCTGACAGTGCACATGCACCGAGAATGTACTTTACAGTGAAGTAGGCTAGGAGACATCTGGTCCTGCAGGAAAACTTTAGAAATGGACAAAAGTTGCATATTCATAGATTCTGGAATTTGTAATGAGCTAGAAGGAGTAGATGTCTTTTTAAGGATTTTAATGTGGAAATTCTACTTATTTTTTGCCAAAAAACAAACATACAAACAAACAAACAAAAAAACATATCAGACACACATTATTGTTCCAAGCAGACTATTTGTATAGATGTTTTAATGCATGTCTGGGGGGGATCTTTAACTAAATTCAGTATTAAGCTTCATCTCTTGAGTGAGATAAAATCCAGAGACATGCGCAATACTGAGACAACCCAACAATATCAATGAGAGTGAGTGGCCCTCATACTGCTCCCCCATTGGCTGCTACACACAGCAGAACAACAGGTATAACTCTTTATATATAGTGGCTGATATTTGCATTGCAATACAAGTCCTTCATGTGCATCTAAATGCACTTGCGGGAGAAATTATAATGCTAGTCTATGAGACTGAATACAAACACAGAAATATACTGTGATTGTCAGGCCCATCTTTAATAAATGAGTCATCATATTGCTGTAATGCTCTTCTGACTGCCCAGTACAGTTAAGCCATTGCATTTAAAACCTGAAATACAACTACTGTTTTGCATAGATTTCACCTGTTTTCCCCATAGATTTGTCTGCCTCCAAATAATTACTAAAATAAGAGACAAAGTACACTTTGCATGGAAGTAACATGTACAGTAACAAAACAGTCTTATATAGCAGCAGGTACTGTACATGCTATTCCTTGGCTCTGAGCTGAAATAGCAGGAATGTATTACATCATGTCAGATTATGGGGAACCACTACAAACACAAGTACAGAATCCCCTTCATCTCCAAAGCTTGTCGATCAGGGTCAGTATCTGATCATGTGCAATAATACACAATAATTCATAATAACTGGTATGTGGTGGTAATAAAGAGATCACAGGCTGACTGATGTTAGAAACAGTACTGATAACTGTGGTTAATGTCTGAGTCACACAGAGAAAAGAACACCTGATTCCCTGACATTTTGGCATGACACATGAACAAGGCACAAATATTTCATAATGAAACTCCTGAATGTAAAATTTCTTTCTTGATCTTGGAAAAAGTAGATTCTCAAGCACATACTTAGCTCATGTGATGACAACCGAGCTATCTCCATGACAACAGAGCAAACTCCATCTGCTGAGCAAAGCCGTAACATGCGGCTGAAAGCCCTAGAAATGGCTAGTAAGTGGACCTTGAGTTAAATGTTTTTGGTAAAATAAAATGATTACTTGCTAGTCCAGTTAAATTACTGTAAAACACTACACAGGCTAAATAACAGCAACAAATGAATAAAGCTTTGCCATTGGCAGTGAGGAATGCAACTGTACAAAAAATATTTGGATGATATTCTGATTCTTTTGGCACAGATGTGCATCGTGTTACTTTGACTGAAGTGTGGAGGCAAAAAGCAACATTTTATATCTGAGGCCTGGTCTAATGCTGTCTTAGATATGATATGTACTGAACAGAGCAGGGCTACAGTACATCCACTTTCCACGTGAAGCTTGTTGGCCTATGACTTGGAGTCAATACCTTTGAACAAAGCAGCCATTCATTTTTCTTTTCACTTTCAATGGTCATGGACATCAGGGGTTATATTTTGCCAAGGAAATTGTTATCTTTAGCTAATCTGTACACAGCCATAATGATCACCAGGGAAAGCCTGATGCAACACCTAAGCCTATACTCATACAGAGATGAAATGAACTTCAGAATACAGATGGGTGACACATGAAATTAAAAACCAAGATAAAGTGTCTTAGTAAGATGTTGTTCCATCTCGAGCCTCCAGATCAGCTCCAGAGCTCCTTGTTCCTGTGAACTCTACTGGAGGGATGAGCATTTTTAAGCTTTCATGGTGGTGGAGAGCGCTGTCTTGACAAGTCTCTCCAAAATCTCCCACAGGTGTTCAGTTGGGTTGAGATATGGTGACTGTGAAGGCCATAGCATCTGATTCACATCATTGTCATACTCATCACACCATTCAGTGAGCCCTTGTGCCCTGTATGGAAGACTGCATTTGTTTCTCCACTCAAGTTTTGCCATTAATTTGTTGCTGGTGTCTGGCCTCCCTAGCTAGCTTTGTCACTCATTCATTCATTTAGTTTTGTAGTCACAGGGTTGTACAGTGGCCGTTTTGGGACATTTCAAACTCATCTTGTCAGACTTGCCTCACAATGCTCAGCTTTCATCAGACTAAGCTAAGACTAAGGCTCAGCTCAACATCCAGCCTGTGTTTTGTCAGCTTCGCCTATGCTCATTGCTGACAGAGCACTCTAACATGTTAGCATGCTGGCATTATCATGACCCTATGCAAACATGTTAGCAAGCTAAGGTGAGCATTAACCTCAAAGTACTGCTGAGGCTGATGAAGTGCGGGTGAAGCTGAAGCTGGAAAAAAACAGAGCTGAAACGGATGAAGTTGAGTTGGAGCGGACAGTTTTCAGCCTGACTGATTAAAGTGGAGAAAAGTCTGACAACGTAAATTGATCATGACAAACTGACACTGAGATGTCTTTACACTGACACTTTACTGCTGCCAGAAATCCGTGCGTAAAAGCGCAAAAGACGTCCAGATGGGCATGGTTACGCACGGCTTTATTAACCCCCTGGAAAACCTAATAAATATGAGCTTCGCCTCACTGAAGGCACTAAACTATTAAAACAAAATGTAATTTGAGCAAACATTGCTAATTGTGATGTGTCATCACAATACTTTTGCATAAAATGTTCTCTCTTTACAACTAAAGTGATTCAGAAAATATACTGAACCATATTTATTTATGTTTATATTATTTAAATTTAGGTCATTGTTGATTAGTAAAGTCACATTAAATTGTTAGAATTTTGCATTAGGTTTAGTCCAATGTTCCACGTATACAACCATGATTTAAAGCACTGACTTTTAAATTGACTTTTTTGTTAAAGGTGTGTTTGGTATTTGTGGCTCCAAAAGAGCCAGAACTAAGGACAACATCCATCCGCATTATAACCAATACAGTTAAATACTTAAACATGTTTTGTATTGATCATTTTCGGACTTTCACTAAATGAAAAGTGGAAGAAGTGGAGCGCTGAGTTCAGTTTAGCCTCTGACCCCAGAGCTGTTTATAGAGAAACACACTCACCGCAATCTGCACACATTCATCCCCTTGAAACTTAGGGATGTACTTGTCTCCCCGGGCCACCTCCGCGCTGTTCAGCGGCCTGAAACGGCACACCACCTTGATAGTGCACTCCGCCGGGTCCGCCATCTCCGCCGCTGTGGATGAATGGAGCGCTCCGTCCTACCTTTACAGTCTGACAGCTACAGCAACTAAACCAGCAGGGAGCCAAAGGGGAGGCCCCTAACAGAGAGGTTTCAGCGGACTAGGAAACTGCGTTAAAGTAGTCCTCAAATATATTTACAGCGATAATATTTCCACTAAAATGTTAACGTTGGCGCACCTCAACCTGGCAGTTACAGCGTATCAGAACTTCAGCTAGAAAGTAGAGCAGAATCAAACCGGGCGTGAGGCGCTCTGCCTTCAAAATAAAGTTAAAAAATAAAACTATGAAATAGATTTTAAATATTGCTTTGTATTGTTACAAAAAAAAATCCAGCTGCTCAACAAATAAATAAAAGCGGAGGTAAAACAATAATAAATCTATAAAGAAAGTTGCAAGGTGTTCACTTTGATGCTCAGAATGAATAGAAATCCAGCTGTGATCAGGTCGGGACTAAAGGGTGGTTCATAGAGCATGTCATATGATTAGAATAGTCACATGGGACTCCAGGATCTGAGAAAGAACGTGATGGTTTATTGATCACTGTAGACAGAGTCCAGGGCAGTCAGAGGTCAACGTCAGCTATAGATTTAAGAACTGGTTTCACAAAAATAGATTTTAGTCTTACTTACTTTTAGCCTTATTCTCTTGGTTGATCTATTTCATGGAAAGGGTCAGGTGTTCCTGGTCACAGTGCAGTGCTCCATTACACACTATAAATCAGATAGTGGAGGAGGGCGGATGTGAACTAATGCTCATGGTTCACATCAGACTATGTCCACCTGTTTTTTCAAAATGGTTCATTGTAGCTAAATCATTGTACCTGTCAAGTAGAATGTACAAGAGTTTGACCTGACATTTGTGCAGACATACTGATTATTGACAGCAACATGTGCATGCTGTATTTCAGTACCTTACTTTTGTTCTGTAACAGAAATCAGCTGCTCAGAAAAACTAATAATATAGTGAGGGATCACTTCCTGTCCACATGCAGCTTTTCCAACACCCAGTGAAAGTTGTCAGGTCATGAAAATAGAACACACACTTTGAATGTGTTGAAGAACAGACAGAAGGTGTTTCTGAGGTTGGAATTTGATGTGTGTATTGGCCCTGCAGAGCTAGACTGGACAACTATACACACAGATGTAGCTTCTTAGAAAGGAAAATTCCAGATTTGGTCTAATTGCATCGGCATTGTGGAAACTGATAAGAAAAACAACGGGTCCAAGCTAAAAATGCCCACAGCTACACTTGATGAGGCTGTTACTCATCACCAAGGAGAGAACTAATACACCTCCTGTTCTATACGGTTATCCGCTGTACCTGGTGCTCTCCTTTGTTTGAGCGACTCGTGGTTTGAGGCTCGGAATTGTTGTATTTTAAGGCAATTTTATGTGCGTCTTTCATGGGAATATGTTTTTATGTTATTTGTGAGCCCCTAACCTAAGACAATTTTGTATCATTGTCTGAAAGACAATAAAGTTTTTTGAATCTTGAATCTATTGTGCTGTCTGTGGCGCCACCGTGTGGACTGTGAATAACTGCAGACTCATCCCTGCACTAAGGGGTGAACTGAACTGGAGGAAAATGGCAACCTCTATAGACACTACAGCAGACTACTATATGCAATATAGATTAGTAGCATTACTTCAACCACTGCACCAAAATGGTTTAGTCCCAATTCAGACTGCACAGACACAAACAAACAAAAGATGTGATAAATGAATGCAAGCATTACTGTTGTGGCTGGTCAAGGTGGAACTAGTTTTAACTACCTTATTTAGTCTTGGCTAGGTAGTTTAGTTCAGTGGTTTCCATCCTAGAGGTCAGGCCCCTCCAAATCTTAGTTATCACTTAGTGATAGAGATCATTAATGGGGAAGAAAAGAAGAAAAACAAAGTTCTGCTACACAAATCTGTTTTCATTTTTCAGACTTTTCTCTAATCATTGATTTATATATATATATATCAGTAGCTACAGGTTTAAACTATCAATCATGCTTCTTTAGAGATTTATGCATATCCTCGTATTTCTTTCCAGGTTTCTAAGTTATTTGAATTAAAGATGGTAAATAGTCAAATTCAGAAAGGTTGATCCTACCACAAAATGCAACATTATACTCACTACGGCTCTTCAACTTTATTTGATTAATCAGAAACATGTCAAATAATACAATGTGTAAAAATTTCGATATTTATAAATGGGAGGGTGTGACGGTCAAAATGTCTTTATGTGGTAGGATATAATGTGCAGGATCTATGGCAGCCAGCAGGGGTCAGCAGAAGCTTTCAATATGCTGTGTGCAGCCAAGGAGGAGCTGAAGGACTCCAGTTTATCCTCCCATCAAAAATTATTATTACTATAACAACATGAAACAAAATATCTCTGAGCAATAGCAGGTATCTTTGTATTATTTACATTTCTTTCATCTTGCACAATTTGAATACAGGTAAAACCACATGCATGCAGAGAGGATAAGGCACTTCAATGGGTTTAGTTGTGATATCAATTCTGTAACCTGTCACCAAAAGATATTAAATTAAAAAAAATGAAATTAGAGTCATTATGGATGTACTTTTTTTTTATTCCATAGAAACTGCAGCATTACACAAGTGCTGAAGCCGTAAACCATGTTGCAGACACACACACAAAATCACACGTTTCTTTCCCACTTTCACACACACACACACCCTCATCCACACACATTCAATCAATGCCGAGCACTGGTGCAGGGAGATGAGACAGTAAAACACTGAGACAGGAGTCACAATCAAAAAAGAAAGAGGGCGGGGAGGGGGGTCATTTAACGGAAGTGCACCATCACACTTTACAGCACGCAGAGAACTCAGAGGGGCTTTTATTTCTGTGACACGACTGACCTCCTAAAAATGGCATAGACTATTGTCCTTAACGGATAGCAAATATAAATTATTCCTACAGTAAGTACATTCTCTAGATTAAGACCCATAAATATGCGTTTGCGAGCTCAAATTACAGTATGTACAGAGGTCCATGTGTCCACAATATACACAGGCCTACACTACAATAAATATTGGATATAGTCACAATACAGCATCAAGATGGATATTTGTTTTTCTTTGAACAAGTTAAGGGTACAGCAAGACATGGCAGGAGTCAGCATTCATAAACCAGCTGAGGAAAGGCATCCAGAACCTGTATCCTGTCTGTTATTCATTTATAGTACAGTAAAGGGGGAGTCTCGGCTCCAAAAGCATGAGAAGAGGAGAGGAGAGGAGAGGAGAGGAGAGGGGAGGAGAGGAGAGGAGAGGAGAGGAGAGGAGAGGAGAGGAGAGGAGAGGAGAGGAGAGGAGAGGAGAGGAGAGGAGAGGAGAGGAGAGGAGAGGGGAGGAAAGAAGAGGAAATGTTTTGGGTGGGGGTCTGAAGAAGCACCAGTGAGCTTGTCCTCCAGGCTTCAACCTGACTCACAATAGAAAGAAAAAAGAGAGAGAGAGAAGGAGAAACTGATCTTGAGTTATCCTGCGAAAGATGTGAAATGACAGATCAATGAATAGGCCTAACCGTTACCTTTCTCAACACTGCTTGTAAAACTCCCGTTTTATCCTTATCTAGAGCTTATCCTTTGACCAGTCAGTCAGAGAAAGAGAGGGAGAGAACGTGGGAAAGAAAGAAGACATATTGAGGAGTGAGGGTAGTGTGTGAGTGAAAATGAAAGAGAGAGAGAGAGAGAAAAAAAAGAGACAGGACCTAGTTTTGGCAACGTGGCTTCCGGTTGCTAAGTAACGGTCTCCGAGGGCAGAAGAAGCACCTCTTTGAGGTTGTTTGTCTCCAAAAGGAACAATTTTCACCCCACCTCCACCTCCACCTCCACCCTTGTTTCTCTCAGTACAGGAAAGCCTTTCCTGAACAGTTTGTGAATGCTGGCAAAGAAAGAACAAGCAGTTCATAGTCACGACTGTCGGCAAACAAGGCAGTCAAAGTGCAAAGTTGGAACTGGAGCACCTCTGTGTTTCTTTTCTGCAATGTCTTTTTCTGAAGCACAGAGCCGGTTCGCCCTTAACAGGCAACAAGCAGCAAGCTAAATGATTAAAAAAACAAAAACAAATCAGTGAGTCCATAAAGCACAGCATGGGAAACATGAGCGTCACTGCTGTGATGGTGATACAGCATAATATCCCCCAACATCAATTTGATGTTTGAACAATTTTTCAGTAAGCATATAAAGAAAATCTTAAATATTCAGTGATTCAACATTTAAAGAAAACATAAGAAAATCAGTCAAGTGAACATTTGATGCTGCTGACTAGTTCATAAAATGCATGAAATCCTCACACTGTACTGTATCAACTCATTAAAATTCCACTCATTAAATATTTAGTGCTTCAGGACCCAGATATTGCCTCATCTGTTTCGGCACCTGATGCGTGTCAACCTATGCATAGCTGGGGTGGTTGTCACTAAAAAGCCTTTGCAGATGCTTCACTAATAAGCAGTAAAGGGTTATAAGTATTACGGTTGTGATGTGAGAATATTGGCCCTGCATCTCTATCACTGTCAGCATCTTAATGACGCACACAAAAAAGAGTAAATTGTGTTTCAGTGTTTGCCAAGTATCTGCACTGGCTGAAATGAAAAGCCCTCTGGTCTTGCGATGTTCTTAATTTAAAGCTGAAGCTAATGATACATTTACCGCAGAGCATGGGCAGCTGGCTGAGGATGTGTCTGCTGAGCTGTTTAATTGCATCTCCATGGAGGAGGATGGGTCTGTGTGGACATGGATAAACCTCCACTTAGCATAACTATACAATCTGAGAGTAAATCCACGTTTCAGACACTGGTCTGGTTAAGCTAATGTTACGAGTCACCGTTGCTTCTTAAACATCTTTTCACTCCTGGGACACTAAATATTGTTAATGTAATTTTAGCGTAAGACTCAAGCTGATTTAAACATTCTGGGTCTATTGTGAGAGGATCCTCACACACAGACACCAAAACCTGTGCAGTCCTGGGTAATGAAACACTTTAAGCCAGGTTGCCATGGTCCAACAACAGACGATGGATTAGGAGACAAAAGGGTAGAAATAGGAGCAGGTATAATATTAAATTTTATGTAATTAAAGTTGAGTTTGGTTTCCCTAAACCTTTGAGTTTGACTGCTGGGGCGTTTCTTTGGGGGCTGGATGAATGTCGGCAGCTTAGTGAGCAAGAAGAGTCTGGAAATCACTGGAAAACAATTTCAGACTGCCAAACACACACATTTGGAATTTTCCATATAATTCCTTGTGTAGAATGATAGCAGCACTGGTATGCAAGTATGCAAAACATGGTCTTGTGTCAAGGCTGCATTTCTATTTAGGTAAAATTTTAGGTATAAAGTATAAAAATAAATATAAATCCAAACATTCCTAATAATTTCCAATTGTCTGAGAAGTTTCCTGGAAAGAACAGTGTAATTTGGTACTAATTATAGGGAAAGTGATCCGTTGTTACACCTCCAATTAATTCCAAACTCTAAGATATACATACAATTCAACATATTAAAAATAGGTGGAAATGGAGCAGTTCTTTCAAGGACATTTCTCTGGAAATTAACACTAAACTAGATAATTAGACTTACTAAATCACACAGAACTTTGTCTGTATTTCAACTGCAATTAGTACCAAATTAAATAGTGCTTTCCAGGAAACCTTCAAGAAATGATTGAGAAAGTATTATCTGCAAATACAGTGTTACTAAAAACTATGGCATGAAATGAATCCTAGTGATGAAGCTACTGGAAACAAATGGTCACCTTCAATTTGTTTTGTGTACCCTGTGACCTTTCTCCTGTGGAAGGCGAAGTATTAGACCAGTGGACTAAACCATTCTAATTCCCTTAGTGGGATTTGGGGCACATACTTTATATCTTTGTCAAGCAGTTCCAGTCAGCTTTACTTGCTCGTCAATGGTATCATTCACTTTCAGTTCAACACATAAATCAATGCACTTACAAATTATATAAGTTACTTAGTTTAAAATGTTTGAAGCAAAGCAAACCCACCAAGTCTGATTGCATTGGAAGTTAACAGAAGCCATCAGTTGCATGTGTGCTCGTCTAATGTTAGATACAGGTTTAAGCTTCGGTCTCTCACCTTAGATTCCCTGTACATGTCTAACAATTAACCAGTGGAACAGAATTTACATCCAAATCAGACTCAACAGGATTTAACAGCCATGGCTATTCAGATCCATAAATCAGACAGTAATAAAGTATGTTTACAGACCTGATGAGGGAAAGAAAACAACCTTGTACTGATTAAATGTAGGAACTGTGATGTGGATCCTGGATTATTTATATCCCTTTGCTTTTTCCTAGACAGTACCTGCTTTTCCAGTGTCTGCCTAGTGTCCTCTGACTGAGGTTGCTTTGACCTAAATTCAAGTTTAAATCATGATAAAAGAACAGAGAAAAAAATAATGAACTAAACAAGAATAGGCTACTCCAATGAACATCGTCTCTAAGTTTAAATCAGGCATTTGCATTTTGAAAACTGTTATCAGACAAAGGGGGAAAGTCTATATGCAGATTTGATAAGGCGCTTGGTACACAACGGGTAATAATATAACTTGAGTTATCTCAAAGAGTGATAGCTTATCAGTGTTGGACTCGGAGCTTTTTTGGGCAGACTAGTTAGCAGGAGTGATTTTGTAAGTTTGTAACTCCAGTAAGTGTTACAAAGGTCTGTGTAGCTGATCGCACCACAGCATGTGTTGTAATGAGTCCTGAGCAAACTAAGGGGTCAGGCATTACTGTTGGGCACTATGAGCTGTGAACAGTTCCAGCTGTTGATTTTTCATATCAGAGATTGCACTGGATGACAGTGTAGTTTTGTTGGATTATGACTGTGATGATTTATGATGCATCGTAAGAGCAAACATAAAGCTTTTAATAACATTGTTAAAAGAAGAGTATTTTGGTCAATAATCCATAGATGGGGAACTATAAGAAGCTGAATGCTCCAAGGCCTCAGTCTGCTGTTAATCAAATACACTGCAGGTCAGTCCACAAAACTTCAACAGCAAAAACAAAGAATAAATACCTTAACACTCATCAAAACATGTTCCAGTTCCTTGGTTTTTACAAATAAAATACGTACAGTACTTGTTTATTTCTTTAGACAAACGAATATTGTTATTTTATAATATTTTCATATGTACATTTTCAGTAGTCGTTACATAGATAGTATTTCAGCACAGTTTAAGAACTTGAAACCACACAGGGGAACAGAGATGCATCACAAAAAAAAAATCAATCTTTTGGCTTGTAGGTCAGTGTTGTTCTTTCACCTGTACTGAGTGATACTAAACCTTATTAAGTCAAACTGTATTTGCAAATATTTCCTGATGCTTTCTTTGAGCTTTCTTATGTGATTGACAGGAAGCAAAACACAATGAAAAGCAAAAAGGACATCCAAACATTGGGAGATTCAGGTGTGATTTTGTACGCATCACTTCCCCTCAATACATCATAAAATCACAATTTGATTTAAAAATGGTGATGCTTATGTCAAATCCCTCCTTTTGTTCTCACTCTTGCTCTTGTTCTTCCTTATTGGATAACTCTATTTTTTCTTACTAGAATGTGCACCGAATGTGTATTAGTCCGCAGCTGAAAATAATCCCAGACAATGCTTTCCTGTTAGAGTAACATAAGCTAAAAATTACAGTGCCCAGCTGTTTTGGGAAATTTGTCTTTTTATTTATTTATTGTTTTTGTGACCTTTTTTTTAAAGCTAACATGTTAGCAAAGAATTGCCAACTTACAGGTCCAGCAGACACGGAGCAACAACAGAATTTATTTGGAGTCATGTTTCTGGCCACCTGATGAATGTAAATCCAATATTCATTCTCTTTTAGCTCTGTTTTTCCTGAGGGGAAATATTCGGCTCTTTAGTTGCTAAATGCTCCACTATGTTTACTGGCTAATCGCCAATTTTGTCTGTCTGTCTTTGGTGCTGTTCAGTAGCATACCGTGGGTGTATCAGATATTTTTCGCTTAAAACAGCTGCTTGCCGTGACTGGAAACAAGGTTGAGAGCAGTGAGAGTGAACCAAAACAGCAAAGTTGTGGGCCATAAAACCAAAACAGTGAGCTGAAATATGCTAAAACACTATGTAGAGTTGAGGGGAACTGCAGAGTCAGGTGATAATTCTCTTTGGGTTCATCACTACGAGCGACACCTTTCACATTAAACAAAGTTATTTGACCCACTAAAAATGTTAAAAAATATATTGATTGGTGCAGCTTTAAAGATTTACATCCTCAGTAAGAATCAATGGGCTTGGGGCCGAGCGCCACAGACAGACTAGGGAAGTCAAATAGTATTAAGATACGAATTAACGCGTTGTTGGTTTTGGTCTTTTCATGGATTTTTGCTGACACTAAGAAAAACATAGAACACCTCTAACAGAAACTGTAAGAAATGCTAACCTATTCCACTATCTACCACACTGTGCTGCTGCACAGTTAATTGGCTGCAAGTTTCCAGTCTTACTGAAGATGTGTGTCAAAACTGAACTTGCATGTTATACATCCTGACAAACCTGCATTTCACTGTGCATGTTAAGGAAACTTTATAAAGCATGCTAAATGCTAAATCACGGTAGCTTGATGCAAGTGTGACCCACTGCATTGCAATATGAGAAAACCCCCACATTGCTCTGCATTTACTCGCAACTTAGTGAAAGACTGTATTAATATCCACACTTAAGGCTCAGTACAGATATGCACACACCACACAGAATTCAGTGTATTTCATGGCCATGCTGACAATAGAAAAAGCATGAAATAAATAAGAAAAACATCAAAATCTTACTGCACTGGCCACTCATACAGGACTTGCAAACTGATGCACAGGCTACTGTAACTGCATAAAGGCATAGCATAGTGTATTTTAACCCTTTACTCCAGGCTGGAAGATAAAAGTATTTCTGCTGCAGACTACAGCCTGGATATATTGCATACATAAACCAGAAGGTAAACCCCCCTGAAAAACCCACCAGCCAAACTATTGATTTCTTTTCTCTGTTGTTTCACACATACAGAGGAAGCATACAGAGCAGACAGAGACTGAAGCTATCAAGCACACTGATTCTTTTAAACATTCACTTAGTAAAACTAACAAGTACTTCAGATTATAGCAACAATACAGCGGCACAGTTTTAATTGAGAGGACTATCGTTCTTCCTTGGCTGTCCTTGTTTGGACCCACAGTGTAAGGTGTCGTCTTCCAGACCAAGTCATATAGAAGAGAAGCAGAGATGAGAGGTGCAATACCATTATGGTCAAGCAGAACACAGTACTCCCTGATCTGCCTCCACTGTAGGAGTATATATCTCGGCTTTCTGTTGTATGAATAAGTTTGATTTACAAGTGCATCTTCCTGGAAGGACTCAAGTCGTCTGTCAAAAGGGAAAAAACAGGAAAGGCTTCCTTATAAATAAAGGTTTGATTATTGATCACATTGCTTTTCCTCTACTGCTGAGGCAGGGTATCAGGAAACCATAGCTCTCTTTATCATAGTGGTGTAACCTTTCTGTCTGTAACAGTAACAATACAGATTTGAGAGTATTAAAATGAACCGGTGATGAATGTAAGAACTGAACCCGGTAGCTGTATGAATAAAGTTCCAACAACACCAAGGCCTTTCTTCTGCCACCTCCAGTTTTTAAGGTAACACAGGTGTTCAGCCATTCTGATGAGGTCAACACATCAGCTGGATGCTAACAGTAGAGTGACATCCTACTCCGCCGCATGGCCTCACTGATCAAATAAGCTGGACTGATCTCCGGTTCCTCTGTCATCACCACAATGTTCTGCCACTCTCCACACTGGTTAGATTTCTTGATGGTATCCACTACGCAAAGAGCGTAAAGACAATCCTCAAAGGTTGCGGCCATTGTCAGAGGCCTCCCGTCCCATGTCCGCCTGTCGTCTTGGTCCTGAAAGGCCTGCCGCACAGCCTGGATCATGCGGATCGTTCCGGTGAGATACGGGGACGGAATGTCACTGAAGGCCTTCTCCGGTAAGGAAGCCTTCTCAAGAGGCGTGGTGTCTTTGAGGAGGAGTTCAGGACCTCCACTGCTTTCTCCGCACCCGCTGTTCTTCTGTCCGTACAGGTCCGTCCCCATGACCGTTAACCTCCCGACCGTCCCCACAACGATCACCTCTTGCCGAAAGTCTCCGGGCACGTTGAAGTTGAGCGTGACGGTGCAGCAGGCCCCTCCCTCCAGTACCATCTGGAACGTGCAGAAGTCGTCGCTGGTGATCTGACGGATGCCCCGGATGTGATCCGTTTGTTTGACAAAGGTCTTGAGGAAGCCATGTACTTTTGCTGCACGCTGACCAGTCAGAAACGTAAGCAGGTCGATGATGTAACTGCCCACCGAATGCAGACCACCGCCTCCCATCAAATCATCGCAGCTCCAGTTATATTTCTTCCCCAGGAGACTACCGCTGTGGACCTTTAGAGCAAAGAGGAGAAATTGAGAAGATGTTTTTTGATAACATATTCTTTTTTTCACTTGAATGTTATCAGGACAACTAAGAGAAAGTATCACATTGTTGTCATTATCATAAATGACAAGAAAGCAACTGAAAAATCTCCATCTCCAAAAACAAGCATTCAGAGTTTTTGTCATACCTGGGCCTCACAGACCAGAAGCTCCCCGATGTACCCTTCCTCTAACAACTCCTTCATTCGAACGAAGGCTGGCAAAAAACGTAGCACATTTCCCATAATGCTCAGCAACTTGGGATAATACTGAGCCGCTGACATCATTCGGAAGGCATCCAGAGGCGTTGCTGTCCGGTCACAGATTACGTTCTTTCCAATACCTTATAAAAGAGAGGAGAGAGAGTTTGGGATGAGCCAAGAGAGCTTTACTGTTTTTCTGTAGAATTTCATTGTTTTGACAGCACTGTTTTCCTCTGTACTGTCAATGTTAAGATGAAGAGAGGAGGTAGGGAATAAGAGAGGAAGAGAGAGAAGTAATGTGGCCTTAGCAACATTCCCAGACATAATATCCTCTTGAGCATAAAAACATCCCCTGAAGAAACAATACAGAGCTGCAAAAAAAAACTCCCAGTATAGCTGACTCAAGAGTTCCTAAACTTTCTGGGCTTTCTCCTCTGAGTCTTGTGACAAAATAGGACACAACATATATGTACTGTATACTGTATAGTATTGTCCACAGATTAAGGCTAATAGGGAACATGCTCTTCTAAAACCTTTTCAGATAAAGAGTAAAATGACAGGGAGACTCCTTATTGATGTTGCTGTTACCCTGCTAAAATAAGCAGACTGATGCTAACATTCAAACCTATTTCCACAATCAAAATGCAGAATCATAAAACAATAACCAGAATACTAAATCTTACAAGGACTAAATCTGGATCCCTGAATGCAATTTAGAAGGGCTTTAATGTTGGCAGGCATGCAAGATGTTGCAGTCATAACTGTGTGGTGTATGGTAAGACTGCACAGCTCAGACAGCTTTAGACAAGCTTTGCTGATATTATTGGAGGCCTGATGGAAGGCTGATAAAAAGACAAGCACAGAGGTGTAGGAGAGATGGAGAAGGGAGGAGATAAAGAGCCTGTAGACACAATATGAAACCTAATTAAAATCACTTCCAGCACATTAAAAAGGTCCACTGGTGCCAGCAACACCCAAACACAACACTGAGAATAGGCTGGTAAGTAATGTGAAGAGAGACAGAAACAGTCTTTTCTGTTATGGCATTTTCTTTTTACTGGACAGTTGACTGGAAGGAGACAGACGGGAGCGAGTGAATGAACATTAACTGGATCTGAACCTGACCCTCCAAAGTCACAGGAATATAGTCTGTCCTGTAGGATTGGGTCTGCAACTAGCAATCATTTTCATTACAGATTAATCTGTTGATTCTTTTTTCAATTAACTGATTAATCATTCAAGCTCTAGATTGTCAGAATATACAGAAAAATGCCCATCTCAATTTTTCAGCAATTTCAGCAATTCTTAGAATCTTCAAAAGGAAGGAGTAGAATATGCAATATGCAAATATGTGTTGGTTAATATTACAGCCTTGCACGGAACACAGACAGCCTTTTCTGACTTTGTCATGAGGTTGACCAACCCGTTAAGGCAGAGGTACTAATAGCCTATGTCACCCTTTTTGTGAAAGAACACAGCTTAATTACTGCTTTTACAACTCTAGACCATGAGCATACTCTGAATCATTGCAAGAACACATGGAGACATGCTACTCTGCATCAAAGTTGTTCAGAAAAGTAATGGTGGATTTTCTCCAAACAACAGTTTTATGAGAGTGATGCCTGAAGTGAGCAACCAAGTGACCACAAGTGACATACAGGACAGGTAAATGCTAAAATGCAATGTAATAGTAGCACAAGTGGAGATAAGTGATAAAGTCAGCACACTGACTCAGTAATATCCATTATACAGCATCTATCTACATTAAATTTGCTATCATTAGCTAACATTAGCCTAGGCCTGTTTGAGCCTGTCCACTGCATGGGAGAATGAATGCTTCCCATTGAAAAGCTTAGGAAAGCGGCTACGTGCTGTGTGGATAAGTTAACCAGACATGCATTTGCCAAATAAACATCTTAGTCCACATCCTTGACGTTTTTCCATTGTAAAACTGAAAAAAAAAACGCAACTATGGCTGGTGAGAACCCTAGTCGTAGTGTTTAGGTTGCTGCTTAGGTTTTATGAGAGAGAAGGTTTTAAGGGTGAATACTAACAGGCTGGTTTAGCAAATGTATGGTTAACTTCCCCACCTCTGATAAGGAGCAGCACACAACCTAACATTAGCCACCATAAGCGACTGGTTATACCATACACGCTCTTTCTCTCCCGCTCACTTCCTCGCGCAGATAGAATCATAGAATGCTGAACGAAAAGGTGCGAAGGAATCAGGATGTTTGTGGAAATGTAACGTTGCTTTGGCGAAGGCTCACAGTATAGGGATAAAACTTGGTGACCACGGGGCCATGGTTAATGTCGAACCCTGCTAAACCTCTCAGCTGTGTTCGTCTATTACTAAACCTAAAGGATTTATTTTGACCAATGTTACATCTAGGTGTTCTTGTGGCCACTTCTGCCGCTGTTAGCTCACAATGTCCTCTAATTGCTATGGTCACACATGGTCAGCAGGGAGTCAGAGAAAAAGTATATGTACACACAGTTCAGGGGCATCACTGGACACACTCATTCCTCAAGCCCCCGGAGTGTGAAAAGCAGCATGCTGCTTCACTTCCAGTCCTGGCTGAGGGTTGTGGGCGGAGGGGCTGTTTTGGAAGTGAAACTTCCCATGCTAATCTGCCATTAGCTTCAATCATCTAGGCAAGGAAATTAATCCCTCTGACCCAGTTCTGAGGAGCACCGTGTCAGCCCCCATCCACCACCCAACCCCTGCAGACACACAGAGCCAAGCAACAACAATACACCCCCACCCCCTTCTTTTGGGCAGCAACACACACAAACAGATACTGGAAAGATGCATTGTCCTGGGTAAGGCCCTTCTGGGTAAATTCTAAATGCTCTTGACTGACTATTTGGCACTCATATATTGAGCTCAGTGTCTTTACAGAACAATGGCTTGGCTAGCTACTAAAATGCTGAAGGCATTTTTCACTCTCCCACAGCAATTCTCTTCATGATTGGGCCAAAATACACATAAGTCTCTTCAGCAAAGTCCGCAATCAAAATGATTTAAGCTATATAACATTAAAGCCAGAGATAACTTAACTCAATGCTTTTCATGCAATGTCATTCTAACTCATGACTGTACTGACGTGTCATTGTGACCTTCATCGAGATTAAAAAAGCTCCTCTTCAGATCAACAATGACCTTTCGCTCCTCACGTACAAAGCTCTGAAAGGTCGAGGCTGGCTTAGACAGGTCAGCCTGTTGAGTCATTACAGCTACTCAGCCACAGCCTCCCTCAGACAGTGAGAGGATGTATTGTGTGTGCATGTGTCTAATAGATTATGGATGCAGCTGAGCACGAGGTAAAATCTCAACAGCCACTGCAGTAAACCAACAATTTGGAGATAAAAAGACATTGGACTAAAGTCACAGTAAAACAAAAAAGGAGAGCGTGAACAGAGAGTCAAGGGCGAAAAAAGAGTAGAGCGGTTATAAAAGGAAAAGAGAAAAAGAGGGAAAAATGAGAATATGAAAGGGAGCAAGAGCACCTATTAATCTAACCATTCATGTGAAAAAAAGCCTCCAAGTATGATGCCATGGTACACCGGTGAGTTGTTCCCCAAAGTCTGGTTAACAATTCAGGGTACGATTAAGATTAGGGTAAGGGTAAGACATCACTTTTTTATGTCAAACAAGTGCAACAACATAAATGCTTTGTCTGAAAGTGTACGCTGTTATTCCCCCAAATAACTATTATCACGTCTCACCCCTTTCTATGGTGGCAGGCTTTTTGGCCCGCCTTCGAGTGTGGGCATTTAGAACAGCTATAAATGACAAGTTGTAAGGACTTGTTTGTTTAAATTATACCCCTGCCCTAAGAGATATCCGGAAGGAGTCTGGAGCAGAACCGCTGCTCCTTTGCGTCAAAAGGAGCCAGTTAAGGTGGTTCAAACATCTGATAAGGATGCCTCACAAACATCTCCCTTTAGAGGTTTTCCAGATATGTTTGCACTGGGAGGAGAACTTGATGGACAAAACACTGGAAATTTAGTGGACAATTCTGCACAATTTTTTTATATTCTTGCCATAATGTGATATGTTCTGTGTTCTGGCAGCACTGGAATTATGGATGAACTTCATGGATCCCCGTAGGAAAATTCTCTTTTTGTTTGATCCTCCTCATGAGAGGTCAAAGGCCAGCAACAGAGCAGTAGTCCTAGCTTATAGGAATCTTCCTACAGTCTAGGTCAACCTGCTGCCCCAGTATTGGTTGTTTTAATGCTGGTTCTCATATTCCTGGGTATTGGTGCCAGCAGCTCATACTAACTTTTATGTGTACAATATGATATACCAAAAATACAAAATATAAGACTTGGGCCAGATGTTGGTAGCACCTAAACAATAGGATGACAGCATGGCATCCAACTTCTTTGCGTAAAGAGATAGGTTGATCTTCCAGAAACGGGCAGTAAAAGCTGCAGTATCGTTGACTACACTGAGAGTAAGGCTCATGTTATTTAGACCAGTGTTAACAGATATAGCTATACTGTAAGAGCCTGACACTGAGGGCTGGGGTTAGTGAAATAGCTGAAATAACTCTGTGATAGCCAGGGCAAAGTGGAGCTCAACTCACAGGTAAAACTCCAAGCTCCTGGCCCAGTGGGAGAGCAGTAATGGAGCAGAAAAAAAGTCCAGCACAGCAGCTCAGTCCCCTGACATCAATAATTCATGTACAGGACGTATCTAACCAAGAGACTTTAAAGAGAGAGAGAGAGAGAGAGAGAGAAGTGACAACAATCCTATAGATATTATGCAAGTATTACAGCAAAATTATAAGTTACAGGGGGAAAATGGATAAAAATGGATACATTTAAAAAACACAGCGTAGTCTGGTACTATAGGAGTCACTATAAGGTCACTATAAACTCATTATTGAAGCAGGAATATTTTTACAGTAGAGAAGGAGGAAAACAGCAAGCATGAGCACAGGCATTTTCCAGAACAGGTGGTACCTGACCACAGTTCATATACATCACTCTCTGCTTTCTAAGATTAGAAGACGTGCTTCCCTCAGCTGCAGTGAATGGTGGCAACCTGCGTGCCTTCAGGTGCCTTCAGGCGCCTTTGATGTGCAGACTCCTGACATCCTGTCAGAGAGAATCAGCTAACCTCACAGACTGAAATCACATCCTGTCGTCTCACAGACCTAAAATTCTTCAAACAAATCCAAGTGCAACTGGTTAACATAGCTATGTATTGTCACAACAGTAAGGCACTACTGTTTAATAATTTGCTAGCACATTTTCTGCTTATGCTTACCTACTGAAAAACACAACTTAAGTCCTTAATCTCATTAAAGAGAGAGGAGAATGAGAGGGAAAGAGAGGCATTATAATTAATTGAATGGAACAATTTTATTTTAACATTTTAACATCATTACAGCATTACAAATGAGCTATTGTACAGTCACTTTAAACAAATGAGACCACTGCCAAGATTAGCAGCCTGATGCAACAAGGTCAGATTTGTCAGGAAATCTGCTGAATGGTTTACAGCACAAAACATGCAGAGGGTGCTGTTCTTCCAGTGAAAGCAGATTCTGACAATGGCAGACAGCGGAAGGGGTGAAATTCATGAAACATCACATTACCAGCTATAAGCACTTAATTTTCTTTTTGAGCTTGAAAACAAACAAAGCTTTGCTGGGCCCAGGGTGACAAGTAGCAATGTTCTGTTTGAGACAGGAGGCAAAATAGTTTACGTTAAAATACTCTTATAATTATTATTGGGGCTTTAAAGGGTCTGTTTAACCAAGTTACAAAAATAATATATTTTCCCACCTACCTCTAGTGGTAACTTTTTCAGTTTTTAGATGCTGTCTCTGATATTTCTGCCTCCACCTCAATAGAATACAGGTGAATGGGACTGTGGTGCTTGAAAATGGAAATAATATATTTAAAATATTACATAGCAAAACCAACCCTACATATGGTTGTGAGTGTTGGGGAGCTTGCTGTCAACAGTTTTCATAGTGACTATTTCTTCAGTTGAAAGTAGTTCCAAGTTTACAGCAACATCTGTGGATTATCTAGAGACATCGATTCAGAGACATATATCACAACATTTGGGCAAATAAAACCAAACCTATCTTCAAGGCTAGATGAAGGGAAGTGAGAAAACCTTTTGGGGGGTGAACCGACCCTTAGGCCTGTCATGATAACTACTTTTGTCAGATATATTGTCCCAAAAATACATGCGGTAAATGATATTTATGATATTTATTTATATATAAATGATATTTATTATGATATTTATCCTGCGGGGGATCAGAAGTGGGCAGATGACCTGAACGTATTCTTCAACAGATTCGATCAGGCATCTACCCCTCCCCCTGCCCCGTCTCCTCTGCAACCATCATTACCATCTACCCTCCCTGCCTACAGCCCTCCCCCTCCCTCATCTCACCACTCATCACTCCCCACAGCCCTCAGCTTACAGCCACTTAATACACCCACACCACAGCCTGGGCTGGGCCCATCTCCCCATTTCACACCCGCAAACACCCCCCATTCAGCCCCCATGCTCTCTACAAGCTCAACTGGACTGTTCCTCACAACATCCCAGGTGAGAAACGAACTGAGGAAGATAAGGGTGGGGAAGGCGGCGGGCCCAGACGGCATCAGCTCCAGACTTCTGAAGTCCTGTGCGGACCAGCTGTGTGGGATTGTTGAACACCTGTTCAACCTGAGTCTGAAGCTGGGGAGGGTGCCAAAACTGTGGAAAACATCGTGTCTGGTTCCTGTGCCGAAGACCCCACACCCCAAGGACCTCAATGGCTATAGGCCAGTGGCATTGACCTCTCACCTGATGAAGACCCTGGAGAGACTGGTTCTTGTTCACCTGCGTCCACTGGTGAGCCCATGTATGGACCCTCTGCAGTTTGCCTACCAACCTGGCATTGGGGTGGATGACGCTGTCATTTACCTACTTCAAACATCCCTCTCTCACCTAGAAAAGGCTGGAAACACTGTGAGGATCATGTTTTTGATTTCTCCAGTGCTTTTAACACCATCCAGCCCAGGATTCTGGGGGACAAGTTGGAGCACGCTGGGGTGGACCATCACCTGGCAGCATGGATCCTGGACTACCTCACAAACCGACCACAGTATGTGAGGTTACAGGACTGTGTGTCTGACACACTTCTCTGCAGCACAGGGGCTCCACAGGGAACCGTTCTGGCGCCTTTCCTGTTCACCTTCTACACAGCGGACTTCACCCATAACACTTCGAACTGTCACCTGCAGAAGTTCTCTGATGACTCTGCCATCGTCGGCCTCATCACCAACGGGGATGATGGGGAGTACAGAGAACTGACCCAGGGCTTTGTGGGTTGGTGTCAGCAGAACCGCCTCCAGATCAACGCGAGTAAAACCAAAGAGCTGGTGGTGGACTTCGGCAGGCGCAAACTCCCTCCACCTACACCAGTGAACATCCAGGGAACGGACATTAAGATTGTGAGATCGTACAAGTATCTGGGTGTTCACTTGAACAGCAAACTGGACTGGTCAGACAATACGGACGCTCTGTTTAAGAAGGGCCAGAGCCGTCTCTTTTTGCTCAGGAGACTAAGGTCTTTTGGAGTGCAGGGTGCGCTCCTGAGGACTTTCTATGACTCTGTGGTGGCATCAGCTGTCTTGTATGGGGTGACCTGTTGGGCCAGTGGCATCTCTTCCAGGGATAGAAAGAGACTGGACAGACTGGTAAAGAAGGCCAGCTCTGTCCTTGGATGCCCTCTGGACCCAGTGGAGGTGGTGGGAGGCAGGAGAATGGTGGCCAAGCTATCATCACTACTGGAGAACACTTCCCACCCCCTACATGTCACTCTTTCAGAACTGGGCAGCTCCTTCAGCGACCGGCTGCTCCACCCGCGGTGTCTGAAGGAGAGGTACCGTAGGTCCTTCCTGCCTGCTGCTGTCAGACTCTATAATCAGTACAGCTCCCGGTAATCTACACTTGACTGTCAGTGTGCAGACTATTCACTACTATACTTCATCTACTGCTGTGCATTATCTTCATACATATATTATATTCATGATGTTATCTACTTCATATGTTGCTGTGAAATATTTTTCATATACATGTATATTATATATGTGCAATATTTTTATCTTATCTATTTGTTCATACTTACAACTGCACTCAGTCACTCTATTATTTATTTCTGTCTATACTGTGTATAGGACTATTTTTCTATTTATTTTTATTGTATTTCTATATATGACACTTTTGCTGGCTGCTGCAACGCTAAAAATTTCCCCGCTGTGGGACAATAAAGGCTTATCTTATCTTGTCTTATATTATTGTCATATTTTTGTAACGAAAATGATACCGACTCGTTCACGTTAATGGGCTCTCCTCTCTCATTCGGCTTAAACCCAAAATGTTCCCACCCCAGAGCTGTGGAGTGCAGCTTTGAAACCAACAGACGCTGAAACTATCGCTGCCGAGCACGAGCCGGCCGCGGAGCTCCGCGCTGTATATGCATGGTTTTGTGCATATACAGATGTGCACAAAACCATACGCCACTTCCCACACATAAACTGGTCTGGTATCTATAAAAAACAAACAAATAGTGCAGTGGTAATGTGCGCAATCAATGTATACTGGTGTTCTAGAGGGAGCCAAGGGTGATATGATAAGATGGAGATTAAAAATAAGGTGGGAGACAGATTCTCATAATAATTTCTCATTTATAACATGTTATCTGACAATGATACATTGATCTTTAAAAAAAACACACTGAACGCCTTTAATTAAAGCATTTTATTACTGATAAGTATTTCAAACTGAACTTTAGTGAACAACTGTAACCTAATACTTTAGGTTTTGGATTACTTTAGGGCCTTAAGAGACACGTCTATTTTTAACATTTTGCTAAGACAGCAGCAGGAAGAACGGGTTACACTTCTTTTTGGAAAAACACACAGTTACAGAGAAAGGAACAGAGACGGGGAGAGCGAGAAACATGCGGAGACAAAGAAAGGCCAAGAGAGAGAGCAGCTGCATCATTACAAGTGAAGGCCAATTCTCTCTCGGCTCGCTGCCACACATCATCTGGGCCTCGCTGCATGGCTCCAGTGTATTCTACTGAACACCAATATTCACTGCAACACACACACACACACACACACACACACACACAGGGCATGGCCTTGAAAGGAGTAAGATAAAGTTTTAACTGTGTGTGTGTGTGTGTGTGTGTGGCAGAGGGAACGCCATCAATGCACGTGCGTCCACACCTCCAGTGATTGTACGCAGGAGTGGTAATGCTGAGGAAGGAAAAGCTGGAAGTGGCGGTGTGCAGGAAGGTCAGGTTGGGTGTAAGTGAGGGCGAGGCTGACAGATTTCTTCTTGACAGCAAAGCTAACTTGTGTAGTATGTAATTACTCATTGTTTATTGTTGTACATTTCATTACGGCAGGATGTAAACATGCCATGCCAACTGTGATACAATATATTTGACTTGTCTAAAAGATGATAGTAGAAACAGTAGTTCTGGCTGTTTCTGATGGCCTTAAAGAAACGGAACTTCAATTTTTAATAAAAATACAGGCAAACACTTTTTATTTTCTTTGCAAACTAATCACGAATGTTCACAGCTGCATACAAGAGCATGCTTTTCCGCGCTACAATTAAGTTGAATCCATCTTTATTTGCGGCCCAGTTTGCAACAGCTGGAAATCACCACAGAGGAAAAGGTGGATTAAGAAGGATGCTGTGCTTCATCATGACAGCCTACACAATAGGCCCTCCGCATACGGATGCCAGAACCAGAAAAGCCAGGGGAACCGGTCAGGAGAGATAGCCATCTGCCACCCTGTGCCGTGCATGTGCTCCTGTAGAGCGAGGGTCAGGAGGAGGAGACAAGTCAGGGAGGAGCTTTTTAGATTCCTACATACTGATGAAAATGATCTGAAGAGACGCTGTCGACACATCTTTCATGATTTACATGCCGTTTCCATAGATTGACTTTAAAGCTGCACTGATCAATATTTTTATATCAATAATGGATCTGTTTTCGGCTCACTGTGCACTACCTGCCCAGCACCAAACAGCAAACAGACACAGTTAGAGGCTAGCTGGTGAACATAGTGGAGCATGTAGCAGCTAAAGAGCCAGATATTTTCCCAGGAGTTGGTGAAGACCAAAACAGAGCTAAATGGAGAGTGAATATTGGACATTTACAGCTAGTTTCACTGCTAAAAAATCAATTAACACTGCTTCATGAGATGAGGTTGCAAACTCTGGACCTTTGAGTTTAAATTATTTTATTGCATATACTATAGTATATTCTCTTGTCACAGTGCCTAATTTGCTCAGAAAAGAAACAACACTATAAAAATGTTGTTTGTTGGGTGTAAATGTGTACATACATACAATATGCAGGTATACATGCACTTGCATGTGTACGAAATATGTCTGTTTTCCCCCTCTGTTTTATGCAATTGTGGCACATGAAAAAGTTGCCTGCCCATTTCACAATTTTATGATTTTATAAAATCTTGTCCATTCTCGAGTTGCCATGAACTGAGCTCTCCTGGCCACCAGAGACAACTGCACAGTCACAACAGATCTATACAGAAATGTCCACACAGGTTCAAAGAAGCCCAGTGGATACAAGGGAAGAGCCTAGCAGTGCATTCAGCCGCTCAACCATTTGCCTGTCTGCTTTGGAAAACAGTCTGGGGCTTTCTACCGAGTAGAGTGTCTGTGTGTGTGTGTGTATGCTGGGATGTGTGCATGATTGCACAAGTGTATTATACTGTGTGTGGCGTTGTAATCACACAAGGGGTAGCGAGTGGGCCTGAAAGATCACAAAGCATCCTCCACCGCTGATGCATTGGAGAAGTAGCCTAATTAGCTTGGTCTATTAATCCTGTGGAGGTGGGAAGGCTTTGAAAATCACACAAACACACACCCAGTAAGGGTGCAATCAAGCGAGGCATTCACAAGTGTTCAAAGGAAGACTACTGACTCACCCTGACGCAGAATGGGCCTGCTTTGTGTGGTCTGCTTGATAACAAAAGCTAGAAGTGAAGCTCAAATATTCTCAAGACTTGACCAACAGTGTCCAAGAAAGAACCCGTAAGCAACAAACAGAATTTGGGATTGGATGGCTTATATATTCTGATTTGCAAGTGCTTTTGATTTAACATCAAGTTTATGATGTCCTGGACATGTAGAGTAGAAAACATTGGTTATAATAACGTGTATGCACTGGCTTCAGTACAGTGGAGTAGACACTTGGAGAGACAGGCCAGGCTCATCTTTCTGCTGATTATCCCAAATTAAATTTAGCTTAAAGCAATTACAAAGACAGGAGGGGTTGGGGCAGAGAGACATGGAGAACTATACATTCTCGTCAGCGTATAGCTCTCTGGCTGGATGTAAATCAGAGAAAACAAGCTTCCTGCTCACTAATGTGCCCTTATTGTGTGACTGGCATGTGTTCCCATTCTGAAATTAGCATGTAAATAGCAACCTTGATAGCGGTGATGGATGAACACAGTGATGTTTGCCTTTCTCCTGCAGCTGAAGCAAAAGCAGAGGCACAACCCTCTGCTGTTATGCAGGAACACACAGTCACTGTAGAAGAGGTTTTCATCTGCTGCCAGGTTTAATGGGTTTTTATTTGTGTTTCAATTAAGTTATGAGGTGGACAGTCAGTCTGGTCAGCCTAATGTAGAGACACATTGGTGACAGTACTGTGGAGAGGCCATGAGCTGCGTATCAATCATCAATCAAGTCCAACTGAAATCACATTTAGTCATGCCTTTTTAGTCAGAAATAGTGTCAACGTGTTTTGTAAATGTAGTTTATATCATCATTTTATACTTGTCATTATAAAAGCTCTAAATGTGGACCTCCGGACTTTGGGGCAGTGAAGAAGTCTATCCTGTCAGTCTGGGAAGCTAACGTAAACTTTAGGTTAAACCAGGGTTCCCACACATTTTTACCAATGAATTTTCAAATCTTTTCCATAATATTTGACCCCATTTCCACGACTTTATTTAAGTAGTTTAAAATAGGTAGTGCTATATAGAGATCATAGGGCGCAGGCGAGGGTATTTGTCGTTCAAAAGCCAAACATTATCAAACACGTACTTCCCAGGTATTTGCGGATAAGCGAGCTGCTAACGCTTGCTAACTTCAGACATTCCCACCACCAACTAGCTGAATACGCCAATGTGTATCACGTGATTCTAGACGTTTCAACAGTCACGCAGCGCAGCACTAGCTTTTAAATTAGTAATACAAGGAACGATTTTCACGTAACGTTATGTTTTGAGATTTTTATGAACATATTTTAAACACAAGCCTATGGACAATGGAATAATGGAATAATGGAAATTCAAAACTTTTCCAGAACATTCTGTTAATTCCAAACCATTTCCAGGTTTTTCTAATTTCAAACCTTTCCAGGAATTTCATGACCGTGGGAACCCTGTTAAGCAGCTACTGTGTAGTGCTAAAACCATATTATTAACTTTATGAAAACATTGTCTGACGTGACCTACCAGCAGTTTGTCTTTACTACAATGACACTTTTGAATGTCGCTGTTAAATTAGAATATTAGTGATTAATGTCAAGTATACCACCAATGTAACATCCTGATAAATGACAGCTAGATTGGTCAATTTATCTATAGAAAACTAAGCAAGTATATGTGGAAGTGAACTTTTCTCTGACTGACTAGTTTAACAAAACCCTGGGAGGACTTCAACACCAAGCAACTGCATTATCTTATGTAGACACAAGATGAGTTTGTGATGATGCTTGGTACAAACTTATCATGTCATAACACAATGTATACTACGAATAGAGGCCTCTAATTACATTTACAGAAAATACTTCACAATCACAATATTTGTCAGAATAATTGCAGTTAGATATTTTCCTCAAATAGTTCAGCACTGCTTGAAAGCTATCAGACAGATGGTGGTATTGTATGTTTCCTTCTGTTCAAATATATATACTGTGTAGCAGTAATCATGCAATACAGTCTTCAGCCTTTGGCAAAAAAAGCAACCAAATGGACTACATCTAACACACTGATAGGCATGATAAAACAGCAGCAGGTTTACGGTCTGTATTGTCTGTGTTGCAGCTTCAGGTCCATTAGTGCACAGCAGAACTATGAATGATGACAAGCATTAGTCTCACTCAGCCAGCTTTCCCCTTCAGCTAATGCCCTTGAGTTGCAAGGAGTTTAGCATTCCTAAATGTGTTTAAGTGCTGCCATTAAGCTCTGGCTCGCTGGCTACTATGGAGATGAATAGTAACCAAAGGAGTGGCTTCTGGCCACGTGCTTCCTAATGCCTGCACTGAAAGCACATGTTAATGATGGGCGTGCACTCAGAAGGCTGCTACGTCAGCACAGACGCACTGCACGTAACAGTTAGCTGCATTCAGGCTAGAGAAGCCCTCAAAACATTTATGTATGACTTTTCCCAGGGCCACTTTCTTCACAAACTCATTTTAGGAATGATTTAGTAACAACTTCCTGAAGCATCTTAAACTGCAAAAACAAACTGACCCTTCTAACATTAGTAACAGTGCTATGTGCTGGCTACAGTAGGGTTTATTGTAATGTCGTGTAGACTGTGATAATGACAACAGGGTATTTTTGAGAATGTATTTTAAGGGTCAGTTCACCAAAATTACAAATAAAACTCTCTTACCTCTAGTGGTATCTATCAACACAGATGGATTTGGATTTATTTGTATTTGCAGGGTTCTCCCCAGAAAATCATGTAGCCAAAGTGAGACAACGAGATTGTGATGCTTTGGGCCCCATGAACAGTTATCATAGGCTGTAATGTTACCGTTGAACATTTATCAGCAGTTGGCCCACTGCATCTAATATGCAAAATGGAGACAAATACAATAGCTTTCGTATTGCAGCAACAAAAAAACCTTCATATAGTAAAAACTGACCTGCTGCTGCTCTTTAAACACACCTCACGCAAAGACAAATGTGTGTGTCTATGTGTGTGATCAGGCCACCTCCTGCGCCCCCCGTGGTCCTCTAGATCCTAATTAACTGCTGAGCTGAACTGCTACTCCTCCTTTCTAATCACTCTGACACGCACACAGCACCCTAATCAGCACACTTTCCCTCACAGCTGTTATGGTAATACCTGTTTACACCTGGTATTAACATGCGTATTGGGCGATCCGATCACAAGTGGACAGCTCTACGTACAGATGTGAATGCACCCAAGATGCATTGAGGACGCACTGAGATCCGACCGCTCAGGCTCCATCCACACTAATAGGTTTTCATTTTAAAACAGTGTTTTAAAACAAAAACGATCTCCGTCCACACAAGCGTTTTATCACCGTTTCAGAAATAATCTCCGTCCATACTACATGCCTTAAAACGCATATCATGTGACCATTCACGTACACGCACGTACCGGTGTAAACAGGAAGCAGATTGTCTGCTCTGCAGTTGGTTGATTAGTTAGTTGCAGAAAATACTACAAACAAAGAACAGCGATGGAGAAAAGGAAGAGCAGAGATTTCTATGTTTGGACCGACGACCAGGTGGAACTGTTACTGAGAGTAAGTGTTGTAATTCATTATTAATGTTGAATTAACCGCTGGTAGTCAAGGCTGATGATGTTTGTTTTCTTCCAGAAATGAGTCATGTGATAGGGACGAGACGAATCAGGGAAGGACACGTGGTGGCTGATAAGACCCAATCAGGAAGCAAACTTGGGTGTCTGCGTCATTGTTTTCAAAGGTCTCTGTTTCTGCCTGTCATCACTAAAATGCAGTCCCGGGGTTTTCAAACTAAAACGAGGTCAGCAGCATTTTCAAAAATTCTGTTTTAGTGGTTCGAAAACCTGGAGTAGTGTGGCTGCTAGGCATAAACGTAGCAAAAGTTATGCGTTTTATAACAAAAACATATTAGTGTGGATGTAGCCTCAGACCACATTCAGAGGTGGTCTGGGCCGAATATGGCCACATTCTTTTAGCAGTATGTACGTAAATGTGTCCTGTGCCACACTGAAGGACTGCGTACTCAACTGACGTCCTCTGCGTAAGTGAAAGCACTTACTCATTTTTCATCAAAGTGCGAAACAACAAGAAGAAGCCACACTTCTTCACAAAATAATTTTATTTATTTATACTTTTAATTTCCACAGGAAGTGCATTACTGCCTCCCGCCAGTTAAAAACAACGCGTGTGGTCTTTGCAAACGGAAATGATGTACCTGTTTCTTTGCATATAGAGCGGGGAAGTGAGATCCGATAACAAGTGGTCACTCGAGACGTATTCTAATGCCAGGTGTGAACTAACGTACTTAGACCTGTCCACTTGCGATCGGATCACCCAAGACGCATGTTAATGCCAGGTGTAAACAGGGCCTGAGACAAATAAAACATGGCTGCCAAAGACAGAGCTGTCTGCCTCCTCACAAAGACTAATTTCAGTTTAATTTGTTTTACTATCAGAACAGCCTTTATTTGCCTTTGTCAGGTATAGGTCAAGTGGAAAAGAATGTCCAGACACACTTCTTGTGTTTGTTCCTGTAATTGCCAAATGGACGTGATTCAAAGAGCATTTCAGCTTCTTTACATACTAATGATTGGCTGAGGTGGGTCCTCATTGCTTTGGGGAAATTACCCATGCTTACTCCTGTGTATGTGTCCCAATACATAAATTAGCACCGCAGAATAGATGTCAGACCATTACAAGCTGCTATGAAGAGGGGAAAAATGAATAGAGCCCTGCAACGTGTGAGCAATTTGCCACAAGACTGCTCACGTGTCTGAGGACAACAACACCAACTGAGACTGCCAGTGGTCATCAATAATATATAGGTAAGTGATTCTTTGTCCCATAGAAACAGGGCCGTGACTGCTCCTAATGTTCTGGTGACAGAGTTTGGCCACAGTAAGTTATATTAAAAGTAGCAGGGAGGGGGGTCATAAATGATTGAGGATTGAATACTGCACAGAGTATCAATATCAATCTATTTAAGTGTATACTGTAGCTGCACTGTAAGAAGCTTTGCATGTTTGAAGCTCCAAAATTGACAAAGAGACAAGAGAGGTAAAAGATGCTGGGAAGTCTTTCTTGTATACTGACTACACAATATATAAAATCTATCTAAGAATTGTGGATCTGTATGTTCCCAGTTGACATCTATCCATTTTACCACTTATAAAGCTGGATGGTATGTCAGACTAGAAGTAGCAAAGCAGATTTGTCCAATGGGTCTTCTCAAAAATATATAAGAAGCTCTATTTTGCTTCCTATTGTCTTTTTTTCTTTTTTTCCTTTTACCAGGAATCATGCAATATTTGTTTTGCGAGATGACCATACAAACCGTTTTTTAAAATATGGATAATGCATTAAGACTGAGTTGGTTATTCACGTGTGAACCAAAACATTTTATCAGGATAAAACTTGTAAACATTTATTTTTAAGGGCAAATGGGGCAAATCTACAGAGTGTAAATGAATATGGATTGCGTCTACTGTATCATTAAGGCTCACAAGGTGTACTATGTTTTTACATAAAAAATTTGCCACTTGGAACTGTGACATAAACTTGTCTTTAGATCCACACAGAATCACACCGAGACTTCATGCCCACTACTAAACTATCCCTCCTGCACCTTCACATCATCTTCTCCATAATTCTCTATGGATCTGAATCCAGAAACAATAACGGAAAAGAGGGCGCTGTTTCAGTTGATCTCAGTAAGAGGTGACATTTTCTGGGACATTTGGGAAAAGTCAGGCTTTGACAAATATGAGGTGAGCTCAACCCCCCTCTTTTCTGGTGGCTTCTGTCAGGGCCATGAAGGGCATCTTTGTGTCGACGAGGCTGCTGTGGAGTGAATGAAGGAGGTGGTGGGAGGAAGCTCTGAATGCTAATGAGCAGCAGAGAGCTAATTGTTACTGGCCACTTAAAAGTAATGCACTTTTTCCATAGTGTAAGCGCTAATACACATCCACACACTGCTCTTGTAAGGAGCACATGACTCACCGCACGTGACTGCTATTCAGTTGACTCCTAAGCTTATTACCTTCACACTGTGAGCTGACAGAGAGCACAGCAAGTAGAATAAAGAGGAATTCCACCTTTTGAACTTAATTTAACAAGTTAAAGTTTGGGAGCAGATAGTCGTAACGTAGATAGGAGATTTAGAATGTTGAGAAGATCCTCAATAACCAACACTGACATGAACAGGGGAGAAAAAAAACACTTGTACCATGAGCTGGCACTGTAATAAAAGACAGCTAGTGCCCATTAATAACCATTCATGTCCTGAGCCACTAATGGATAGAGACATCTTCACTGAATCGCATTCACCACGGAGAGAAGACGCTCTCTCTGAACAGCTGTGTGCCAGTGAGGCTCCGCTATTATCCACCTCACTGTCAGGGCCGATCTGGAGAGGAGAGAAAACTCACTGATGCTTGGTTGAATCTAGATTGTTGTCATGGTGATGACGCCCCCTAGACACCCATCGCTCTCAAAAACTAACAAGTAGTTACTAAGAGTTCTTAGTAACTGTGCAAATCGGTTGCTAGAAAACATCGGTAGCGCCATTCTATAGAAAGCAGCCATGAACAGAAAGTCACAAGCTGTAACGTAACTGCCAAAAACAACATATTTTAAACTTAACTTCCAAGAACTTATCTGATGCTAACGATACAGACATAATGTTTTGTAAATTGAAGTACAGCCTACTGTTCTATTTTTGTAGAGTGCATGATTTAAAATCTTCTGAGTTAACATCACTCTTAAACAGCATTTTGATCTGGTGTCAGTTCAGATGTGTTGACCATATTCCATATTTTCTCTTTTACTATGCAGTCTAAACAAATCACATAATGTTAGTTTTTTCAGTTCAGTCAGCAATGCAATAGTTACTCCTGGCAGTTACCAGGTGTAACTATTTAGTCACCACTAATCTAATCCCTAGAAACTAGTTTGTGTGCAAGCCATTTCAATTTAGTGATGTGTAAGTCTCAAACACTTATATTATAACCAGCTAACAGCTCATCCTTTATAAATGCATTTATATGCACTTATATCTGTTTCAGTTATTTATTAATGTAGTTTAGAATGAATGGGAAATATCAAATTATGCTAATCTAATTGAGCTAGTCAATTAGTCTCACGTTATTAGCATAAAGTTTAGTATTTTGAGGTATTTTCTTCTTCTCATCAAAAAGTGAATATATTCATAGTTTACATCACTAATAAACATTTTGATCAAATGTCAGGTCAGATATGTTGACCATATTTCATATAACCGTTACCTCTTTTAATCTTAACATGTCATATATTAACATGCTATCATTAGATTAGTCAGTTGGTTCAGTCAGTAATGTAACAGTTACACCTGGCAGTTACCAAATATTTAGTAACATCGAATCTCTACATAAAAACTAGTTTGTGTGGTGCAACTAAGGATGTTAATGATTAATCATTAATGGATTAATTGCCGTTAAGAATTTAACTGATTAAAAAATGTATTAACCGACAATGTACGTTTTGTGTACCACTTCTCCGAAGCTCACATATATTAACTTTTATGCCACAAATGGGCGTACTTCATCTTTGCAGTTCAGAAAAACTACTGGCACAACAAAGGAAGAAGCAGTCAGGAACGGTGAGGCAAGACGAAGAGGACAAAACATTCCAGTGTTGGAGCATCACACTGTAAAAGAGGACAACGCTCAATGCAAATATTGTGACACACAGTACAAAATCAACGTTGCGCCACCTGAAAAGTCAGCACCCGACGGTTGCAGTGCAAGCAGTCTTCCCAACAAACTATCGTGTGGGTGTTAGCTAGGAGAGGCTGGAGTAACGTGAGTGCAGAGGAAATAACTCAGAGTATTTGCTTTATGGGAAAAGGACATGATGTGTACAAACGTGGTGGATGGTGAGGGATTTCGTGAGCTAACGTTACTGAACTACAGTGAACCAGGCTATGGCATCCCCTCAAGAGGTACAATTAACTTTACGAGCCGCGTTTCGAGCGAGAGCCTTATTGTTCACAGACATTCGTCCATTCTAAATAATACATTTTAATCTTGTCAGTTAACAGTTAATGATCGGTTAACAAGGGTTAAAAATCAAAAATCAAAATTAGCATCCCCAGGTGGAACCCATTTTAATTTAGTAGTGTTAATCTCCACTCAACACTTACGTTAGGTTTGAAATTACAAAGAGCTGGTGCAAGCGGCTCCTGGTCATTTTACAAAAAGACACAATTTCACACACATCATTCTGACAAGAATATCACATAAAATGTCAAATGTATTCTTTGGGATCACTGATATCAGAGCCAAGAGGAAACAGTGTTTCCTGTCTCTATAAACAATCTTTGCTGGAAATGCTGCCCATTTACAATGGAACTACTGAGGTGTGACACATAACAGTCTGAAGGGCCTGCAGTCCGAGGCCCTGAACCACTAACATGAGACTGAGATCAACAATGATGTTACATAAATCAACCCAGATGACCTCCACCAACTATTGACACATTCCTGCTCTTTGAGAAAGCATGACAAGTTGAAATACTTTTTTTTGACCATTTGTTTCCGCCACAGTAGGATTTGGATGGCTGTCTCCTGGCTGCTTTGGAGGATATAACTGACTAACAGCAGACAGAGCACCGACACAATGGTTCATTTATGTGCAGCTCTTCTGGGGTGTGAGATAAACAAGGTGAAAAATGCAAAGCACTTCTGCAATGACTGTGCAGCGAACAAACAACCAGTATACTGTCCACACTCAGAACAGTCAGGGTCAGGGTTTTCTCTGCAGAGCTCAAATAAGCATGCCACTATACAGTTGGTAGAAATAATGCTCTGAAAAGATTGTGAGGTGGAGTCTGACCTGCTTCATTATGAACTCATCGCAGACTCTTTAGAGATCCAGATGTGCTGACGTATGTAGTCATCACTGAAACATACACTATGACACATCGGCCATTCCAAGAAATCCACTAGGGTTGTAAGTGCCTGTGTGGATTTGAATAGCTGAGTAGCTACAATAAACCTCATCTTCTACTGTATGTAAAATAACCTATTTGCATTTTCCCATGTTGATCTAATCGCCCTGCTCATTATCATACTGCGACAGTAGACAGCGGATCCCTGCCATATTAACTGACCTCAGCTTCATTTCTAGGCTTCTCATTATAATTTCTGAGAAATCATTCTAGATTTCCACTATGTTGTCCTCAGGCTGTATGTTGTATTTCCTTGAAGCACATATCTGCATGCTCTTACTTCATTCCTCCTAAACTAAACATATTTGTCACTAAAATGCAAGTCCCTGCTCCCTGCAGCACTGAGACTGAGGAGACTAGGCAGGCCAGGCAGATGCAGGCTTGCTGACCATCTCTGTTAAAAGAATTGTTCAACATTTTGCGAACCATTAAATAAAAACCACCAAATGTGTTTTTCTTCTGCTCAGCGATAGATGAGAACCATTGATATCAATTGCATGTGTCTGTGTTCAGTACAGAGCTGTCAGGATGTGGTTAGCCTAACATAACGACTGGAAGCAGGGGGAAACAGCTAGCTCAGCTCTGTCCAAAGTTAAAAAATAAGTACATCTGTGCAGGTTGCACAGATGGCCAGATACAGTGAACACAGGTTTTGGTTCCGTGTCTGTACAGGCCTGATGGAACCACACCTTGCAACCTCGCCGTGATGGCAAGACTTCAGGAAGCTACAGTCACTGCACCCATCTGTTGTTCACCAAAAATGAGCTCCAGCACATGACTCCGCCTAATACATTTGTATATGGACTAATCAAAGGTGAGGTGGGGTTCATAAGTTTTCACTTGTTTTCTCCTGCCTCCAGTCTTTATGCTAAGCTAGGCTAACCAAGTCCAGACTCCAGCTCCATACTTAAAACTGCTCTAATCAATCTTTTTATATTAAGAATGGATCAAATGACTACGTGTAATGTGAGAGGTGCCACTGATAGCACCCTTCAGCTCATTGTTTTAGTTTTACAGCCCATAAAGTTGTGGTTCAGTCTTACTGCTCTCAGTAGCAGCAGCAGCAGCAGCAGCAGCAGCTGTTGACAGACATGTAACAATTTTAAAAGGTGATAATATGTCAGTGTTATGTTTACAGGTTGTTCCACTGCCCAAAATTACCAAAAACATACATTAAGCCTGATTTAACACATAGACATGAGATATTGATCTTCCCATTGCATTCTCGGAAAGAAAGTGAAAGTTATAATGTAGGTGACTGCTTCATGCACCTGCAGAAATGCACATCGTCTTTCTTCTTCTCCGAGACATCAGTTCTATAAAAAACAAATGTATCAGTCATTTCTACTGGGAGATGCACCTGCTTCCCTGCTGTTTGTGTTCCTGATTATATCCCTGTGGCTGACTAACTGCCAGCTGAGTCAGTGGAAAACTGCAGGAATATACTTAGCCCTATGCTACAGTATCACTGAGTCATGCATGACAAAGCTGGATGCTATATGTGGTAAAATTAAGAAGGATGGAAAGAGATATGAGGCATGCAGTAACATGAACCTGAAACCAAGATGATATTTTAGAAATGGAGAGACACAGTAGAGAGAAGGGAGGGCGTCGGCCTCTCTTTGGGAACAAAAGCTGCTCAGTCCATCTTTCCATCCTTCCATCTTTTAGATTATAGATTAAATTCCATGTCTCTTGGACGTGAGCTTCAGAGAGAAAGATGATGATGAAACATTGCATTTTGCCTGTTGTCAGCAGGAAGTGATTGAGGAGAATCCTCAATGTCACACATACACACAGTTTCCACCTACTGCACGCACAACAGGAAGCGAGACACACTGCGGTATACCAAAATATCACTTCCTGTTGCAGCTGTTTGACTGCAAAGCTGTATGACGCTTTAATCTGCATCTTAAAACTTTGTCTATGAATGCACTGATATATATATATACACATTTATTCCCACATCTTTATTCTCCTGTGTTAAATGTTTTGTGTTTCTCATCATTAACATCCTATCCTACAAAGCACTAATATCAAAAAGAATAAGCCCAAAACACACTGTAGTAACAGTGTCAGTGCCAGGGGAAGAACAAGGCCACTCGATCAGAGGCCCTGACAGACAGTAGCGTCGCCTCCCTGCCCTCAGATCTGCAGCTGCCTCTTGTCCTCAGTCCCTGATGGCCAATTAAGAAACACAGACAGGCCTATTCCTGAACACTGGCACATAAAGGACATCTGAGCAAGCCTATAATGGAACAGCTTCACCTTGGGAATATACAGGATAAGCTGAGGACAGAAAATAAAGAGCCAGACAAAGTCCATGACACACTGCACCAGTCAGTAAAGCATTATAGAAAATGATCAGAAGTGTGTGGCAGAGGAGGAAAATACAGTACATGTTGGTAGACACACTCTACATAATGTGTTTGTGCAAGATGAAAATATTTCACAAGTGATTTCCCAATACTGCCGCTGAGTACGCAGGTATCTTTGTTTTGGCATGCCGCAGTTAGCTCAGTCAGCTACACACACACACACAGTAAGTGGGTGTGTTTTAACAGTCTCGTCAGTGAGGTATTTTAAGGTGGAAAAGCATCAATCATATAAGTTAATGCAGCTGCAAGTCATAACATGATATCATAGCTGCACTAATGAAGAACAGAGGCAACAAAGCTGACCAAAAACAAAAACTGCTACTACCACAAATTATTAGACTGAAATATTTGTCTCTATTATAAGCAATAATTCATCCATTAAATATAGTAGTAAATTGTTTATCATTGCTGATAGGGCTTGATAACGTGTTCTTATAATGTTACTGTTCTACGAATTTTTGATTTACACATATAAAGATTGGGCTTATGTAATAAATAACAGTGGAACAACGTTCATTGCTTTAAACGTCAGTTTGATTATTAGGGGTCCAAGCAGCGATGCTGCTGGACTGGAACCCTATTGTATCTGTTTCTGGATTATTCTTCTGGGTCTCAGAAACTGTAACAGCTACATTTACCAAACTTGGCAGATAGGTTGGTAATCTCACCCACTACTCAGACAAACAAATTATACCGATTCATTCAAATGAGATCAAAAAACGATGTCTCTTGCCGTTGCATTGACTACCGTACATATTTTTTCCGAAATAAGGTCCCATGGGGGACACCGGAATGGGAGGGACTTCGCATCTCTACAACCTTTGAACCGTAAGTCTCAGAAACAAAGTTATTTTTTACTGGAATCTGTGGGTCCAGACATATCTATCCATATAAGCCATTTGCCCCTTGATAGATTTTCACACCTAGATAGATTTTCTGCCATTCTGAATCTGGTTTTCTGCATCAAATTGGACTCTCATAGCATATCTGGACCAATCCGTACACACAAACACACAATACATACGTATAACAACAAGGATCTAAAAAGTGTATCATAAAATTATGGCTTAAAACTGGATGATGTCACGTTATGACAGAGCTTCTGTCAGACATAGACCATGCCGACCCAGCTATGGGAGAATTTGGAGGATACTATGGCGGGATCAGACTACATGATATTTTTGTCTTTTCAGGTGATCACTGTGTCAGATAAGGCAATCAAAGAGTCATAAATTCTTGCCGTGACTTAGCCGAGAGATATGCTAGACTACATATTACACCCCGACCAATCATAGCCTGACCTACATAGGTAGTCGGGAAGGTTTCCAGGACCACCTGACAGCGCCACAGTTTTATGAATGAAAGTGAAGCTGGAACAATTCATTATCAGAGGTGTAGGTGACCTCTGTCTTTTCCCTTCCCAGTTGCTACAAAGAGGGTGAGTACGTGAGCAGTGGTTCAGCATTACACAGCACCAAATGATGGAATTTATTCTGGAAGAATGGTGTTCATCCCTCCAGTAGTGTTCCACATACTTGACAGGGAGCAGTGAAGCTGTTCTGGATGGTGGACCAACACCTTACTAAGACACTTTACTGTATGTTGATTTTTCCTTTTAACTTGTCACCCATCTGTATATTGATATTAGAAAATATCCCTGTTAATATCATGATAATTATTTCAACCATATCATCCAGCCCTAACTGCTGGTGATAATTGCAGCCTAAGTGGGTTGAACCTGTAAAATGCCACAGTCATCATTGCCAACTAGAGGCAGGTTTTCATCATGAGGATCAGGCGTTGTGGAAATTTCTTTATTAGATTAAAAAGAAGACACAAAGCAGTCATTCCTATGCTGAAATGTAATAACTGAAAAAAAAATCCTCATTAAGATGCCAGTCTAATAACGCAGAATTATACCTTATTGAAAGCCTGCCTCCAATCCCATCCTTTATATTTACTGGAAATAATTCCAAATTAAAAGCCTGCCCTCTCTCTTGCCCCTGGATTTAATAACACAATGTGATTCCTCATCCAAAGCCGGCACCCCAAGTTCACTGCCACACAATAGTTCCTTATGGGTCCATGCAGAAGAAAAGCATCACTTTGAAGGGGCGGGGATGGGGAGGTCTTCTACTATCCCTGTTTTCTTCAGGAATGCTCACTTGTCAGCACAGCGTGGCGGCGGGCTGAAAGAGCCTCCCCCATCCAGCCATTCATCTGACACACAAAGGCAATTTCACAGGAAGACAAGTTTTCTCTCTGCTATTCTTCCTCACCGCTCCTCGTCGTCTCTCCATCCCTTCCCCTCTCTCTCTCTCTCTCTCTCTCGCACCTTCATTCACACACACGCTCCCAGGCTGTCATTAGCATACTAATGGACATCCAGGAGAACATGAATGTGACCGAGTGGGAAACAAAAAAACAAGCGCTGACACTGAGAAAGAAGGCCTGGGAATGGCAGCGTACCTCTCTATCTGTGGCATTCTCCTGGCTGACTCCGCCTGGAGCGGTTGCTGATTTGTCTGGCCCAAACCCGCTCGGAAACACAGCTCGACCCAAATGCCCTAATCCATCAGACAGATGAATACAAGGGAAGTCAAACTAAAGAAAATGGAGTTGATGCCTGTCTTTCTGGTCTGGAAAGCCTTTTCAAGCCTGGTTCCATTAAGTTGGATAAATCATAGTTTAACTGTAGTTAGTTTTTCAAGGCTTTAAGTAAATGTGCCTCACAATGTGGAACAAACACAGCACTGAGTGAGTGGAAGCTGCCAATGACTGGCTGTTGGAATAACATCAACGAAAAGTAACATCTAGTGGGAATCAGTGCAAACGTTAGCAAGCGAGGCGAACTAGCTTACAGTAGACTTTCTGAGTGGAATACAAACTTGGTGGGTCTTGCCAGATGTTGAACGCTGTAAAGGGACCGATGCTTTAATTAATAACCAGCTATGTAGGCTTGTTGAAAAAGGGGGAAAAAAAACCTTCGTAGGCTGCTGCTGCCATGGTAAACGCCCACCCAGAGACTTCAAGCTTAGACACTGTTTCCACAAATCTGTCCAAAAATGGTTTAATCCTCTTTTGAAAACTGGAAAAATATGCACAATAGCTGTATCATTATAGTTTGTGTTTTGTAACACAAAAAGTAAGGAGAATTCAAATTTAAATTTGACTGTCAAAAACTGTGAATGTTGCTTTATTTCATGTCCATTGTATTACATTTTAATTTGTCAAAAAACAAAGAATATCTGATGTCAAAACACAGCTGGCTACAGTATAACTTTCTAATCTCTACCAGTTTTCTAGGAGTACTATCACACAGTCTGTACATTCGGGGTCCACTAGCCCTTTAAAAAAGTTGAGTGGGCTGCCAAAGAGCTCATCACCGGTCGGAAGGTGCAGTTGCATAAGAGCATCAGTGGTGGGAACATGTATTTATGATGACACCTGCTTGCCCTTTGCAGTCAGGTTATAAATAGCTCTTTGCCTTTGGGTGGCCCTTTAGAGCAGGTGTCTGAGAGCTCATCAGAGTGCTGATGAACCGTCGCAACGATTCAATACATGTTAATAAAAAAACCCGTGCAGACGTCATGTGCGGTTTACCCTCTCCCAGATTAGCTGTCATCTGGATGACAAGATACTTTAATAAATCACTACAATACTTGGTATATACACCTATTTACAGGGTTAAATCTTTCAAAACACCTTATCCTGCTAACTGCTGGGTTGTACAGTCTGAATGATGTCAGTTTATTCATGTATTCATTTCTTATGTTGAGTGGCATTTAAAAAAAACATATAAATTCATCCAAATAACAGCTAAACTGGGATAGAATTAGCTTTAAACACTCGGCACTTTTAAAAAACATCTATTCAACACGTCCCATTTCAGTGTGCCAGGGAAGGTCTGCCCTATGTAGACATGTGACAGTTCATCACAGGAGGTTTTCATTAGGGTGGAGGTAAAGTACTGGGTGTCAAAACCTAATTTAAAGTTTCCATGACAGCCGAGCTTTCAAGATAAACTCACACTGAGAGAAAGCCTTGCTATTAATCAACCTAATTGCATTTGACATCTTAATCCATTATCTCAGCTTCATCGAATGAATACTGGCACCACTTTCATTAAATCCTTTGATGTTGTATTTTGTGTGAAATAACCAAGTTAGTAAAAAGTAAGCTGAGAAATATCCTATTGCCTTGCCTGTCTTGAGGCTACTTAAAGATACACTCCCTGATTGTGTTACAGCTACCCAAAAGCATTCAAGTTAAGTTGCAAAGCACAGACAGGGAGCTGGTAAGAAATTGGTGAACTCTATCAGGCACCGTAACAAAATCAGGTAGTGTAGCTTTAAACTAGCATTAATTGATTTTTTTTTTGGACACAAGCTGAAAACACAACTAAGATGACATATTGTCACCTTGACCCATTTGGAGTCATATTTCTGGCTACTTGGTGAGTGTAATTCCAATATTCATTGCTCTATTTTGGACGCGACTGACTCCTAAGGAAAATATCTGACTCTTTAGCTGCTGAAGGCTCCACCATGATCGCTGTTAGCTCAGCTAGTTGCTACCTGCTTACAGCTGGTTTGTCATAGCTATTTCGCAGAAATACTGCATCAGAAAAGTGTGTGTGTGTGTGTGTGTGTGTGTGTGTGTGTGTCTGGTCTAGATAGTCGATTTGACCCTACCATAATGCTAAACAAATCAGCTCATTATCAGTTTTTAGACCAATGATTTTGATGCAGAAAACACATTAAAATGTAGTCGGTTTCCTATTCAGTAGTCATGTGGGATCAGTCATTATTGTGGTATTTCATGCTGCTTGACCTTTTGAACTCCTTTGTGGTTTGTGTTACATTTTTCCTTAATGTAATAACAGAATATGTTTCATTTCACAATCTCATAAACCATGGAACAAAGGGGATTTTACACAGACGTCATGAAGTGATGCTAAGTGCTATAAAAAGATACACTTCCATGCCTGTTGCTCATCACTGTAAGACTCTCACACCGAGCTGAGCTGAAGGGCTCCTCTCCCACCACTTCCTCCTCCCACCGTCAAAACAAAACTGCACAAAGGGACAAAAAGTGCACCTGAAACTCTTTCTCGTGTTACATTTCAGTTCAGCACTCAGATTCCCTCTCAGCATCTGGCTGGCCCACACACAAACTTACCACAATAAGAGCACAATCTAAAAAAGTGATCATAATAATCAGAACATTTTTGGAGTGTTGGTCATACAAAACAAGCAATTTGAAGGATATTGCGTTCGGCATCTATCACTATTTTCAGACATTTTATAGATCAAATGTTTAATTGATTAATTGAGAAAATAATCCTCATATTAATCGATAAATAATCATTACAGCCCTAAACATAAATGACCATGAGATGTAATCATTTGAAAAATTTTGGGACCCTGCACTGTTGACATTCAGTACATCTAGCAACATTGCTTTTGGCCACCCAAAATACACTTTCTGTTTGTTTTCTACCATATTCCTCAGTAGTTTGATGAAAAAAAAAGACTAAAGGTCAACTTACTAGGTTTTTCCAGAGCTTTCAGACATATCTCATGGTCTTCCTCAGCAGATGGAGCTGAGCAGATACGCTATCTCTGTGACAACATGATGAAAATGACTCTCCATGACAACAAAGCGAACTCCATCCGCTGAGGAAGACCATAAGGTGTGGTTGAAAGCCCTATAAAAAGCTAGAAAGTAGACCTTGAGTTATAATTTATTCTCAAACATATGTTCTGTATTGGGAGACATGCCCATTAACTCTTACCCACTGGATTTATGTTTATATGGCGACACCTGAGGACCTTTTCACAGACATTTGAGTGATGCCTAAAAACAGAAACAATACTGTAAACCTGTAAGATAAGACACTGGGGCACCAGCCATCTTGCATGACTATGGTATATTTTTACAAACCTTGATCCCAAAAAGAAACTACAGCTCTGAAAACATACTACTGCTTTAAGGTACAGTAAAATATGGATAATGACTAATTCTACTGCACACTTTATTACTGGGAAACTTACAATCTACCATACTAAAATGTATCTTATATAAGGCTCTGACCCAGCAGCAACCAGTCTGAATTCCTCAAGCTGCAGTATATTAGAAATGCCAATGTAATCGAACAGATCTGAAAAAAACAGACCAAAGAAGCTTCAATCTCCTCTGGTTTAAGAAATCACACTTTCACAAGCTGGTGGCCAAGAAATGCCTTGAATGCAGAATGGTGTGTGTGGGAGCAGACAGTGTGAGGTTCCCTCTGGTGCCACTGCCTTCCCAACACACCAAGAAAGCCTGAGTGACATCAGACGCCTCAGGAATGCCATAGTAGTAAGAAAGAGAAAGGATGAAGAAAAAAAAAGTCAAGGAGAGACGCGGCTCAACAAGACCGACTGGTTTGCTGTAATGAGGACAAGTTTGCTGAAAAGAGGGGACGAGCCTACTCTAGTAAAACCTGAACAATACGTGGAGCGTGTTGTTGACTTGTTCCAGTGTTTTTCCACTTTAAGTTGTTAGCATTTGCTATTCTTATCCAACCAGGGTCATTCTACTTCGCTATTTAGTCGTTTTGCATCTTGCTTTGCGTCTCTTTGTGGTCGTTTGATTGATTTTCCAACAACGAATGTTAAGAGTCACTTCATTCGGAGGCTCTGGTCCAGGGGCCCTGGGCCTCCACCCAGTAGGCCTGTTCAATAATTCATCCATGATGCTAATAAGCCAACTACATATCACCTTCTAACTCTGTAGGGGCCAACCAGAATCCAGGGTTAGATTCCAGCCACCCCTCAGGCCCTGCCCCTGCGTCCAACAACATTTCAACATTAAAGGGCAGCATATGGTCTAGAGACAAGGCAAATAACACTTCATTCTGATTTAATAATATTATGTGCAATGATTTTTACGTTATGTTTTTTTTTATAGCTGCTGGTACAAGACAGGCAATATTTTAATCCTAACCCTGCAGGGAGCTCTGTTTAAAATGAACATGGGCTAAAAGACAAATTAAGACAAGAAAATAACACATACAAACTGTTGAATGTCTTCGAAGCCAAAGTTCACATTCCTCTGTTGAAGAAGTCTGATCACACTTATCAACTTAGCCCATGAGGTAAGCAATAAGCCAGCCACAGGCAGATTACTATCAGCTCACACACCCTGACAGAAGAGGAAATTAGTTTTGCATTCTCACACAGCTGGCTGCTCTGGTCAATGACTTGGTTGCATAACACTTTTTTGGGGATGTCATGCATTATAGTGATGCAATATACTGAAATTCTGGCTGACATCAAATGGGCATCATGTCAGTGGTCATTTCAGCTGATATTAATATAGATTCATTTTATTTCGCAACATTACCACCATGTCTCTACTTTCTATACTGGGGACTTTTATTACATGTAGCTGAGAGTTTTGGGGCAGACGCAGAAATCAAAAAACAACAACACTGTTTTGTTAGTATCTCTTCAAATGTAGATGCTGAAAATATGTAACATTGTCACTGTCCTGTGGAAACCACGTATCTCCTAAAACACCAACTATTCAAATATTCATGAGCTCAGAAAAACAGCCCTGTTTGCTTGTCTGACAATGCATTTTTCAGATTATACTGGTTTATTTATCTTAAGGACCCATAAAAGAATATGAAAATAAAAATACAATGTTTTCATTAGACAACAATAAATATATAGTGTATCTGGTAGTATATCAACAGTACAATATTGTTTTCATACAAGCCCATGTAATCCTAGAATTGCTGAGATTTATGCTTGGTCTTTTTTTTCAGTAGGTTTAGTCAAACTTGCATTCGCACTACCACTTAGTAGTAGTAGTGAAGCTGGACATTTCATTGGTTATTGCGACAATAAATACACTAAAAATCAGCATCACACCAATCTGTAATCCTAGTTTATGTGTTTATTAAATATATCCACAGAAATATGTGGATTATACAATTGAAACGATTAGTCAATTAATCGTTTAGGTCATTTATCAAGCAAAGACGCCAAACATTCTCTGATTCCAGCCTCTACACTGTGCGGATTTGCTGCTCTCCTCTGTTTTATATCATTGTAAATTGAATATCTTTGAGCTCTTGGCTGTTGGTCAGAGTAAACAAGCAATTTAAAGACATCAAATTGGGCTCTGGGAAATTGTGATGAGCATTTTTCACTTTTTTCTTACATTTCATAGGCATAATGATTAATTAATTTATCAAAAAAATAAACAACAGATGAATCCATATTGAAAATAATCATTAGTTACGACCATACGTGATTATATCGGTGCAAAAAAGTATATATTGACATGATATTGACATAAATACTGACAACAATAAATACTTTTAACTGACTATCGCCCCATAAGGTAGCCTGACAGCCGATACACAGTGAACTCCAAAGTGGACGCTCTCAAAAGCATGTATTCTGAATTGGTCCGATCAATGAAACCAGGTTCAACAGAATTTGCAAACACCGCTTTATATTTGTCATCCAACAGAACACAAATAGGATTGGACCCAGACTTGGCTGAGGAAGAGAGGTGTGTGGGAAGGAACAGGCTGCGCTCACACAATGAGGAAACGAGGCCGAGAGGAAAGAGATAAAGAATGGCCATTGACAAGTTTGCAGTGGCTGGTGTGCAGGTTGAGTCAAGTTCACTGGGACATGATTAGTGATTCTGGCTCAGCTGGCTTGTGCAATTTTTATACAGGGCTACAACACAAGCATTGTCACATGCATGAATGTAGACAGGCGAAGAGATGTATTTTCTAATCAACAGGAAAGAGAGTCAGTGTGTGTTTGCATGTAGCCTATGATTTAGCGCGTGCATGTACAGTATATATTGACATTAGTGTAGCCATGGTATAACAAACCCAGTCTCTTGTACTTCAGGCCTGTCCCTCTTGTTAGCTCACGCTACCACTCCACAGAATTTGCTGAAGCCAACAAGCAAACAAGGCAGCAGTGTAAGATTGAATGGAGCCACGGAGGCCTTATCATGACACGTTTTCCACTATGCCAATACGCGGAAGCCCTTTAGAAACACACCCAATTCGACCAGGTTACAGCCTGACATGTGTCGCCCTTTTAATTCAAACTTAACGTGCTGATCATGAGGAAAACTTGCAATTCACGACAATCAAAAACATCACGTACTAACTGTCAAAACGTCTAGTGACACACCATGACATTCCGATAAAGTCAACAGGTACTTGCTACTGAAATAACACCTGTGAAATTAGCTTGAGCCACGCAGTCATTTATCCCTTCACTTCACTTCAGATCACAGGCTCTGTAGTACAGTGATACTGTGGAATAGTGTTGTCAGTAGAAAGTAGTAATGACAGCTCTTACTACAACAGGATCTGACATGGAAATGTGATGTATTAGGGTTATGTCTGTTCATACGCATCTATTTTTCTGGAGTATTTAGGTTTATACCATTCAAAGATAAACCTCAGTCAAACTACCAACAGCAGATGTTGCACTACAGATGCTGCAGCTGCAATGTGAATCTATTAGTGAGCTTCAGTGTTTGTTCTCGTACCGATCCAACTTTTTTTCTCCTGAATGATACAGATTCTGATACATCAACTTAGGGTATCTGCCGCTACTGATTCCCCCTCTGATACCAGTACTCTCTTTTTTTCCAAATTTAAGTACAGTGTACCCCACTGCGAGGGACTCACTGGAATTATTTTTATGCAAGGTAACATGAGGCAAGGGATTGGCGTGTTGGGTCTGAGGCCCACCATGGCTGAACAGTTTGCTCATTGCAGAAACAGAATTTTATAATGACACTGATGAAAAGACTGTATTTAATCTGGGTCGGTCACGTGACGTCATGGACGATACCTGATCCATTTAACAGGTTCTGATCATCTTTGGACCCATTTGTTTTTCAGTCACAAACCTGACCTATTAAGAGCTTGCTGCCAGCTGAGCCCTGCTGCCAGACTGTGGGGTAAATAAAACCTGTGCAGAGTGCAGCTCAGTAGTCCTTGCCACCATTCTTTCAAAGCTCCCAAATGCGATCTCCAAAATAAGCTGCATTGCTCCAGATTTAAACTAGTACAACCTCTCTTTGTGTGTCTCTCTTTTCCCGCGCTCAGGCCTCTTCTGTGTCTGTTAGTTTCACTAACACAAGTCAAGTTTAGTGTTTCACCAAGGACTTTGTTTTAGGGGGAGTCCCCATGTACTCAGGTTTAACCCACATGCAGTATTAGTGTAGGTTTGTTTTCTTAGTGGCAACAGTGAAGACAATCAGGCTTCTATTAATACAATACATCCCCACCACATAGGGAAGACACGTCAAGGGAATGCAGTGCTTACACAGAAACTGTAGCCTAAACATGAACCCTTGTGTTAATGCATTATGTGTGAGGGCCATATTAATGCAAGACACATTGTAAATTGTACAATGTTACATTCTACATGATCCTGTCACAAGGTCAAATTCTAAATCCTGTGCTCATGGAGTGAATGATAAATGGTTTCTTCCACTCTACAACTACAGCACACACTGCTGCACCTGAGGGCCTTGCTCAAGAGCACTTCAGCTGCAGTCCTGACTCCACCTTAAGGCCCGCAGCAGCTTCACATAAATCAGCCAAGAGGGCAGCTTCATCAGTAAAGGAGGGATGTTGACAGGGAAGATAATCTGCCCTCATCCCCAGCCACACCTATTAACTGAACTCCAACCTCACTGGATTCTGAGTCTGCTCCACTGCAGAACAATAAACCCACAAAGTTGACATTATAAAGTATCAGTGGCCCCGTGGCCTCTCTGTCAGCTCGCCACCCACCATCAACCCCCACTACACCAGGGCCGCAGCATCCATCCCGCCCAGCAGCAGCAGAAGCAGGACTCACCCAGTGTTTTGACTGCGATCTGCCGCGTCAGAGGCGGCGGCAGGTTGATGCAGACCAGATCCACATCCTGATGCAGCAGCACGTCGTCGATCCGGTTGGTGTAAAACGGTACGTTCATCTCCTTGGCCAGCTCCTCCGCCTCCTCCTGCGTCCGGCCCCACAGCGCTTTGACGGCGAAGCCCTCATTCTTCAGCAGCGGGATGATCACCCTGGCGGTCAGGCTGGTGCCGAACACGCCGACCCCTGGAAGCATGGCTCGGGTTTAATTGTCTGATCTGGTTCTGCCTGTTTTCAGTTTGTCTTTACAGCTCCGGGTGAAGCCAGACCTGCTGCTGCAGCAGCGGCGGCTGGACGGGAGGGAAGAGGCGACTGGGACCGTCAGGTTGGCCATCCACCTGCAGCCAAACACCCGCTGTGCTGCATTTTCCCCGTCGCTCCGGCTCCGCGATCGGGCATGTAATGTCGTTATTCCAACCGGAAAAGGATCCAAAACCAGATAGAAAACCGAACCAGGCTTCCTCAGCGTTAAAAAGAGAAATTCAAATGCACCATTACGGTTTTCACCTCGTCCACGTCTGACAGCGATCAGCGCACTGACTGCGCTAAGCAGTGAAGGGCATATCGCCTCCTTCTTAGGCTTGTTATTCCGTTTCCAGCAGGACCCTCCCTTCAGATAAAGCGAGTCGGAATAAATGAGAGCCAGGAAGGTGCTTTATCTGACGGCATGCTGACAGAAACACAGCCGGAGGATCCCGCGGCGGCGGCGGGGGCAGCCTCTTGTGCTGAAGGCTACTGTTGGTGTTGCAGCTCAGACCTGCGCTGTCGAGTCAGAGTCAGTGACACGGCGACAGGAAGCATTACTGGCAGAGGATTTTCAAAATTAAAGCTTTATTGACAAGCGCAGTATTTTTCATTGTAGTTTATGAATGGAATATGAAGGGAAAAAAACTGTAGGTATGTAAAAATACACGGATATGCAGTTCTGTTTTATTTTATTTTATTTTGTTTTCATTATATATCCTCAAAGCACAAGAAAATGTAAAGCAGTCGGTATTTGGATGACCAACCATCTCCGCCACATAGACACAATTATACAGTAAATGCTGCAATGCATTTTTGTGTTTGTTAGTTATCATAAGCATGGTGTCTCTAATTATCATTAGAAGACAGTTTAGACTATGTTGAGACAGCAAAATGACACCACTTAATTTGGACTTTTCTTCTGCCTGTTATTAGTAAAATTATTATTCCTGTATTTATCTATTTAGTTATTGATGATGTCATTTTTTGTCCTCCACACTGTTCAGCGATGCCCTTGGTTTTCAAACAGTCTGGGTCAGTGAGCCTTCAATTCTGAATTGCATAGGAGTGCTTGGATCCTTTTATACTTGTAAGTCTAGTTCTTCTCCTTCTTCTTCTTTTTATTAGTTGCAGTGGTGTCATTACATATGTTCCACTCTTATTTTTATGGCTACCTTGGACAGTTTCCGGTCTTTTTCTGTCTATCTTTGTGTGACTTGACGTAGCTCTTACCGCGCTCTCCTCCCCAGTTTAACTCTTCTGTTCCTGGTCAGAATCAGGCGGCCTGGCCCACAGAGAGAAGTGTGCTGTGCGGTGGAGTTATTCTAAAGAAAATATTAAAAATGAACAAATGAAATATAAGCTCATGTCATGGTGTAAGTCTGTCAACAGTCACTATACAAATTTCAGGTCAACAACCGTAATAGCACTCACTGTAATAGCCTCATGATGTGCCAGGTGAGGTTAAAGTGCACTTGCTGTACTTTATATTATCTTTATCTCATCATTTATGTGCTGTAATATTCACAACTCTAGGAACATATTTTGGTGAAGAATGTTCTTTATATTCTTTTAAAATCTCTTTAAGGGAGAGTGATGCTATTTTCAGATTAACAGTGGTTCGAGGAGTCCAACAAAAAGGTTTTATGCATATTTCTGAATGAAAACATTTCATTTTTCCTTTTTACCATGCAACAGGCGTCAGTAATCTGCTGTCTCTATCCTGGTTGTTGAATGTTGCCTGTATTTCTGCCAGACACACCTCATTAAGAATCTTTATCTCTCGTAGTCTTTCATTTCAGCCTACTAACACTCCACCAAGCACTACTGTCCAGCTTTACTCACTCAACTGCGCAGGGAACTGAACCCCTAACCCTACACTATACTGCACCCTTTACGCTCCATAGAACCGTGTAACACAGCCTGACAGGATGCAACAAGACAGAAGCTGTCAACGGGAAAGACGTCATTTTTTAAAGGTTTAAGATGTGATAGAGTCTTCTGCAGCAGGGATCAGAAGCCTCTGAAGTGAAGAGAGGATTTGAATATCATCATGGCTGAGTCCACTGTGTGCTGCGCTCCTCCTCACATCATCTTCCCCTGGGTTTAATAGAGCGGACACCTCGCACACTGTGGCCTCTCTCAGGATTTTGCCACAGCAGTTGATCTAGTAATATTGACCTGAAGTGACTGTACAGAATAATCTTTTAAATCTATGAATATGTCCAATAATAAATACAAAAATGCCTGCTTTTACTGCACTTGGCAACTGAAGTGACTCTAATTCTGGTTGCATTTTTTGGTCAAGACGATTAAAGATCTTAATAAAGATTTTTTTTTTTTTTTTAGATAATCTTTACTCTAAAATGTTGTATTGTACAATGAGCAGCAGCCATTGTTGAAGCTGCAATTTACTGCAACATGAGATGGCCACAACCACAGCCACACCAGCAGACTAAAATCAAGTCCTCTCACCCTCACATCTGACTTTAATTTAGCTTTTTCTCCTGTTTATGTTTATGTTCAGTTCCAGGAAACTTTCATATAATTAAACAGCTAACACAGTTAGATTTTGCATACGTTTATTAGCATTTCTGACATACAAAGATAGCATATATACCAATACCATAGTTTTTGGTATTGTCAGCATTATTTTTTTATGTTGCATTGATATCATTTTTGGACTTATATATGTGTATATTGGAGTCTAGTCTGTCTGGTGTTTATTTCCCTGTAAAACATCATACAGGAGTTAAGTGGCACCAACACATTGTTTTTATCATTAACTTAATGTGAATATATAGGTTTTGTTAATTTTCAGTTAATTCAACTTTAAATTTCTAGTTTCATTTTTAGACCACTTCACAACTTATAAACATAAATTCTTCTGACTTGAAGTCTTTTGACTTGAAATGACGAGTTAAAATAAAGTTTCTATAAAAACAGGCACTACCGTGTGCATGATTGAACTTAATGGTGAACTGTGGAATTTAAAAGTGATTTTAACATTCCTTGTTACTCACTAAAATGTGTGTATCCGTGAGGTCTAACAAATGTGTTGAGTGCATTTCCTCACTCAAAAAACATTTTTAAAATATTGGAATTCACGTATTCTTTACATCCATGTTTACTTGCTAGCGGTTTTCTACTTCACTGTTATTGTTGGCACATTGATCAACAAACGAGGGGCAGGATGTGAATTGTGCCAGCCACATGCTCACACGCGTGCACAATACAAACTTGTAAAAACATTGCTCTGTAGCTCTAGTGGTCAAAAACTACACATGGTACCGTTAATATCTGATATATCTGATCTTATATCTGTTTCTTTTAAACTTATTTTCTCAACTTCAGAGATTTTAACTTCATTTAATTTTCATTACAATAACTCATGAGCCAACTTTGAGCTAATTATTCAAGTTTTGTTCAGTGAACTCATATTTTTAAAGCAGCAGGGGAACTTTAAAGTTGTTCTAAATATGAACCAACATAACATGTTTTACAGCCTTGTGGTTATTTTAGTTTCGTCCACCTCTCAGGTGTCATAATGGTTTGGCCAGCCAGTAGCTATATATGTTCCCTTCTTGTGTCATTTAGTTAGGTTGGCCTGTTTTGTCTCAGTTCAGTTTTGCTGTATTTTGTGTATTTTGTGTGGTCCCTAACACAAAACATCCAAATGACAGCCTTTTGTGACGGCCTCTGCTGGCCTACAGCTGATGGGATTAATCAACACCATTTCCGTGGATGGAAAAAGCTGAATGTCAAAGCTTGAATCTGTATGGGCGCAAGCTTACAATATTACACTGAAGTGCCCACGTCACTTAACTCACTAAGTTCTTTTTGTTCATAGTGGTAATGCTGCCGCTGCTGGGAATCACTGAGGATATCTGTACAGTTTCGACACACACCAGGTCGTGCTGTTAACATCCACCCTCTCCTATCGATTTGGTCAACAACGCACAGAGGAAACAGAAGAGAGACAGACAGTACTTTGGACTGTGCAGAGAAAGTGGTGAAAGGCAATCACAGGCTGCAAGAGGTCAATGGTCAGCCAAGGACAAAGCTCAAGGGTGTGCTTGTGAGACAATTTTTGGCAGAACATGTCCATTTCCTTGCTACAGTATAATCAAAGAAACCAGCGGCTGAAGGCTTTTTGAACACTGGATTATTTGGTAACAGGATTTAGGTCCAGGGTGTTGTTGCAATCAGCTATACATAACTTCCTCCTTAAGTTACAGCAATACGTCTTACAATAAGCCCAGGAGAAACTATTAGCTTTTAAAAGAAGTCAATACTTTTCTCTGCACTATACATAATGAGTGCATATTCAGTAATGCTGATAATATTGGTAATGTATAAAGGCCAGCTGATGTAACTTGTAAAGGATGAACTATAAATTCTGTAAACATGAACAGCATCATGTTCTAACACAGTCTCTGGTTTGCTCTCCCTCTTTTTTCTCTGTCATGGTCACGCTCTAATTGAATCAGATGTTGGTACGGTTTGTTTGTGTGAGACAGAGCATGTGACCAGTCGGGGTCAGGCCCGTCGGTGCTGGAGAGCTGATTGTCCACTTAGATAGAAGGGGAGGTGCAGATGGGGCAGTAGGAGGCTGACACCTCCCACAGCAGAGGGGCTGGATAACCTGACAGCCTGTTGCAAAGAGAGAGAGGCCATGTGGGTGGACTGGTACAGGCCTGTAAACATATCACTTTGTTGACATGCATTTGGAACGATATCTCTGGAGGTCACCTGATACAAAAATGTGCCTGTGCTTGATTTGGCTCAGAGATAAATCTCTATATCAGTCTCTGTCATCAAGCTGCAGCATGAAGCCAATTTCAAAGGAAGGCAACGCTGCCATCTAGTGGATAAATGTTGTTCCACCAATCTGAATCCTAGTCCAATAGTACGCCTTCCCTAACTGTGTTTCTGAATGATTCTGAGTTTGTTTTGTTCAACAGGAGTTTCATTCTGCAAACTAACAAAACTATGAGGATCTACTGCAGTGTTATCCAACCTTTTTTGTTTATGACCCCTTAATATGAAGCTATATCTTCTTGTGACCTCTCGTCAAAAGTTGCATGTCTATGTGAGCAGATAAACTGGAAGTGTAATTTTCCCTTCTCAGATTGTTTCATATTAATAATTTTATAGGCATAAAAGAGTAAAACTACAGTGTTGTCAATAGAGAAAAGTCCAATTAAATAAACATACATTTTGTGTATTAGAATTTAGGTTTTTCTAAATCTTGTAGGGGTCCTGATCCCCAGGTTGGGAACCTCTACTGTATGTCTACAGCTGTATGAACAGTCTAATCTAACTGTGGCAAGAAGTTTGCCAGAAAAGGGCAGTCACTGATTTTTACCAATCTTAAAAATCTGCAAATCAGTCTAAACTGTTCTAGCTCAAATTTATGAGGAAGTGATTCACAGATCAGGCCTGGACTCGTCTGCTACGGGCCCCCGGGACAAAAGTGAGCTGTGGCCCCTGTTTAGCCCAGAGCCAACCAGTATTATTGGAAGTAGAAGTACTTTATTAATCCCTCTTTGGGAAATTCAATTTTTTCACTCCGTTATTGTTCATTACACACACACAGTTGTGGAGAGATGCCAGAGTGATGGGGCTGCCACATAGTCAGGTGCAGTTAAGGGTTTCAAGGGCACCTATCCAGCTACCAGTCGTATCATGGTCCATGCTGGACTTGCTAAAACTAACATGCTTCTAAAAAAATGAAGCGTTCTCTCAACCAGTGTGACTAAAATCAGGACGCAGACAAATTGTGGTTTATTCAGCACTTTTAATAATTACTTAGAGAGGCACAAATACAATTTACAGGGCCACCTTCCTCTATATGTGCACCCACAAGTGATTTCCTGTTCCAGCCTTAGAGGCCTGCCAGCTGAGCCGGACAATAGCAGAAACACAAACAGCTTCACCTCACAACAGTGTGCACAGGAACACACGCACTCTCACACACACACACACGCACACAGTTCTGCTGGTTATACGTAATATCAGTTCTGAAAGAGAGATGTGATTGAACAAGTTTTTATTTCTTCAGCCGTGCCTCAGCGACACCTTGAGGTAGATAACATTCTGCAGTCACCTCAACCATTAGAGCTGTGAAACACACACTGCTGAGAATCCTATTTACCTCCAGAAACACTTCTTTTTCTTTCTATTTAGCATTATCTGTTTAGGGTTTCATGTATTTTATGTTTTCTTTATGCAAAGCTACTGGTATTCAGCTCAGTAACAAAGAAACCTTTTAAATAATTTACCTTTTTAACTTTCAAAGTGTCAGACTTCTTAAAACTAGACAATTTAGGTTTATTTATACAGAATTATGTTTCATCTTTGGTGGCTAAAATAGAAAACTGAACAAGGAAACTGATATAGTTTGAACTTCATATAGTGAGAGTTATTTAAAGCATTCATTTGTACCCTGGTTGCTTCACTCAAGTTTCTTAATACTTTCAGTCCAGGGTGCCACTGTATCCTGAGGGGTTTTCACTCCTGTGTGTGTTTCTGGTGGATTGAACGAGACACAAAAACTTGACAACTGCTGCCGTTTTCACACATACCGCCTCTCTGCCTCCTCCCATCAAAATCACACTGAAAATTAACACTTAAAGTAACAGAAGATCAATTATAATGCAACAAACACTACAGAGACCATACCTATATAGTTACACAGGCATACATCAACAACTGAACAGAACACAACAAAACACGGATGTTGCATAACTGAAGATCAGACGTTTTCATTCCCCTGCAAAGAACTGCAGGAAAATACGACTTTCTGCTTTACAAAATACTGCACAGCTAATTTGAAAAAGAAACTGTGGAGGTACACATGAGAAAGGTTGAATGAGTTGTCCTTCTTTCCTCTCACACACGTCATTCTTGTTGCAGCATTTAGCCCATGTTACATGGTTTGAAATGCCCTGGAAAGTGCACTATTAGTTGCATTTGCTCAATGTTTCATATCCAGAATTTGAACGGAATTCTGGCAGGGATGAAGAGCTCTATTAATAAATAAATAATAATAATTGTGCTTTTAATTTTTTAGGATTTCCAAAGATTGTCAATGTAAAAAGCGTGTGGCCATGCTCTGAGATGCTCTAATAATACTTCCACAGTTTCTTTTAGAGTCATTTTGGCACTTTTTCTCCTTTTTCTACTCAGTCTGGGACTCAAAGCCTAAAGATCTTTGTTTGGTAAAATATTATAAAAACACAATTGAAACATGAGTATTAAACTGCCTGGAATTACTTGCTGTCTGCATCCTTTTTCGTGACCCCGTGAGCTCATTTATCAGTATCTCAAAATGTAGTGATGTATTGACCAGTAGAAGGTGTCACTGTAGGCGATAGAACCAGGTGAGAGTACACACTGAATTAAATGCTGAAAGGTCGGTAGTGCAAAGTCATGTTGATATGGGAAGAATTATACTAATTTATACGTGTCAATTTGTGCTTTTACATTTTACAGTATACTTTGTTAAATGGCATCAATGTTTGAGGGCAAATTTAAGATTAAATGTGCTAACCGATTAGCCAATCTACTTTCATTAACCTACTGCACGCTGTCAAACAGCCCTTGGATAAAAAAAAATCTAGTTATTCGCAACTGAGCACTACTTCAGACACCATAAATATGTATACATGTGCATTCAATATGTCATTTTATAAAGCTTACAAAGGGTCCTAGAATATTAATTATGGCTATTTCCCTATTAAAACAATAGTGTTCTTTGAGGGTGGGACATGATGACCAATGGTCAAGTGTAAGTACCTGATTTCCACCCACTTAACAGAAGGTGATCCAACATCTGGTGCACGTTCAACATCCTCCCGGCCGGTCCGTCACTATATAATTGACAAGGCGAACAACCACAAGACACTACAACTACAAATGCTGCTTTAGTGAGGACCTTCCAGCTACACACCTGACTCTTTCCCTTTCTGTAGTTCTGACTGAAACCAGTTATTTTAAATGAAACATTTAGCACAAATGGTAAAGCAGACCATACAGATCACCAAACTGTATTTGATATTGAAAATTCAGGATGTGTTGTTATGAGTGACCTTTCTCCACTGAGTTCACAGCCATTCTGTAACTTGTCCTCTCTGTGCATGTGTTTCTCAGGTCCAGCAAACGTCTCTGCACCTCCCAGAGTCAAGCACACCAGACAACATGAAAGACTACGGGGCTCATATCAACAGTACACATTCACGTCTTTGCTTATCTTTACACAGTGAGTGCCAGTAACTTGACAACATCAACACAAGAGGGAAAGAATATGAAAATGTAACAGAACGTGACATTGTTTTCAGACTTAAATGAACAATATAAAGTGTCTCTATGCTCTATCTTCCATGTGAAGGGGAACTGTGGCCCAGCGTGGACACACACTGTGCTCGCACTCTCAGCCAGTCGACTGATTCAACGCTAACTGTTTCCTTCATCCTGAGGTCCTTCAGACCATCTGTCAATCACAAGTGGTCCCGCCTTTCAACAAACCCCGTCCTTTATAAAAACCAACTTAGGCTTTTTCTCCGAAATGCCCGGTGACCGGCAACCATGGAAACAGCCCATGTGTGCAGGGTGGGGCGTGAGAGTTGTTTTTAAGAGTAGATGGTGATGACTTCACGGCCACCGCCTCGCACCAGCAGGACACGGTTCAGACCCTCGAGGAGAACCTCCAGGAACTCCATGTCTGAGAAGACAGCCGTCAAGGTATAAAACATTCAGAGACATAAACAGAGAGCAGCACAGTAGCAAAACTCTTCATCAGTGAGCATTCACTACACTAGACATTAGAATGAATTTGAATGGTAGTAATTGAACCTGCAATAACAGATTCTTTCTGCCACTTGGAGGCACTGGAAACAAGGTGAGAATACAACAGTGACGTATCACCTTCGAAGTTGACATGGTGAACTTGTTTGCAAACAGTTCAATATTAACTCTCTATTAGCTCTTTATTGGTCTCTACTGACTAACTCCTGAGGGAAATATCTTGCTCTTTAGCTGCTAAATGTGTCTGTCTGCTGTTTGGTGATGAACAGGCAGTGTACAGTGGCTTTTTAGAATTTTTTCCACTGAAAACAGCGGCCTGCTTCTGCTGCTGGAAATGATGCTATGAGAGTGAACCAAAACAGTAGAGTTGTGAAAAGCTAAACAATGAGCTGAACCGTATAGCCGAGGGGAGCTACAGATTCAGCTGATCATCACTACAAGCAACCCCTTTCACGTTGTTTTTAAATTGTCATTTGATACATTGTTATTATTAAAATATTGATTGTAGCTGCTTTAAGGATACAGTTTTCATCTCCTCCCCTGTTCCTAGGGGGTCCAGGCATGTTGAGCAGAACCAGGTGAGCTCCCTGGGACTTGTTGACCACCACCTCGTTCAGCTTGATAGCTGTGTGCATCCGACGGACATTTGACTGGTTCCTAGTTTGACAAGAAGGTCACAGTGAGAACGGATAGCACTGAAGAAAACAGTAATAACCAGACTCAACTAAACCAAACCCTAAATTTCATTAGTGATAACACGGAGGAACAGTCATGATATTAGGTGGTTGCTGGGACTTTTTCAGTTGTTTTGAGACCAGTGCAAAAACTGTACTGCAGCCCTGATAACTTCATCAAATGTAAAACTAGACTTGCACTCTCTGTATACTGGTGGTCTGTAGAGATGTTGATTCAGGTCATCTAAGAATCTTTTAGCTTTATGCTGGCCTACACTACAATAGGCCTTTTTCACAGTATAGGTGTCCCATGGATTTCCCAGTTCCATACTACACACTGATTCTAAGGAGGTTTTGAGTTTAAGTTAGTATAAAATGGTAAAGTAGGTTGATATTTTTGTATACTAACTGCTGAAATAGCATGTATGATGATTAGTATATAATACACACTGTATAGAATTAGTATGTAGTATGGATTTGGGACACAAGTTTTGACTTGTCATAGTAAGAAAAGCACAGGTGTTACTAATAACATAAACGATGGCTCTGTTGTCCCAGTAAGCCATGACAGTGTGACAGTGAGCCAGCATGCACACTACCAGGACCCTGGAACTGAAGAAGCTAAATGGAATTCAGCCATTTTCATTTCATTATTTACACCTGTGCTTTTCCTACTGTGACATGTCAAAATGTCTTCTGTGGCAATATGGCAGCATGCCTGGTTAAACAGGAGCTGCACACTGGAAAATCCTTTCAAAAAGGTCAACTCTTTTAGCTGGCGCTTGCTTATGCCCTCCTATTCAAATGAATAAAACCTTTATTTACAGAGTAGCCAAAAAACTCACTGAGAACAAGCTCTCCTTTTCAGGAGTCTCTTGTTTATGTGGTTATACAATGGAAAAACTAATGTAACAGGAGGGTTTTCTGACATCACTAATACACTGTGTACTTGTAGAGAAAACATCTTCACCAGTATAACACATAATCACATACATTAATAACGTGTTGTCGAGGAGGAAAGTCTCCTGTATATTAGCCTCAAAACAAATGAGAAAACAAGGCATTATATTAAGGGACTGAAGCGTATTGAATTTCAAATAAAGAGGCAGCATTTTAAGATAAAATGGACATGCAGTATCACACATGATGTCATTTTATTTAGTTATTTAGTTTGTCAGAGCCAATTATACATGCTGTAGTCTTTCAAACTAATTATATTCTGTTTATTAATAGTTACCCCTGTCACAAATGGCATCTTCCATCTCCTATCTCTTTCAATGTTGCCTCTTTATCATCACCTTCACAATGTTAGATCACAAAGCAATAAAGCATGTGACGTCAACTGCCAGCAGCCAAATTACATCAAGACAATTTCACAAAATTCTGCTTTCCATTTTACTGAATAAGACAAACACTTAAGACCAAATGAAAATTTTTTTTGTATTTGCTAATCACTTTGAAAAAGGTAAATGGAAAGCAAATTTGCTCATGCATACGAACAATGTCATAAATATTACATGCAAGTTAAATCAATGGAGGCTTTTCACCAACATACGCGGACGCAGACATACATACATACACAGAGGTACGAGCACATGAGCTGGAGGACACTGAACAAAGCTACAGTCACCACAGCAGCAGTACACACATATGGCCTAGGGCAAAGAGAATGCGACTTACAGACTCTCCCACTCTCTAGAAGGAGGAAAATGGGACAAAACAACAAAAACAGGCTTAGATGCTTCATACATCAGCTTTCCAGCCCTCTCCACCACACTGCATGCTTCCAACTGTCCCAAACGACTTGTCGTGACACCCAAAAGTGACCCACGTAAACCCCAGAAAGTGACATGGAGCCGTTTGATGTGTATGGTGAGGCTTTGTGAAAAAGTAGCCTCCATTTCTCACTGTCCTGTGAGACTTTATGATATGTTTACAACGACTAATTTGAATCACAAACTTTATAAGCCAATATAAGTGGACTGGGACACACCTGATGAAGTCCGCACACTGATAGTATGGACAGTATGGGATGAGAAGGTGTTAGTCTAAACAGCAAAAAGGTGTGCATATGGTCTGCGTGGTCGGGCCATGCACGAAGACTGAAATGGCTGGAAGTGTACACGCATGCGCACACACACACCAAATGCAGCCTGATTGCACACGCCATGCAGACAGTTGTCCCATTTCACCCTGTCAGACTCATCACTACTACTATTACAACTACTACTACTACATCTACACATGCTGTCCTCCTGCACTGAGGCTTTGGCACCATCCTGAAGTATTGTCAGTACTGTAGGTGCTGTGGTTTACTCTTCAGATCCTTCTAATACTTCATATATTTTGACATTTAGAACTGTCTCTCACAAGGCAAATGCAATAACATCATGTTTTGTACTACCACATTTACAGTATTTTTCAGTAGCATATACAGTAGACTTCCTCCCATTTGGAAATGGACCTTAAAGTCACAGATCTACAGCGAAAAAATTTGCCTTCTTTTTAGTTCTTAAGCTACAAATGTACAGAAGTTGTTTGTAGGGTGGTGTTCAAACAAACTTATACTTACGGTTTCATGTTAAACAGGTCGCGTACAGCCACGCTGGCATTGCACTCTCGGTTACGATTACGCTCTGTAAAGAGCTTGTCTTTGGTCCAGGTCATGTGAACCCGCTCCGGCCCAGTGTTGGCCTTGTCATTTATCGTGGCGTGAGACGCTGTGTTTCTGTCATGGATGAGCTGGGCCTGGAAAGGAGGGCAAGAGAAGCATGAGGGAAGTGAGTATAAACCAGGAGATACTTCAGGGGAAAGTGTGAGATGAAACACAATAAACAGAATGGAAGAAGAGATGGAAACAAGGAAAGGTGGTAACAAAAGAATAGCCAGGATGCTAAGGAACGATGAGAGGATGACAAGGAGGTGATGCGATTTCAGAGTCCAAGATAATGCGAGAAAGACAAAAGAAAGTGATTAATGGAGGGAAAAAGGGGAAAAAATGGGGAAGGTGGAAGGTGAGAAAGGAATCAAAAACAGAGGTGAATAAATAGTGCAAAATGTGACAGATTGTCCAGTGAGAAAGCAAACATGATGGACAATTACAAACCGGGACCAAGGAAGAAGGGAACCCAACAACTTTCCTTCTACAAGTTGATGAGAGTTGGGCAAAACCATGCTAGAGAATTATGGGAATAATACAAACCTGTTCAACAATCACAACAACACACATGGACCATAAAAGAACACATTGGGCATCACGAGACAATGTTACTCTGAACAGGCTGAAGGTCCCGACAGGGGTTGAAACACAACATTTATGGGTGATGTCATCCAAGTGTTCAAATTGGATACAGGGCTTCCAAGGATTATTACACATGCTCACCATGTTACTTAAACAAATATAAAGCAGGTCTATAAGCCTATAATGCAGGGATAGTGCAGGAATACTACAGCACAGCAGAGAGTATTCGAATAAAATATAATTTGATTTCATTACATTTGACAACAACTTTGTTCACTTTTGTGTCTGAGCTACAGAGTACAATGTCATCAGTTACATGACAGATGGGTTTATTAGCATCTGTCATCATAAAGATATGGATAACGGCCTCTGTGTTCACTGGTACCAGTTCATATTTGACAAATGATAAAACAGCAGGCTGACTATGTAACATATTTTGGGTTTCCTGGTTCAAATATTCAGTTTTTAATATCTTCATTGTCTTTCCAGGTAGATGGGGGGCTAGGTTGTAAATAACATGCACATTCTTCTTTAAAGGATGCTTGTTCAGTTTCTGGAAGATATTGCTCTAACTATTATGCTTGTTGACTACTAGCTGCGACTGTTTGTACAGTTTGGACACTGGTTACAGGTATGAATGGCATGAGGGTGGGACATGTCAATATGGAGATGACTGGGGTGGTGACTATGGTTAAGCTAAAATGAGAAAAGAGAGCACAGTATTGTCAAGTCAGAATGGTGAGTATAAACTACTCCTGGGTGAAAAAGTACTTATGTACTCTATAGCCTGGATAGTAGCCCTGTGAGGCTGTAATGCTCATTAAACAACAGTAATAAATACTACTAATAATAATAATGTTAAATGGATGGAAAATGGATCCTCTTTACAGTGGCCATGTCTGAAACATGTCAGACTTCATCTAGCTGTACAGTCCAGCTGTACTTGGTGCGCTGACACTCTGTTAGCATGCCAGCATTAGCATTCAGCTCAAAGAACAACTGAGCTTAAGTGGATCATTATGACAGTTCTGGAGACTTTTACTGTGCAAAAGTCATACATCATTTTCAGGCTTCCGAGACAATACTGTCCACTCTTTCTGCTCATATTTTTGGGGGATGAGGTGGGATCATGGGGTAACGGGAAGTTGGGCAGCAGTTTCAGGGTGCAACTGGCTGGTATTCACAAAGCAGCTCTCAATGACTATACAGTAAGTAGCACTACTGTTGGGACAGTCTGGACTTGTGGTTTAGTTGTCAGATGTATAAGATGGATGCTATCTGTAATCATGAACAAGCATCTCTTTCTGGGCTATTCGTGAGCTTGTTTGCCAGTGACCTTAGCAAAAGGGCTAATGGCACTTTTCAGACTTTACAGTGCTACAATAACGGGCTTGTAGTCCTGGGCTGACTACAACTTCACACCGGTGCATTCTATGTAGACCAACAGGTTTTGGCCAGCTGGAGCTGCTCCGGAGCAGCTTTAGCTCTGATGTACATGGTTACTCATCATCTAAGTACCCTGAGGTAGTACTAGTACATTGTATGAACATGGTAAATCGGCCATGAGCTGATGCTATGGATAAGCCCACACTGAGAAGGTTAAAAAGCACAATGGATTATCCAGAGAACAAAACATTTTCCTCTATTTCCAGTTCCACACTGACTTTAGGCATGGGCCTTAAAGTGACGCTAAAGACATGTTTCGGACATTTGTTTTAAAAGAAGCATGGCATGGAATACCTATAGTAACTCCAACTCTTTTGCAGAGAAGATTTGTTATTAAAAAAAGCATTCACAACTAAGTCTCTTCAGCAAAACAAACAAAACAAATACTTGAGGGGCCTTGGTGACAACCTCTACTAAAATCATCTGTAGGTTTTTCAGTTAACAACAAAAAACAACTTTAACTTTTCCTACATGATCATAAAACACAACTGATTCTTGATTAGCACCCCTACTCTCAGGGTATGGTTACGCTTCTCATTTTAAACGTCAGTCTTTATATAATTCAATAACTATGCCCACAAACAATAGCAGTATTACTACTCCTCCATGCTTCCTTCTGTGGATTGATTATACTGTATACGCATCACAGTCTGATGTCCACATTAGATCACACATTTGGGATCAAAATGTACGACTGACCACTTGCACATCTGTTTTTGACATCTGTTATATGTGGGAGTAAAATCAGATTTTCGGAGTCCAAATTTTAAACCACGATGATGATAAAAGTCATTAAAACAGTCAAATGACAAGCGACAACTGTAGCCAAAGATCCAGCTTTGTGAAGACGGGCCTGTGAGTCTAACAGTGAGGGACAGTGGGGTGACAACATCGGCTACCTCATCCTCCTGAGTGTCCTCCATCGGTGAGGACTGCCGGCTGAGGTTCGTGCTCTGGGCAGCGCCCTGGTTCTTCCTCCGGATTGAGCTACGCGATTCGTCAGTGATACTCTGAATCTGAGCGGTGTGGTGTGGCCCGGAGAAGCGATGGCAGATGAATAAGGAAAGGGGCCAATTGTCACATGACGCAGCGGTAGGCCAGATTTTACTAAAATACTGTTGAGATTTAACTATGGAGTCTGTTCTTTATGGAAATAACCTAAAGAGCTTGTTTTACATACTGTATAATCTGACCTGTATCATATTAAAGCTCCTTAGATGGGTTGTGATGATAACATTAACATTGAGCAAAATGCAAACAACATTCAGAAACAATAAATGTCATCTTCTTGAAGATGTTTCTGAGCTGATCTTACTAGTATCTAATCTAAGACACACCATAAAAATACTGCATTCTTTTGTGTTGAATTGGAACGCAACTACAAAAAAAGACAAAGCAAGTAAGTGCAGGGTTGTGTTCAGGTACCTCTCTCTCCCTCTCAGTCCTGGAAAGTTGCATCTGTTTCAGCATCTGAGACCTCTGCTCCATCACCAGTGTCTTCTCATAGGTGAAGGCTGAGATGTCATTATCATGCTGCACAGGAGAGGACAGAAACGCTGTTACCAATACAACAGCCTCCACAGCAGTTTGTTAATTTTCTTTGTCTTTCAGGTTTGTCTTACTGTTTGGCAACCAAACTAATGACTAAAGTCCCAGAAATAGATAGAAATAATAACAACTTCAAAACAGTAAATAAATATAGTTAATTTATAAAACATAAATGGATGAAACTTCCTTGCCCTTTAAGAGTAAAAAATGACCCCAATAAGAGTACAAAATAAGTGGGATTTAACTGATTCTGGGACTGTTCAGCGCTATGTGACAAACTCAATCATTCTAGTACTGAAACTGAAAAAATAAGAAGAATGAAGAATGAGTTTTTTTGTTTTTATCGTGGGTTCTTGATAAACAACATCCTCAACATATGAAGCCACTGTATTAGATGACTATTAGCCTGATTCCAATGGAGTGATGCATCACTACCATTGCAGGATGTAATGCAGTGCTATTCTATCAAACAAAGTCTCACCATCTCCACCACTTCCACTTCTGCATCCAGTCGCAGGTGGTAAAGGAACATCTGGAGATCTTTCTTCATTTGGATGCTGTTGTCATCCATCTGGGCCACAGTGAAGATACGCATCTTACACTTCCTCCACACCTGGAGGAGGGAAAGACAGAGTTATTATGGAAGGAGGTCGAATGGAAAAACAAGTCAGACCGTCAGTCAGGGGTAGATGGATGGATTAGTGAGGCAAAGCAAGAATAAGGGGAGAGGAGGAGGGAAGAAATCATAGGATAGATAGGTGAGTATGAAAGAGAGAGTCTGGGCAGCAACATAAAGAGAGTAATGAAAATTAAGAAAAATGTTTTGCAGGGGTTAAGGGGTCTCAGAGATAAACACAACCCAAGACACACACACACACACACACACACACACACACCAACCTTGTGCTGTCGCAGCAGGAAGGGCAGCAGCATCAACATGCCTCCATCGTGAACCACCCACCACACGTCGATGGTGCCCTCCACCAGGCGGTCCTGGTTGGTGGGGAAATTGTCCACATTCTTAGCCACAAGCAAGGCCTGATGGGCCGCTGTGGTCTCCCTCACCGTCTCTGGATGGATGGAGGAAGAGAAAGAGTGTCTATGAGAGACATGGCCTACTAATCAGTATGTGTTGTCTATGAGACATTAAGTCATTGCCATCTTAATGGAAAGATTGCATAAGCAGATGTGCATATATGTAATGTAAGATGTATTATCATTACTTCCTATGCATTTCTTAAATCAATTTGGATGTAATTTTCTTTCTGTATCCCACTCTGTACCTATGAAATTCCTCCATGACTGCGGGTCATTGGACTGCCTCCAGGTCCCAGGCCAGGCCATTAGGACTGTGTTGTGCTTCATGCCTCCCAGCCCTGCAGACTGGATGAGGTGGGAGAAGCCATCTCTGAGGTTTGAAGACACCACAACATGGCAGAAACCCTTTGTCCGCTCTGCTGACATGGAAGACTTGATGTTCTGGACAGAGAAAGGCAGAAAAACAGCAAACATAAAGGGTGAAGGAGGTAGGAAAGAAAACGGATACATTGCTGATACAGAACTGACTATTGAGAAAAGATGCCATGGCTACTCAATGGCAAATATGTCCTGTTAACTTCTGATAGTACTCATTCCTTTACTGAGCTTAACCCCTACCTCAAAATGAACATCCTCTGTCAACTGGCCATCCTTACACACCCGTCGTAATATTCATTGGTTCATGCTTATCTACACGACCCTCCTTGGTCTGTCCCCCTTCTACCTACTATGCTACTCTTGTTCTGTGGTGTTGAAATGTTTTTTGGATGTGTGCTGCTGTCTGTTTAACTTTTGACATCTCTTTTTCAGCCTGCACCCCCTTCCCTCGAGAGGCTTTGCCTTTTGCAAGGCCGTGATTGTAATTAAAAATTACACTCTCATTAGTATCCATCCAGGACACCTCATAATGATGGGTCTAAACAATACAGCAGTCTGTGTAATCTGGAATTCAGCTTCTGCACATGATTGCTTTTGCAGAAAAACTAATCCACTGATTTAAAATGCTTTTGAGGACACAGTCAATCAGGTTGCAAAAAGGAATCAAATGACTTGCTCACTTTGGCCAGTAGATGGCACAGTTCATCTGCACAGAGTTATGAGAGGCATAACTCTGTAAATCCTGACAGGCACAACATTAGACTGTGGGTTCAGCAGTGAATTTAAAACACTACTACTAAAAGAAACATATCATTTTGTTGATTTTGGCTATAATGCTTAGCAATGGATGGGCTGATAATAAATAAAGCAGTATATTTTATCAGCAACTGTGACCATGAAATCCCACTTCTGGTCGAACAATATACTTGTGCCTGCATTTGCATTTTTCATGTGTGCTTGTGCTTGTCTACCAGTGTATGCATTTCCACTGTACCTGCTCAGCAATCTTGGCCTCTGCCTCTTTGGTGAGATAGGTTCCCTCTATAACATTTCCCACTATCGTTAGGCCTTTCCCTGCCTTCAGCTGAGTGGTGAGGGACAGCAGACGAGGGTGTTTGACTCCTTGATCTGAGTCCAGGTTCAGGAGCACCAACAACTGAGGCCTGGATACATAAGGAGAAAAAAGGAGAGGGGGTTAGGGTTTGGGATTGCATTGCATTGCTTTGCAAGGTGGTGAGGGACAGGAGAGACAGCTTGATCCTTACATCTCAGAAGTTCAAGAACAGCAAATAGTTTTGTGTTAAAAAATGTGACAAGACTATTATGTGTACAAATCACACATTTCTAAGGGCTATAATAGTTTAATACAACTACCTTGTAAAGTAACACCTCTGTGTAAAACACAGTATTTCTTTAGAGTAGGTGTGGCAACATTATTACAGTATTACTGGTTCTCACTCAGCTATGCAGGGAGATCTTATTTGGAGTGTGCATGTGTTACACAGTGCATGTGTTTAACACAAGACTAACAGAAGAGGGCCAGAAAACAGTTACCTTCAATGAGAACCATCTGTATAATTGGAAACATCACATCCCTAAGAAGAGTATCCACACTGAACATGCCAAGAAAGTAAATGAAACTTGTTTGGTTTTTGGACAGGCAGTCTTGCAAGGTCAGCCAGTGCAGGCCTCTGTACAGTATGGAGGCTCGTCAACCTTTTCTGTCAGATTAGGTAGAGGACCAAGAGATTAATCAAATGTACCCTCTGTGTCTATTCCTGTCTCTCTTTTGTCCACTCCAACAGTGACAGATGGCACTATGTCAGCTGTAACCACACCCACATGAAACATACGCACACACACACTCTACCTCCAGTTCTTAGTGTGTGGTGGAGCCTCCTCAAGGCGAATGAGGGCATACCGTGCTGCATTGAGAGAAAGGCCACGGATGCCGTCTCCCCACTCCTTCTCTGCCCTAAAGCCAACAAATGATTGACAATTAATTAAACAGCAAGAAAAAAATAAAATAAATGAGAACACACAGAATGATAAAAACCAATTGTCCTCCACAGTAGCTCAGATGTTAAACGTGTGCACATTCTGCATTTAAAGCTCTATTTCCTGACTGTCAAAACTTTACATTTTTAAGTATAGCAATAATGTCAAGATATCTGATCAAATGTAAGTATCTTAAAACATTTTATATTCTGTACATAATTGTCAGTTTTGTACATTTACCTTTATTCCGCTTTGATTCGGGTTATTTTCCTATGAACAGAATTACTGCATACAAAGTCATTCTTACCCTCTGTATTCAATGTATTTGTAGATGCAGCCAGCGATGACCATGGCCACAATAGCATAGTACCAGGAGGAGATGAACATGAGAGCAAGACATAAGCTCATTCCAAGGAAGGACAGGGCCCTGTAGGAGAAAACATACACTTAACTCCAGTCCATTAACTACATACCCACCCATTAATAGAACAACTCTTTCAGGGTTTCTGCACATTCATGGAAAAGGCTTAATGAAATAAAACCAGTTCAGAATGGACAGCTGAGAGGCTTAGACCTGAAAGTAATATTACGAAATCTACTGCTAACAATGGTGCCGTCCTTTATTGTCCTAAGCCTTTGTCATGGAAGTAATTTCAGTAAAGGCCATCACACAACCCACACTGAACAGGTGTGTCTGTGGTTGTGAAGGTGTTTGTGTGTGTGATTCTTGGAATTTGTTCTAGAAGCTTCATAAGGAAAGTCTCAGTCATCTCAACAGTAGGTCCCTGACGAGTGAAAAAAACCTTACAAACTGTTAAAATTGCAGTGTTTTGAGACCCTCAGATGAACCTCAGAGACTTTCAATATCCATTTCTTGCACTGTGAGAAAGTAAATGTAGAGAGTGAACTGCAGAGAGACAATATACTTGCAAGACTGAATAATTCACCACCCACCAGTGGTAGTATTTGAAGCGTGGTCTCCAGTTAGGCGTCCGCAGCAGGGTCTGAACTGCACAGGCCAGGTTGACAAACAAGTAGCACATGAGGAAAAACCTGTGGAAGGAAGACAATAAATTGAAAAATAATACTCACTCATTATCTAAATCTTCACTTTATGACCTACTGTACATGTCTTTAAGAAGTCAAATACTTGATTGGATGATTACAAATTTTATGTGGTGATCTGATTTTTTGGAAAGAAAGTATGCAATATGATTATGCAAACAGATACTGACATAGAGAGAATAGGAGCCACAGCGTCCAGGGAGGCAATGAGGATGCCGATCTCACAGATCCCAGCAGTCAGCAGCAGAGCCCAGGTAGGTTCTCCGTTAGCTTTCCCATGACCAAACACCTAACACACACAAACACACACACACACACACACACACACACACACACACAGTCAAGTGTGAAAATTGAAGATCAGCACTTCAGGATGAAGACTGCTTTGACTGTATTTGTGTTGACTGTGTGTGTCTAACCTGTAAGAAAGGTACAATGCCATCTCGCGCGATGGCCTGCAGCAGGCGTGGGGCGCCAGTCAAACTCTGCAGCCCCGCCCCACAGCAGGAGAAGAATGAGCCAATCACAATAACCCATGGTGATGGCCACGATAGTGTGCCTATAACAAGGTTCCCCTTCACTGAGTCACCAAATCTGTAGTGCAAAAACAATCATATACATTACTTGGACCACATTTAGTTATTCAGCCATACAACATGTAGGTATGTTGACATAATTTCAAATAGTTAATTTCAATTAACTTAAAGGATAAGTCTGGTAATATTCTTTGTTTTTCTTGTTGTCGACAAATCCTATGAAGAGACCAAAAACAACGATATATCTTAATCCTCTGTGCCATAGAGCTCCATACACTGTAGTTTCTTTTGAGTTGATTCCACATACACTGTCCTGCTGCCAGATATACTCACTATCACACAAAATCCTCAGCTGAAAATTAGTTCCTGACAAATGCACTATTCCCTCTTGTTGTTGATTAATCTTTGACTACAGTGCCCAGATTTAGGAAATTATTTAGCCTCTTTTAAAAAAATGTAAGTATATATTCTGTACCCATTTTTAAAGATTTACATCAATAGGAGTGAACAGGCTTGGGGCTGAGAACCAGACAGGCTGGGGAGAGATGGACTAAATCACTGTTGGTTTTGGTCTTTTTGTGACAATTGTTTGACAATAACAAAGGTAAAGAACATTACCAGCCTATCCTTTAAAGACAAAACACAAGTTCCATAGTTCATAGTATGCAAATTCATTATATTGCCTTGTAAACTCATCTTGACATGTCATAACAAGTAGACAATTTGTGAATGTAAAATACATGGTGGGTCCACGTTTTAATACAATGCATACATCGAGTTGAAATGTGTATGTGATGTGTTGTAAAATACAAAAGTTGTTCACACACTTTTTAGGTAGTACACATGTGACGTAAAAGATGCTTGTACACTAACCTTACACTCCTTATGATAACTGTTAAATTACTAAAAAAGGATTTACAGTACTTCTCATGACCCATAAAAGGATTAAAAAGGAGCTTGAGAGGGTACAGTGGTTACATGAACGCTAAATATTTGCAAGGGACCAAGTCTGTAAAACATCAAATCTGAGTGACTTAGTGACTAGATAATTTTATAATAATCTGCCCTCAAGAGATGATACTTAAAGAGAAAAAGGTGAACAAGACCTAAATTACACAAAATGTGTTCCGTTTTTCTTCCAATTCCTTTTTTAAAAAGGTACATAAACATATCCATTTAGCATAGTTTGTGAAACATAGGTGTACAGTATTTTACATTATGTGCTCCGAGTTAAACTCTTACTTGTCTCGAAGCAGAACTCCCTCAATGCAGGCACCAAATAGCACAACACAGGTGATGTCTGGAAAGCACTGTTCAGGAGAGTAAATTGAATCTATAGCACAAAGTCTTCAGACACGGTGCACACACTTCCCACAAACTAACTGGTGGTACCTGCTCTGTTGTACTGGGCCTCTGCCAGGCTTTGATTCTTGTTCCAGTGGCATCAAAACTAAGTATTCCTGCCATCGGCCTATAAACCTAGCAACTGTGGCAACTGAGAGATAACCTTGCAGCGATATCTGGAAACATTATATCCATCATCTATATAATGACTTGAGGGCCTAGCTGAGAAAGCTAGAAAAACATTTTCAAAGGTACAGTTCTAGCCGTGTGACTGGATTGTCTGGTATCACAAAAAGCTTCAAGGATACAGATGATGGAGGTGGTGACAATAGCCAGGATGGTCCCAACGGGGATGGACTTCTGGGCATCCCGCAAGTCACCTGACCGGTTTGAACCAGCCATGATACCTAGAAGGCAGGTCACAACAGAGAATCAAACATGAAATCTTCAGAAATGAAACACAATTCTATGCTCTGCAATTTTGACCATAATGGAAGTTAAAAACTACACAAATAATTCACACATTATAGTGTGTGTGGGTGTGTCGCTTTTATCATAGTCTCACCAGTGACAGATGGGAAGTAGATGCCGACCAGCAGTGTGAAGAAGGTGGTGATGTCATTGACTACATAGGGCAAGTAGACATCCTGGGCAGGGTCACTTCCCCCAGCTGATGGCAACTTCTTGTTTTCTACCAACATACCCAGAGGGCCATACTCTGACCACATATTGTCTACAAGAGAGACAGAAAGAGAGTAATTAGACTCCAAACAACAAAGGCCATGCACTGTACAAAGCAGTATGTCAAGCAGTATGTAATTCACCCAAAAGAAAATATAAAGTGTCTTCTTTACAGAGACAGAAAACATAAAGATAAAAACTGTATAGTAATGAATATGCACTGAGACAAACATTCAGTAACTAATACTGTAGCAGTAACAAGCAAAAGTAACACATAATTAAATACTTCTATAAAACATATAACTGTTTGACATGATCCAGCATGAATCTGATACCAGTGTCCCTAGAATTAGAAGTGATCCAGCAAATGAGTGGTTGGTACTGAGTGAGCACTGGTAGTTAAAGCAGGTAAAATGGCACAGAGATGCAAACTCATTATATACAGAGGTTCAGACTTCTAAATAGATAAAAAGTTAAATCGATTTGAATCAGTAGGGGAGGAAAAATATTTCAGAGAGAGATGATGAAGATGATATGGTCAAGGAGGAGTTATATGAGAGAGACCGGGTTGGAACAAAAGAAAAAAAAAGTGGAGATGGGAGGAAGCTGACAGATCCAAATAATCACATATGAAATCACTCAGCACCTGCACACGCTTGACCTTCACAAGAACTATGTCAGGAATGCACTTGCACTGAAGGTTTGGAGTAAAACTAGTTTGTCATGGCCAGCAGTTACATAACACGAGGAATGTTCTGAGTTTGCACTCTATTCAATAAAACATTGCGGTCAATGACTGTGTAAATTCCCATTGAGATGTTAGTATTTAACAAACACTGCCCAAGCCTCTCCATTTATCTTTTCTAATAAGTGAATGTGCAATTTGACAGGTTCAGTATGAGAAGTGGATGAGAAAAAGGAAAAGTTCAAGGTTTATATATGGGACATAGTTCAAACTCCACCACATTAGCACACTGCCACTAAAACCTCCAGAGGAAACACTGTGTTCCAACCTGAAATGACTCCGCTGGTCAGCCCAGGGATGCCCTGCACACTGGTCACATTGTTGTTGAAAAAATAGTCGTTGCAGGTGGCATTCAGCTCAGGTCCGTCACAGAACAGCTTCCACAGCTTGGTAGTGACTGTCACATTGTCTATAATCTCCGTCTTAAGACAACGGTCAAAGTTACTGTTCTGCAGAGTACGATTCCCCAACATGCAAACACTGTGTGGAGGAAGAGAGACATTTTAAAATGACACTAACGAAACTACTAAAACTGCTAAAAATACTACTGCACATTGAAATGCCATCTTGACAAGACACTATGGCTGGCAAATCTAGTCTGATGCTATTTTTTACATCATATGGTTCAATACAACACCGGAGGTTATTGTATACTGGACTCACGGAAAGTCCGGTGGATCAAAGATAGTCTTGATGACTCCAGCATAGATGGCAAGGATGGAGAGAATGACACAGGCCAGGAAGACTAGCGCGAGCTTGTTGACATATTTCACCCCTACAAAGACGACCATGGCCATCAGTGCTAGGCAGCATGTGCCATAAACACGCATGTTATTTAGCAGGGCATCCACCTCATCCTCCTTTTTCTCTGCAACAAAGATGGCTGCTTTAGGCACGATGTAGGTCTGAATGGGGAGGGGAGAAAGGAAGGACAAGACAAAAAAAGAAGAAAAAAGAATAAGCACTTATTATCTTGAGTTGAACTCTTTTAACATGTTTTATCCCCTGCACTTGAATAATTTACACATACAGTGAGTTGGAGCAAACAGTAGAGGATAGAAGTAGTCCGCGCACAGTGTTCACTCACCAGCAGAATCTCTATAGTACCCAGGATGTACATGGAGCCAGCGAAGGTTGTGCCCAGGTAGAAACAGAGACCTACAGCTCCACCAAACTCTGGGCCCAGAGATCTGGAAATCATATAGTATGAGCCTCCAGCTGGGAGAAAAGAGAGGCGGCAGAGTGGGAAAGAGTTTGATGAGAAAAAGGAAACTAGCTTCTCTTAAGTCAGTTTTTCAGGAACTAAGGAGAACTTTCTAACACATCCATGGATACACTAAACAAGGAAAATTGTTGTCAAGGTTTTGGTCAAGCCCTGGGATCTAAAAAATGTCTATGTGCCCGAAATTCTTACACAACAATATCTGCTATTAATTACCATCAAATCAACAAACAAGGAAGGAAAAGGTGGGTGCTATTTGATATGTAAAGCTGGGAAATGAACACTGCAGCTAGAGCGCATCAGCCTAGGAATTCCTATTACTCCATTTTATCCCCATTAGAAACTAAAAGAAAAAGGAAAATGCTAAGACAAATCTTACCTCTTAATACTTTCTCCTCTATTTATAATACATCCCTTGTTTATGTCTGATTACCAAAGAGACTTACCTGGAACAACTCCATTAGTAGCGATTGCACTCATGGATATGGCTGTCAGCATGGTCTGTGGAGAGAAGACAGAAAGGAACAACTACATCAGAAGACCTTACACAGATGATATTTCTTTGAAATGTGAGTTATTTTTATAGCCACTATTTCCTTTAAGTTATTTTTTTAATGTTGTATTGTAACAAGGGAGGTTGTGATGTAGTTATCACCCATTCAAAACCAAGTATGACAATTGACATAAACCTCCTTCATCTGTTTTTCATGCCCACCTAACTATTCTTTATTCCCAATAATTTTCCACACTTTCCCAACAATAGGATACTTGGAGGGCTTAATCTAGCATTTAGCCTGTCAAAATACTTCTTAGGAGATTATGCTCTAAATCTTGCCGATTGGTAATGGATACAAGCTTTTCCTTGAAATCAGTCATTGCAGCGGATGGTATTTACATCAGCCTGTTTACCTAATAGTGCTTCCGGATGAGAGAAAGGACAAAGCAGAGAGAAGAGCAGGGAGACAAGATAAGAGGTACGAAGAAAAGAGACAAAGACATGAAAGTTAAAACGTGAAGGGTGAAAGGAAGAGGGAAAGGAGAAAGCATGGAGATGAGAGAATAGAGGTCAAAGGCAAGAGGAGGAGAGGAACAGGGACGTGACCAAGATAAACCTTGATAAACCAAGATTTAAGGTTTAAGGTTGCAGACAAGCTGGAGTAAAGCCAATTAGCTGACAATTTTACCTCCCACTTCCACTGAAACTCTAAGCAGCTATACACTACCTTGTTTTGACCGCAAATGAATCAAAACAATTACAGCAAAAGAAAGTACTGTGAGGTATGTCCTCACTGTTGAAACTTGAAAAACTACCACACAATTTCCATAAGTCATGTGGACACATTTGTTAGAGTACAGGCACCTGCTTTTATTTGGAAACTTAGTGGAATTTAGGGGCTTCAAGAAGAAAGTCAACCAGAGCCAGAGGCCCAATCAGGCCCAAACAAGCAGCAGATCGGCATTAACCAAAAATCAATGCATTCCACAGACCTCAAAGTTAACCAATACATCACTGACAGAACACGTCATCACCAAAAGAGCTAAATTAATTTGCCGTTGGTTTCTCATTAGTCTTTAATGGTACATATTAAGAATCTAAAAAATTCAAATTTCTTGAAATTTCAAACTAAACACCTCAATATCAATTATGTGAAGATCTGCGGATTGCCATTAGTGCTTTCATACAATAATTACTTTAATGTGGGGGTGAAATGTTTAATAAAGTCATGAGTAGTGAGATTAAGTTTATATATGTTCAAAAAACAGTATCACTCAAAAATAATGCGGCCATTAAGACTGAGATTCCATTTACTAAAATCCCACATGCTATCTAGTCTTATTTCCCATTATAAATATTACAGTATGGGGATGTAATAGAAAACAAAGAGTTACTAATAGTAAGATAACTGCAATCTTTTTTAATTCTTCTACAATAATGTTAACGATGAAGTCTTGAGACACACTTCTTTATACAAAAACCAAAACACTGGCAGCACAGAAAAAAACAAATCACACCATTCCTACCTCATTTAAAGCATTTCTTGTTTTTGTGTTACACAGTGAATATAACGCTGATGTGGATGCATTTTAGAAAACCAGGTGCTGGCAATGATCTATAAACACAATGCACCTACTGTACACATGTTGTTGAGCAATACACAGCCCAAAGAACAGACTAATCATGACATGATGGAAAATAATCGGTATGCTGTGCTGTGCACTGGGCTAATGAAAAAGAGTGTTTGTGCTCTCAATACGTTAGCGTGAGACCTGGTCTCATAAGAGCCATTCTGACTCACTGAGCCTCTTTGTTTTCATCCTAAAAAACAAACTTACGTGTCCATGTGCACTTCTTTAGGTTGCAATAAAACAAACAGTTTGCAATGGCTTTTATTTAGTAAATAGTGAGAGTAGGAAGATGACTGAATCATAAATAATAAATAAGGATATGAGAATAAGAAAAATACAGTAAACTGTTTTGAGTGAATCACAACTGCTCTAAAATGAAGTCAACTGAATTCACTTAGGTTATTTTTAGACATTTCTGGTGTTGGGTCTAGAGCACACAAAATATGACCTATAAACTGGTGGCTGATGTGGAACCATCAGTGCAAAGTCAGATGTGGTCTAAGCAGTGAAAATGAACATTAATCTGTTTGACTAAGCTCGGCTCTCTTCTTATGTAACAGCAGCGATGCAGTGGAGGGTAAACCCTCCCAACACACTTTAGCCAGATTGTAATATATGAAATGGAGTCCCCATGTTTCTAGGCAAACAGACATTACAGCAACAAAATCTGATATTAATTCATAACATTACAGATGCAGTGTACTGGGTTACATTTTTTTCCTGATCATTTACAATACATGTATACAGTTTGGTAATTCCAATAAATAAAAACATAAATAAATGTCTCTGAGATTTATGGCTTCGATTGCTTCTTTCAGTTACAAGGGAATGGACATACATCACTTGGCATATTGTAAGTGAAATTGATCATGTTATACCATTAGAGCATTTCATTATGAGGCAAAAAGCATTCAGCTGAGATGGTATTCGGGGTTTTTGTTTGTACTTTCCCTGATTAAACTGAAGTAATCCACTGTCTGCCGTGGGATTGGCAAATACAGCCACTGTGTGGGTGTGCATGTCGCTATGTTTCTGACACTTTGCAGATGGAGGGATTACAAATCAAGCTGCCAGGTACCATTAGAAGCTAGGAGTGTATGGAAAATGGAGAGTCACCGTAGCTAAATATAGGAGGGATCAGTGGCCACTGAGTCAGCTTGCTGGTCATTCATTACTGCTGTCAATCCAAGTTGAAGAAGCATCTGCCCCCAATGTTACCAAAACACTCGTGGACACATATTCACTCTCATATGCTAATGCATTCATAATGCATTAAAGAGCTGGATGTGTACATTAAGTTCACTCTTACATAGTCAGACATGGAGACCAGCTCCTTTCAGTTTGTACTTTTCTTTCCTAAACACAGAATAGTAGAGTGCAGATGTTTAAACCTTCCTTTAATTTCCATTTTAAAAGCTATGATGGATGAAGTATAGTAGGAGTAAAAAGAGGCGAGTCATGTAGGTCGTGAGGGTTGAGTACTCACACAAGAGCAGCACAAGCAGACAATAGCCAGGGACTCCAAGATGCCAGCAGTGCCGACGATCCAGGTAAGGCGCAGAAACAGGATGACCCCCAGAATATTCTGGAGGCAGGGGAGGTAGACACCCATGAAGGTCCCCATCTGAGGGCTCTGGAGAGGGGGTGGTAGGGGAGGGGATGAGATGGGAGAGAAAAGACAATGGAGCAGAAAAGAGATTAATTTGTGTTTGAGTATGAGTGTGTGTGTGTGGCAGGGGGTGATTAGGGATAGAAAGGAGAAGGAGGTGAGAATTACAGCAATGTTGGCAAATATGAGCAGTGAAAAATAAAGACAGGAAGAAGAAACCAGATTAGAAGACAAAGAAAGAGTAAGGGGGAAATAAAGGCATATTTAAAGGGGAAGTGAAAGAGGAACAAAACATTGTGTATACATGGTAATACATGAGTCAATTCAGTTAAGACTATTCCCACAAAAATAAAATCATGAAACCAAAATCTCTTTTCAGAGTTGCAACAAAATGGACAAAGCATGACTGTACAGTTTAATTATTAAAGTGCTGTTATTTAAGATTAAATAAAAAACATAATCACTAAATACAATGCAGTCAATAACTTGCATCAACACTGCATCTGATCCACATACATGCACAGTATTTTTATCTGAGACAGTGGTGAAAATCCTGATTAACTTTCCCATGGTTAATAATGACTTTTAAGCTGTGGTTTACTCAGGCAAAATCTTGTTTTAAGAATTTCTTTGACAGGGGGTTTTCTATGGGTTTTTGCAGTTTCTGTAGCGTAAGCTTTTTGTTTTTTTACAGTGATGTTGCTAGCCTCACGCCCAACCATTCTGGCTTCTGGAGGTTTTTTGGAATTGATTTGTTAGTCCTCTCCCATGGCCTGTTGTCCCCTAGGTAATGGGTTACGGTCTCACACCACATTAGGCCAGACAGGTTTTAGGGTCACGTCAAACCCAACCAACTCCAGCTGCTGTGTAATGAAAGCCACAACCACACCTCAGCAGAAGGCAGGTTAAGTTTTAGTATATCATACCAGCAGCACGAGACAGTCTCTTTGACAGGGCAGCATTATAAATGCGCAGGGAAATCCTCAGTTTGCAAAGCATAAGTTGCCACTGTTAGCAATATGATGATCGCACTTAAAGTTCTTCAAAACATGAACCTGAAAATAAAAATGAGCTGAGGTTTGATATGGATTTAACACTTACAACACAATGACACAGACATCATTTATATAAACCGCTCTATACTATCCAGTAACCAGTAACAAAACGTGTCGAAAATCCTTCAATGCTTCCACCCCAAACGATAGCATTCCTTGCAAAAACACTGTAGTTTCGCAACAGCATGTAAAAAGGCACAGGCAACAGGAATATATTAAACTGACAAAAAACACAAAATGTCGAATCGATCACCTCAGATTGACAAGCAGCTACCTTTTTAGCCATCTGTCTCCAAATGTATAGCACGAGTCCCACTGGTCCTGACAAGAGGGGCGACTATGGTCTCAGCTTAATTCTTTACCAGGATGTTCCTGCAAGCCAATGGGAGGTGCCAGAGGCCTATTTCCATGCAGAAGACAGGATGGAGCAACTGGCATGGGACTGAAGCTGTGGTTACAGAAGCATCTCTGTGCCGCATGGCAGCACTGTGACTACTTTTAATTTTTCCGTTTTTTAAGAAACCGAAACATGAGCATCGACGGATCCTAGAGGAGAAACAGCACGAATGGACTGTGGAACAAGGGCAACACACAGGCTCGTACTGACTCATAAATGGGAGACAGGAGCTGCTGGACTGCCAGCGTTATATTTCTTATTACATCTACGCAACGGACTGTGCTCTATATAAAATATAGCCTTTAAAATAAAACTGTTGCCTTGAAGGAAGCTTCTTGTTTTATAACTACAGATTCAATTTGTCTACCGGTAATATTCAAAAGTGTTGTTTATCAATAAAATGAATTATTAAAAGGTCCAATTATTCAGTTTTTACTTTCAAGCCCAAAAACAGTTATTGAATCAATTTGAGCTTACTGACTGGATTTGTAATAACTCTCTTGCAAGATTTAACTTGCAAAACGGAATATTTTTGTATGAGAAAGCAACTGGATGACTATTTATTATAGACTTCCTGTAAACAGAGTAAAACAATGACATAATACAGAGTGAAAAAAAACCAAAACATAATAGTCTAATTTTAATATTGCCGTGTCTATGGTTTGACCTTTCATTTACTGCAAAACACTGATAAATGTCACGGTAGGCATAAATGGAGAGCAAAGACACAAAATGCTACGGAGAAGAAATAAGGTGCTCAAGTTTGCATACCCCCCAGAAAGATTTGAGAATAAAACAAACGGCAGGCAGGTCTTCATCGGTCAAAGACCCTGTTATGTAATGATAGTTCAGCAGGTTTAAAAGAACAACTGTTAATATGCAACCATACAGTACCTAACTGTACTATATGTAGACTCAACCTAAAAGCTCTGATACAGACAAGGTCTCTCTGTACCTTAACAGCTTTCTTTTTGGGCCCCTCATCATCATCGGCCTCCTCATGCTCCTGGGCCCCCTGGGTGAGATTGGTGTAGTTTGCCAGTTTATTGAGGAGAGATGACACCATGGGGTTGCTGTCCATCTCCTCCTGCAATAGAGAAACAATATTTTAAAATGCTGAACAAAAGCAGGATCACAAAATGTTTTTTAAACTTATCATTTGGTTTTAACTTCATGTTCCCCACTCAGGATTCTTTCATTTCCAAATTACAGTCACATAATGTATGTGTTGACAACATATAAAATAATATTTTTAAAAATACCTTTACAACTTTATTTGGCCTGTGAGTGGTCATTCACCATATGCTTAGATGGACAAACTCTTCCTTGATCAAAGTGAACAGTGCAATATTTAGTCAAGTGCTCAAAGCCTCTTAGAATAGCCTGGCTATTCAGCTTCATACATAGTGGGGAAAACAGAAGTCGCAGTGCCTAATTGATCCTATACAAGGGCCAGTGACCACAGACCAGCAAGGTCTGCCAAATGGCAGAGCAAAGCACCTGGCACAGGTTCAGCTGAATGAACTTGAAGGAATGCACCAGCTTTTATGGCAAATAAACTCTTTGACTGACGCATTGTTGAGCTCAGAGAAAATTGGTACGTTCACCTCCTTGTGTACTATTTATTTAGTTCACCACAGCTTACCCTGATGCTTTAGCATGCTGTGCATTAATGAATGGTTTGAGCTCCATAGCCTAGTTCTAATTTAAACTGCAGAAATAGTTCTGGCAGTGAACATTTACTTAAAAAAGATACTGATGTATTTGCAGCTTCCACCCCACAGTTTGGGGTTTCTCCTTCATGGCCTATAGCATCTTGCCAAAACAAATCACACCGCTACATATCCTTGTGTAGTAAAACATCCTCCTTCCCTGTGAATAAGCATCAAATCAAGTGTTGATGATGAAACTGCTGGGTGGTTACCTCAAAAAGGGCCATGTTGGTGCCATCGTAGCTGTTGCCTTTGTCATTGTCTGTGTTGTTGATAAAGGGACTGTTTTCCTTTGGGAGGCCATCACCTGTGGAAACACAACACAGTTGTTTCTTTACAACAAATGCAGTGTATGTATAACATGTTGTGTAAACAAAGCAAAATATGGATGGTGGCTGGCAAAGAAATACACTCCACTGTTTCCTCTGTCAACCATATTTGCAAGTCTTTTCATGGTCTGCAGGGCCTTCGTTGTTTTACACTGATGAAGCAAAGGCTGTCAATGTTTGCATTAGAGATGTCACAATCACAGTTGTTGCACCCAATCTACATACTTTAATGCTAAATATACAATATTTTACTATCCAGTACTTTTTAAAATTTTCTAATTTATTTTGTTTAAATGTCTCCATTATCGTTGCACAGTGCAACCTCAAGTATACATAACAAAGCAATTTATTTTGCTCTGCATTAGGAAATGCTAAATATACACAAATAAATAAGAAAGGATTGACACGGATAAATAAGAAAACAAATTAAACAACATGATGCATAAAAATAGGCAATCTGGCAGTATTAGTGGAAGATAATGGAAGAAGGGATCAATATGTTGCAGCCTTAATCAAGCTTATCAATAGGAACTTGTACAAGGCACATTTAAATAGAAACACAAGAACAAACATTAAATTGTAAAATGAAACAATGCAGCACCAGATAATTTGCACATAGTGTGATACTGAGAAGTTAATGTGCTACTGACATTAATGTAAAACCTACAAGAGTTGCAGGAAAAATACATATATTGCCTGTTGGCAGAAGAGCAAGCGATGTGTTGAATGTACACAATCACACAGGATATTGGCAAAAATAATGCAAATGAAAATTTGAGGATGACAAATTCAAGTGGATTTGACAAATTATAGATCATTTCCATAACTAAATTGAACTAACTTGCATGCCAAGCCACACAATCTCTGGTGCTTAGCTGCCATAGTTCTAGTTTATGATGTGAAAGATGTGCTTAACTTGTAATGTAATTACAACTTTCTCTCTTCTCTTTCCAATTATGAAACTGAAAACTTGATATGACATGATAAAGATTATTTAACTTATTTACTTGGAAGAAGTAACTGTGTTTTTAACTTTGTGGTAAAACAAAATTAGTATTTTAAGATAGTCAGATCTAAATTTGCATTGTCATCTGACCCCATCTTTCAAGGATTTGCACTCACATACTCATTATGCTTGGAAAAGCAGAACATATGCTTTAACAGAATAGAACTGGATCTCATTTCGAGCTCTTACCCCATGAGCTAAAGGACAATAGATACAACAACTTTAAAGGTCTTATGTTTCAACTAAGCAAGTTCTCTTTAGGTCTATCAATAGAAATTTGAGAAGTAAATTCACCCTTCTTCTCTGTATGTAACAGAACGCACACAGTTGATCTGCGTCACACACAGCAACCAAAACAACATTCTACACCAAACTGTGAACCACATCAGGTCTTTGCTGCTGGGGCCGGCAACCTACACAGCAGCACACTGAGCAAATGTTTGGAATGAACAGACAGCTTAGAGTGTAGTGGCTAAGATACCTGCCATGCTGCAGGCAAGTCAAAGTGTAAACAGTGAGGGATCTTATTTCCAGACAAAATGTGTTAGCTAAAGATTATCTGTGTGAGCATGTCTGCTTCCCTTTCCTCCATCATATGAAAGATGGAAAAGCTCTCTTGGTTTAATTCATCATGTCATACTACACTGAAAGCAAAACTAATTCATTTGGTTTGTTTTTAGGGAAGAATAAAATATCCAAACTAAGCAGGAGGAAACTTATTTATTTCCAATGATCACATTTACTAGACTTTCCCTATTCCCTCTGAGGGTTCAAAATAAGTCAAATTCATCTAACCTTCAGGCTGCTGTCTCAGAGCTATGATTCAGAGTAAGAAGGAGTGAGAAAAAGTGTCAGCTGTTGAAGCAGATCCCAGTTCTTCCATGCAACAACATGGCATAATAACATAATAAAACTCTGCTGGCGTAAGCCTTAGCAAAACAAACACACAGACAAAAATGGTAAGTTGTGCTTTATAGACAATAAAACTCTATAAATAAAGGCCAATAAGACAAACAATAACACAATAAACATGAGGTTCAAAAGGATTAAAAGAGGAAAAATACAACAGGAAACAAAGCAGAGGTGGTGACTATAAACCTCTTCAACTGAAGAGCAAAGAAGTCCATACCAGAGCACCCACAAACAACTAACACAAGGACAATGGAGGACAGAGAATGAAACCGACGACACTATCATCCAGACGCAACATATGCAGCAATTCCTTCCAATTGGCAACAGCATCCACTCCTTTTAATGACTCAAAACCTCACAAACATGCAGGTGAAAAGCTGCTTTGCAAGCCTTAACTGAATACTAGCAGTACAATACAGCAGTTCACTACCCAATTCTGTCTGGCAGGCTACTTTTGGATCTGAAAGTCACTACACTTCAGAATTTAGAGGCAAAAAACAAGGTGACTGAGTGAACGTGATGAAACCAGTGTTTATATAGCCAAGCCATCCTGCTCTTTGATTTTAGTTTAACCACTTTTAACTAAGAGTCCGCGAAGAGCATAACTTTATTCTAACTATTGTCAAAAATGTTGCTCTGTGCTACAAATGATTTGTGCTATTATTGCTTAATCTGTGGATTATTTTAAAGAATAATTATTTACCTAGATTTACCTATCTATAAAATGTCAGAAAAAAATGTCAAATTGTTTTGTCTGATGAACAGTTCAAAATCCAAAGATGTTCAATTTACAAAGAAAACCAGCTAATCCTCAAATGTCAGCATCTGGAACCAGTGAATGTTTGGCATTTTCACCTGAAAAATAGCTTAAATGATGAATCAATTATCAAAATAGTTGCAGATGAATTTTCTGTTGATCGAGTAATCAGCAAATTGTTTCAGTTCTATGCACTGTGAGGAGAGAAATGTTATAGACATTACTGGGACTTTACTGTTAGACGAGGCCTTTCCAGGGATGGGATGCAGATACATGAAAATGTGCTGTGTTAAATATCCAATCCATTAATGGCACTATCCATTTAGGGCTTTTTCTTATTTCATTCAATCTTGTGTCTACATGATCCATAGTTTCATCATTACTTGGTCTCTCTTCTTCAGAAAATATCTGGTGTGGTTTATGACTTCTACCAGAAGTCATAACAGAACCATTTCAAGACTAAAGTGTTCCATTAGTTCAGAAAAAGTCATTTTTAACAGTAACTGTTTTAAGCTACTTGTTCCCTACAATTAATCACTGCAGTGCCTGAAGACAGTAACAGAAATATTTACAACCATATAGCGTCCACTGAATGTTTTCTTCATTCATCAGTGGAGCTGCCGACTGTGAACTCTGGCCGCTGTGGGGATTTCATGGGTAACTTTTACTGCTTGATCCAGCTGCAGTGGGAATAAGAGGCTTGCAGCGTGGCTTAACCCGGTGTTAATCGCAGGGAAAGTCACTATGTCCTTGTACTGTGTAGCTCTTTAAAACACAGTCTGAGTGGGATAGCAGAACACATTAGGTAGGCACAGTGTTTCAATAAGCTGGGATAACGGGGAATGAATTTAAGACAATGACTATTGTACTGCAAAGATACAGCCAAGGGTGAATCAGCCGTCATCGCTTAGCTTGGTAGGATGCTACACATTACAGGTAATCATTGTCTTAAATTACACTAGCTAAATCCTCTGTATGGCCCGACGGCAGGCTAAAACTGGCATTACTGTTTCTAAATTAGGTGAGGTTTCTGCTTTTAGAAAGTGACCAAGTGTAAGGTGATTTAGACGTCAATCAGGAAGTGAACAGAATCATTGAAATCACTCCAGGTGTAATGGTTAGCCTTTATTACACCTGCCACAGTAAGTCCAACAACACAGTTAAGGACATGTTTTGGGACACAGTTATCAAATTATGTCATGTTGAAATTATAGTAAAAAATACTGCACAATTGGACAATACAGTCAATGCCACAGTCAGAAGGTAATACATGTTGTATTAGAGGTCTGCCTCCTGAACTCAAAGGCTCTTGCTGTTTGAAAAAAAATACGTATTAAAAATTGATTACAGACACACTTCTGCATTGCTAAACATGATATATGTTAGACAGCACATAAAACGACCTCCTCAGTTAATTATTATGTTTAATGCAGACCTGGGACAATTAGTCGATTCATCTATTTTTGATATAATACATAAGTTGTAATTTATGGGCTAAATGATTAATCTATTAATCAAAAATATAATTGGCTGATCGATTAATCAATAATGTAAACAACTGACAGTTACAGCCCTAGTTTAATGTGCTTCAAAGAATCAAACTTCAGACAGAGCGGGAGGCAACTTCTACCTGGGGATGCACAGTTAGGCCTATTTCCTATTAGTCCTACACAAAACATCAAGATGTAGAAAAGATAGCAGCATCTCTGTGTGTTTTGCCTAATGTGAAATAAAGATGTCATCAGCCCATGGCAACACTCTTACAGTCAATGAAAGCTGGGGTCCCATACCCCTTTAAGCTAGAAATACCTAAAATGGTAGATGTGTGGCAACAAATGTTGTCCCACCTCCATGTCATTAAATCCTCCAGTGACCTCAAGTTGCACTTGCACATCACCATTCTAAACTTGGCAAATGTTCCAGCTGCCACAAATCCTCCCAGTAGATGCCAAATACTGCAATTACTGCAGTCATTGTTGTAGATTATGTACTAAAGAAAACGGTACAGGGACAAAGAAATGAGGGGAATGCTATGGAAGACGAAGATGACCTATGTCTGTATATGTCTGTCAGTCCGTCTACATATCATCCTAACTGTTGGTGTGTAAATGTCTACGTGTGTGTATGTGTGACTGTGCTTTGGTGTGCTACAGCGAACAGTCCAGGGGGACATGGTCCAGATTCATATACAGTAGCAGTGACAAGACTCTGGCCTAGTTAACAGATGTTAGCCTCTGTGCACATTACACATGTTGCCATTTATCTTGGGCTACTACGCTCTGTTTCCTGGAAATTCATGTTTACGTCCTCTCGCTCATAGGTGTCATTTACACTGAGGACACAGGGGACATGTCCCCACCAACTTTTTAAATGGCCGATTTTGTCTCCATCACTTTTTAAAAGGATAATTTGTTAAAAATGTTCTGGAAAATAGCTTGCACCAAGAAATGTTAACTAACAAATGAGAATGCTTTGAGAGAGGTTTATGCTGAGAATTTTTGTATTGTCGACTCTGTAGTAGCCTAGGCTGCCCTTTTGATGACCTGCTATGCCATTTTTTTTTTCCGAGCCGCTGTGATGATCTACTCTGACCTCATACCAATCCCTTCATTACACTGCCTAAAATCACATATGTTGAAGACACTTTAAGTTTTTGTTTTTCACCTGGGCTCTTATGTCCCCACCACTTTTCAACACAAAGTGACGCCCTTGCTCTTACTAAATGGGACTTACAAATATCTAGGTCTTATCTTATGGGACAACACAAAGGTGTTGGAGGACAAACCTTAAACTGGACATCCAGGGATTGCCCACTTGGATATTACTACAACATCACATAATAAATAACTGAATGATTAGTAGTGGTGGTTTAGGCTATCAAAAAGCCATAAGCTTATCCCTCTGTTTGGGTTGGAATTTGGGGGAGAAAAGGTTCAGATCATAGTGAGCTAAAATAATTTCTACCACCCCGTCCAGCTCTGCCCCCCTGAGAAAAGCAGCTCATTTATGATGACTGACCAGATACATACTGCAAAGATGGCAGCCTGCAGCCTGCATTGCACAAAGTCCTAACATCAGCTGTTGTCAGTTCAGGAATGCTGAAAGTGCACTTCACATACAAACTCGTTTATAAGGCGCAAATGATGTAAATGTTGGCAAATATGCACCTGGTCTACAGGAGAGAATAAGAGGGAAGGAGGGTAACGCTGATGATGAAAGCTGTAAAGAGTGTGTAAGTGTGTGTTCAAGTGAAACTGATAATGGATCTTTAAAGCCCAACGATGTCTCCAGCTAAAGGAATCAGACTAATCCTGTGATTATGTTATATGTGCACTATAATGCACAAACCCTGATGTGGAATCTATTTATGATAGAGGCATATGGACGCTTACACATAAATAAGTGGAACTGCACTGTAGAGAATCTTCCATTACTACTCAAACTGCAAAGGTTGAATCCCATCAAACCTAAAACTACACTGCAAGCAGTGTACCTATTTTTTTAGCAAATAGTATTTGAGTGGAGTCAACAGTCTTTGTGTTGACAATTGAAGAGCTCAGAGTGCGCAGTCACCTGAACTTAAAACTAGCAAACACATCTGCACTGAAAAACAGAATCCTTTCTTCCTGCTGTGTAGGGTGAAAGCTGTTTATGTGCTGTATTTAACTGTGTGGCAGTAAAAGAGCACATGCAGGGTTACTCTGCACCTCTTTTATTGTGTTTGCCCTCTCCTCCACACTTCCCCTTTCCTATTTTGCATGAAGGCTATATAAACATAGTGTTGTCCGAACACAAAACACCACTACCAGGCTTGACATCACTGTGGTCATTAAAAGGTAATCCAACAATCGAGGCCTAGGCTAAACAAGGCCAACAATGGTCTTTTGCATCTGAACAATAAAATCCGAGCGAAGTTACACATTTTAAAAAAGTGTTGCAGTCACAGTTTCTTACTTAATTAATGTGGTCATGACAGGAGTAAGTAGTAGACACATTCTGCTTCAGTATTTCCCCATTTTCCTCACCAAAATATGGTATGACATGCCTGGAATTATTCATAACGCATTCAAGCCAACATACCAACCAAAGCAAGTGGCCCCAGCCAACTATAGCCTATAAAATGAAATGGGCTATATTATAGCTCATATTTTGGCTGTGGTTACTTCAGACAACCAAGATCAGACAGGATCCTGATCCTTTCACTGTAAATCATAAACTGAACAGTGTAACTCTGCCTAAACCTCCAGCCATCAACTAGGTTGTCAGCCAAGAGAAGTTGACCAGGGCTGGATATTTGGTAGACATTTTGGTGTGAACACAATTTCTGAAATAACCATTCATACAAAAGACAAAAAAGAAAAGATCACAAGACCTTGGAGGCCTGTAGTGCTCACTCTCACCACTCTCATCTCTCAACAAGCTCTGATAAACCAAAAGGAACATTCTTACCCAGCTCCAAACAACACACAGACAATGTTAGCAACAAACTAACTGCTAAACAGCTAAATAGCCTGATATTTTGTTGGAGATGGCGGAGACCAAACAAGAGCCAAGTGGAAAAAAATACAACTCCATATGCATGCTACAGTAGCTAATGTTCTTCAAAGACTGCTGGTAAATAGTGTGCATGTACTGTAAATGAGCACTTGTGTCTTAAAGCTGCCATGTGTGCTACTATTTGAATTAAGTTCATGGCAACGCTATAAAACTTTAACGGTTTAGGCCAGACTGAGTACAGAACCCAAGCAACCCACTGGTCTGCCTGTAATAAAGAGGGAGAAAGGGAGAAGAGTGAAACCTCTTGTGTAATTGTTGAAGAATGAATGCAGGTGTATTTGATGGTGAGAGCTCTGTGATGGTGAGAGCTCTGGTGTGTGTGTGTGTGTGTGTGTGCACATGTTCTACTTCTGCAGGTGGCGAGGAGAGTGTCTCTGCGCTATAGCGCATTAGGTGACCCCTAAAAATGTGACATTGATTGAGGGTATACAGCATGTAAGTGGCAATGACCATATGCTAACTAACACAGATTAAATCAACCTCTCTGGTAAAAACATCCTCTTCTCCCATAATTCCCAAAGCTAGTGTGGTAGAACACCTTGATAAGATGAAAAATAATACAACTGTGCAAATGGTCAAGAAAAGTTCAGTTCACTTAGAGACAATTCAGGTAAATAATTTGTACATTACATTTATTTAATTACTTGTGTTAATGATTTATATATTAAAAGTAAAATCAATTAAGGACAGAAATTCCAAGGGATGTTATTATGCCCTGTATTAATTAAATTAAGAATTTGTCAGCTGTTCCAGATACTGCATGTTTCAAGAGTGGCACAAACACCAAAGCATAATTCTGCAGAGAAACATGAGAAATGACAAGCAGTTTGTCAAGCTTAATATGATGTGACATTTCACTCATCATTGTGTATTTTATTTGAGCACTCTACCTCTAGTTGATTGCACACTTAATAAATAATAATTAATGACAGAGCTTGCTGCCAAAGACAGCTCAAGCTTTTGGCCAAGACAATGTTATGCTGTGAGCGTTGTCAGGCAATGAATAAAAAACTTGCCTCTACTTAAATTTACTTGAAATAGGTACACACACGTAAATATGTAAGAACCAGAGTGAACAATTCTCCATCACTCCCAATGTTTGAGGTCACAGTCCTGGTATCATTGCAGGATAAAGCAGTTGCAAGTGCAGATGGTTTTGAAAGCCTCACTGCTGATGCATGCTAGTGCTACAGTGCCCCAACATCTGATATTTAAAGAGTACTCATTTTCATCACAGTCAGCGATGTTACATAAGGGAGTGGGATTCCCTGACCCTGCGACAGTGCACTGCACAATAGAAAGTAATTATTCACCAGGACGGTTGTCAGTCTGTCATTTGTTAACCACTCTCTTCTGCCACTGGTTTTTCTCATTTCTTCTCAGCGCTTTGTGTTTGTGATCACATCCCCAGCTAAAGAAGCTGTGGAGAAGCTGGGGCTCCAGTCAGACTTCATCAGCACACTGCTTACTGATTGGTATAGATTCACCAGCAGGTACAGGTACATTGAGGATGTGCAAATAGTTAGGCTCAGCCTCTCTGGTCACTGTGGTAATAAATGACCATGCATCCTATTTATAACCACTAAGCTGAACACTGTGATGACGCTGTAAGCTGCCTAACACTGCCAGTGTTAACCCATGGCTCCTTGCACCAAGGAAAAAAAGAAAGAGGAGCTGTGGGAGACACTGGGAGTCGAGAAATTGCAAATCAAAAATCAGTTCCTTTAGCCCAAGGTTAATGTAAAAAGAAACATACAATTATCAGCTTCAAGATTAAGAAGCAGCAGAAACTAAAAACCAAATTGACTTCATTCATATGCACTTCAGTATAAACTTAGTCTGACTGCTGGACAGCACCAACAGGGTAAATAGAGAGTTAGTTCCATGTCTTCCCAGTGATCTATACAGAACCACAATTCATTCAAATATCATGACTTTTGACTTAGTGAGTCCCAAACAGAAGCACCACAAAGCCATTTTCTGTTAATACTTTTCCATCACTTAAACAATTCACACCAAATCTAGTATAGGGACACAACACACTAACAACACTCCTTTAAAGCCACATTTGTCTTTGGTGGAACAATTAATCTTGAGGAGAATCATTACACAAGACAAAAAACTACCTCTAATCCATGTGAGCTACAGAGAGCACATAAAAACACAACTATCCTTACAAACCAATCCAATAAAAAAGAAAAAAAAGCTATAGAGAACAAAAACATTTTACACGTAACCAAATATCCCCAACATAGTTACAATTTATTAGCTCCAATATAGCGGTGCCAGTAAAGGGCAACTGAAGGAGTACTTGAGTTAAGAAAAACTTACCCTTCCGTCGAGACCCTCCCCTCTGCTCCATTCTGAGGAGCGGGGCTGAAAAAGGGGATGGAAGGGAGGGGGTCCTAGTAGTGGTCCCTGGGGAACTCCAGTAATGGGGGTCCAAAGTATAGAGATACTGCTAGTGAGAGGCAGAAGTCAGGAATGCTGCCTGTGCTGTGCGGATAATGTGAGGATCAGCTATTTCTGTGTGTGTGTGTGTGTGTGTGTGTGTGTGTGTGTGTGTGTGTGTGTGAGAAAAGTGGCCTGTGACGACGATGTCAGCGACATCAGCCATGCATCACAAAGCTGCCGACAAACCTGCACGCACACGCACACACACCTCCCTGAGCTTCTGATCCTTGCTACACACACAAACACACATGCATGTTTGAACACACACACACACACACACACACACACAAAGGGGGAGGAGCAAAGAAAGCGAGGGAAGCAGAAAGCAGTAGTAAAACAGCTGTAAGGGAGTGTGGCAGGAGAGGGATGGATGGATGCTGAAAAAACATTTTCACGGAAAGCACATTTGTGAGCTTGTGGCGCTGAGAAAGCAGAGAAAACACTTATCATCCAAAGTAAAAGCTGTGCAGTATATCATTTTGAATCAATAATTGTTTACTATTTTAAAACTGCAGGTGCTGCCTGAGTGAGCGGTTTCATTTACAATCTGACCCCCTGACTGACCTCCAGGGTGCCATAGGTGGAGATGGTCAATCGATCAGCAAAGCACAGGGCGCACGTAGGACAATACAGCTGGAGGCTACGACAGCATACTGTATTTTATAGGATACTGGTATGGAGCCATGTAATCACAGATATCTGTACAGTTGTTTTAACGATGACTATAATAACACCATTATAGTAAACTTAACATATAGGTAGGGCTGCAACTAGGGATTTTTAATGTTGTTTAATTTGAGTAGGATTTTAATACTTATTTCTGACTTGATCATCATGGAAACAAATAAAACATCAAGGCATTCAGGTAAACCCTATATTTTGCACTTTAATTTCTGTTTGATATGGTCAGAAAACAGATTTTTTTTAAAAAGTAACAGACTAAAACACCATCATTTAGTCTGTATTATGTACCCTTAATCTAAACTCATGTGACACACACTGAGCTAGATGTAAGCTAGGAGGAGCCAAGGATGTGCCACAGCACCACAAACTGGCTAGACAATGACAGACCAAGCTCTTCCCCCAGCCATTACCCTAAAGCTTTGGTGAACCCAGTACTCTGCTGTCCACCTTTGTCTTGGCTGTCCATTAATCTGTCCGTCTAAGAGCATGTGAAGAAGGCACTAATCACTTAACCAGATTAGGCTAATCCTGAACTTATATAAAACACAGAAGCTCAATTTCTGCTGCAGTCTTCTGGCCACAGGCCGCCTGTCAGTCAGGTGAGTGTCCTTCACCAGGCTGAGACATATTGGCTGCTGGTCATTCAGCAGGGATAGACAAAGCATGGCTGTGGGGCCGCCTAGGTGTGGAGTTGGGACTGTCATCACAAAGTTCCCTGTGATCACTGACTCGCTGGGTACTAAAACATTTTTGACAATTCTGGAGTTCTGAGAGCAGTTTATAATTAACAATTTAACAAATTAATATTTACTAAAGAAAAAAACTTGCAGACTACTTGAATTCAAAAACTGCAATGTCCACCCAGCTTTCACCCGCCATGTGAAGACAAAACTGAACATCCGCTGCCAGCATCATTAAATTGACAGATGTGTCTAGGCAGAGCTTAAAGAGGGACTATCAAACCACACAGTAAGAAGGATTTAGTAGTATCAAGCTCCACTTGATTTGATGTCAGATGGCTACTGTTATAGTTATTTTGTGTGTGTGTGTGCATAAGTGTCTGTGAGTTGCACTTTATTATGTCCTAAGCCTTTAAACCCTTTAGGTAAACAACACTGTCTGTTATGCAACACACGACATGGGCGGGAGAGAAGGGACAGAGAGTCGAGGGTTACTGACAGTGTGTAGTGTGTCTATATATGGTTGAGGCTTTATTGGAAACTTTAAAACATCCATACTATGATGGGGGAAATTGTTGAAAATGTATCTGACTGACACAAGTTAAATCACAGAAGGAACCTATCAGGATCACGCTCAAGCAATGATGTGTCGACTGGCTTCACAACAACTTGTAGGGCAAAAAGTCATTTTTCACTTTAAATTGAACTGGTCAAATCAAATCTTAATTGAACTTGTGCATGTATATAAGAAGAGGACTTGAATGTGGAGGTGGTTGAGAAAGTGTGGAAGTATGTCAGAAATTCAAAGAAAGAGAAAGAGGGATAGAATTGGGGTCAGCCAAGGCTGATGGGATCAATGTTACTTAGTGCCGCTTACAACGGTATCCTCACTGCCATGTGTATGCTAAGAATGAGATACTAAGAATGAGATGGGTAAGAAAGAAAATAGTACATTGCTGGCACAGATTAAGTGGTTTTAAAAAAGTCACTCCACTGCCACTACTAAATACTTACAAACACAATATTCCTGTTTTTGAGCTGAGATGGGTAATGAGCCTTAATACTTGGCAAAGAATCATCATCTTCTAAAATATATAAATCATTCTCTGAATAATTCATGACTGGACAGGACAATGAATGAAGGGAATGGACATTTGGAACTGTATCTATCAGACTTTGTCCAACTAAGATTGAATGGTTGACTGACAAACTATCAAATTTAGAACATGATACTGTGATATTCCTTTAGTCAGAGTCATGTGCTCTTACTATCAGACTGTAGTCATGGGTATGGTTATAATGCAGCATAGATATAGTGGTGTAGCTTTATCAGCACCTGAAATTATAGATTATACTACTTTTGAGATTTGAGATTCTTTGATGTTTTAATGAATACAGGAAACTGATGACCATCACCCTAAAGTAGAATTTAACACAGATAAAAAACTGGTGTGTTGCTTAGATCAGGGTTCGTACAGCTAAAAGTAAAATTCAAGCCCTTTCAAGGCCCTTTCCTAAACCAAAACTTTCCAGACTCTCTAAGCCTTTATCATCACATCTAAATTGTTACTATAAATGCTGGCAAATGACGGGATCATTTCAAATATTAAAAGATTTTTGGTTTACATGAGTGATTGTGCAGATGATGAAACACCAGATTATGTTGAAAATCAAGCATTTTTCAAGGAGTATACTTGAATTCAAGCATATTCCTAACCTTGAAAAAACAAGTTAAAATTAAGCATTTTCCAAACTTTCAAGACTTTGTATAAACCCTGTCAGATGTCGTAAATGCCAAAACTCTTATTTTTCCTTTTCTTTCTTGACACATTGAGAGCTATGCATTTAAAAGCAGAACAGTTTGTTCTGTTCCTAACATTTCAATTTTTTTCAGTTTTACTTAATTTTGTCCAAAATCTAATGTGCATGCAATTTTTTAATGTCTGCTTTTCTTGTATTTCTATAGCTAGTTAATGACATGATCCAAAGACACAAAATGAAATAAACTTCCACAATTCAAGGGACTCTGCTATGATATAACAAAGCATTTTTAGATAACAACTTATTAATTACAAATAGTGAGCATTAAGAATGGAACAGAAACCACAAGTAAATACAATGAAACAGCATTTGGTTATTTCATTGCGTCCTTCCCAGTTGTTCTGACCACAAGTGCAAATGAATCATGGTCATGTGAGAACAACAATGAAATCATCTGACTCCTCATATGCAGGCAAACCCTTTCCCCTAAAACTAAGCAGTCTCCACCCAAAGTCGTTTTTTAATGACCTGCTTGTGTGGCAGAACATGGACCACGGAAATCACACACGCACACACACACACACATACAGAAGTAAGTCCACCCTTCTCCATATGGTGTCACTATCTCACAATTTGCAGGAAACACTGTGCAAATGCTTCCCAGCGTCCACTTTAAATGTAACAAAGGCAATTTTGAGGGATATAGTGGGCTCTAGGAACCTGATGTTGGTTGCACTTTAATATAGGGGGTGGTATATTTATACAAATGAAGAAGAGGGAAATACATGTCTGCTCACTATTTTAGTACTCCCAAAAAATGCTGTTTATTTTGCAATATGCATAAATGTACAGATTCTTTTCTTTAGGAAGCTAAACCAGTCAGAAGACTGCAACACTGTGTGAAGCCATCAATACCAAAGCTCAGCTAGGTGATGATGTTGTGGCCAGTGAGGCCAGCTATACAGCTGTAGGCCAGAGGTCAGCTATAGAACAGCACCTCTAAAGTTGGAAGGGATTCAATGTCACATTCAGAAAAGATATTTTCCAACACAGTTTGCATCTGGCTACTACATGGCTTTTTGGCCTCATAACTATGATGCAAACCATGGTGAGACCATCATAATTTGCATTGCCCACATTCCAAACTTCTTGGCTCCTTACTAGTGATGGAGCTGGTAAACAATTAGTAAAGAAACAATAATGTCCTCCTAATTAGCTGGAAATTTTGTGTCTTTCTTATAACAGATAGCTATTTATGCCCAAAACCACCACTATGTATTGGTGTGATGATGATAATGGAAATGTAGGCACATCAATAGTATTGACCCAACACTTGCCACAGCTGTGGAGAGTAAGACTGGTAATAGCTATTGTTGGTGACCTCATCCTAGGGTGGGGACATTTTATAGCTATTAAAATGTAGCTTGGTTCTAACCAGACTTTTACCAAAGAGCTACTTTAATCATGTTTACTGGTTTCCTTAAAATTGGAACAGCAAAGTCACACCATGTCTACTGACATCAATCAGCTATGTGCAGAATTTAAACTGAGGAAAAATGTTTTACCAGTCAACAAGTCCCAAAAGTGAAGTTTAAGTTTACATGCTGATGGACATAACAGCTCTAAACACCAGTGAATATTTGGTCTTAGGCATTATGTTAAGATGACAAAAGAGGATTCCTTTTTGCTGGACATCACTGTAACAGACATCTGAATTGTAAGGCTTGTAAACATAGAGTTTCCCATGTTTGTATAGTCTATGAACCTATGTAAACAAAAGCCTTATGAACCCCGAGGGCCACACTAAAACTACAGCTAACAGTAAAAGAATAAATAGAGAAATGAGAAAGCCACAGACATGTGTGTGTGCTTATTAGTGGAGGGCTTATCAGAGACACCATATTGAGAGCAGTGAACCAGTAGTGGTGGTGGTGGTGGGGGTGGGGGGGTCACTGAAGCAGCAGTCAGAGAAGGTAGGACTGTCAGACTAAACCATCCAATCAACAGGAATTCATTTTTGCCATCACCACTACTTTTTAGCTTTACTCCATATTGTTCTTTCTTTCATGCAGGTATTTTGGGATTTCTCCAATGGCCAACAATGACAATTTTAAATCAGCTGCTAGGCATCTCCCCCAATGATAATTTGATGCGTGTACATCATGTGTAGGATTTTTTTTCCTTAGGTGCAGGCTAAATGAAGAGTCTCACCATGAATATTTTGACTGGAGCTTTTATGTCCTTATCTTTGCAAGCCTCAAAACTGTCTTTAGCATGTGGTCATACTAGTTTTATAGCTTTGGGTTCCCCAACCTCCAATATCTGGTCAAATCCCAGTGACGTTGACATTTTAGCTTAGGCTAAGTGTTTAGTAAATGCTTGTAGCTTAACAGGATTGGCTCTTTGTCATTAGACAACCATGGGCATAGCAAATATTTATGATACCATTTTCCCATGTATATAGTGCAAATTCTGACAATGAATAATTTAGTCTGATTGTGTTGCAGATGGAACAAGCAGAACTAAGTAATGGCCAACACAAACACACACAGAGTTGAGCAACATTGTAGGGTCAGGCTGGACACACGCTGCAGTATAAATAACCTGGAGCAGAGTTTCCAAACTACTCCTAGAGGTCTGCAAGGACATGAAACTGAGACATGACCTGGCCATCATACTACCAAATTATGAGACCTGACCTGACAGAAACCAACGTTACATTTAGGTAGTCCTTCTTCAAAGATAAAAAAGATCCAGTATGCTCACTTAGGACACACAGAAAGGCTCACCCACCCCCCAAAATAATAATAATAAATATAGAATGATGCACAAGTAGATTAGTTAATGAGGAATGAGGAATAAGCAATTTCTCTTATCTCACAATACATTTCCATAGCTTTTGATATCAAGTTCAACTTACCCTACGCCCAATATTAGACAGATGAACTTGGCTGGTAAAGAGCTTTTTCCCCCATTTAAACTTTACAGTTCAAACAGTGATAACCAAAAACAGAATTATGTAGAGGCATGATCACAGGTTGCTATGTTCCCACACTGAAGGAGGAATCATTGGGGATTTTGAGAAGCTCCCCTTTCACAAATTGCTGCTTTATTTCAAACACTACTGATGGTAGCTTGGCAGGCTAAACACATAGGAACAGTATTTGCACAAGGATTTAGTGCAGTGATGTATGTTTTGACAGAAAAAGACACTTAAATTATTACTTGTGGACAAACAAACATGAGTTTTGATACACTGGTACAAGGGTGAGAAAGTTAATGTTAATGAGTAAAATAACGTTATTGGGTAAACTATTCTTTTTAGACTGAAAAAGGTTGAGTCACCCAAAAAATGGATCTAGATTCTCAGTTCTAGTCACAGTTGAACATGTGTTGCTCACCAAGATCGTGAGAAACTGGTTTAAAAAATGTCATTCCAACCCCAGCCACAGACTGACATCTTGCTTGTATGACGGCCTGCTGAAAGCATATTGCATGTGACGCTTGTAAAATACAGCAAGCAATTTGGGAAGTATGCAACAGCATTGGAGCTTAGAGAGCTAACAACATAATAGGTAGAGAAGGAGACACAAAAATACAGACAGGCACATACAGCCAACAGCTTTGAACAGAAACAGACCTGCCTGTGAAATAAACAGGAAACACATGTCTAGGACAAACGGACCAACGGGCAGAGGCAGCAACAGCCCAGGCACTTGGTCTGATCACCTGCTTAGTTTCAGCTTAAACAACACTGAAATAAGGTTGCATTTTACTATAGCAGTTTCACATTTAGCTTGTAAACAAGTGATTTATTAGTGGGTCAAAACCAACCACTACCAACACTTATATTACTACTACTACTAAGCTCCACATCATACATTCTTTGTCTCATTTATTCACAAGGCGTGGCTTTGTCCGTATGTCTGAGTAGGATTCCCTGTGTGGCACAATGAACAGAGTAAGGCTCTAACATGGCCAGAGTTAGGGCTTACATTCATTCTTGGGGAGTCTGCACATCACTGCTTTTTCAGCCACCTCCCACAGAGTTTTTGAACATTATGTATGCTCTCACTCACACACCATCCCACTCCACCCACTCCCATGGAGACTCAAATCACTCCCCTCTGCAAATCTGTCTGCCCTATGCAGCAGAGAAAAAAAAGACATGTAGCCCTTGTGGATTTTATTAATCTAAACAATTTCTAATACAGTTGTTTAACGAATCAGCTTTCGATGACATGAACTGAAAATAAGCCTGATTAAAATATTTAAAAGCAAAAAGAAACAGCTTCAGCATCAAGGCAGTGTGATCTACAAGTTGAGTCCTTCAAATTAACAATGTGCTGAGTCACTTGGAATCCTTATTTTCAAAATGGAATCACCAAAGGATAAATGAGGGGTACAATAAGGTGATGAAGGGATTTTTAAGCCAAAGAATTCTCAGAACATAGAAACATCACACTTAAGACAGATCACCACAATGTTGGTATTTCCAGATAAACTAACATAGATTAGTTACAGTACACAGTCAAACAGAGACTTTCAGTCTGGTTACACACAGTGACACCTACAGTGCACTGGCATGATCAGAATTCTGCAACAACAACGAACTGGGTTTGAAATGTTTTAAAAAGTGCAGCCGAGGTCAAAAACACTGCTTAATATGAGAGTGTTTCACTGGCAAAAGACTAGTCAAGCTCTTATATTGAGTTTTCAATGTGTTTTAATGCGGATACACACATAGAAGAGGGAAACAAATAGCACTGAACTGGCCAAGATAGATGTTGGCATGTACAGTTTTGCTTTGAAACTAAAAACTTGTTACTTTCCCTCCACACCACAGCTAAACATAGAATTTATTTTTCAGTTAACTTTGTGTTGTTCTAAAAAGGACAAAATGGCACAGGCTCACCACAAACTGTTTTACTACATGTCAACACCAAAGTAGCTGATGGTTTTCTAAAAATCTAGTAGCCTGTTTTGAAAGTGTAGGCTAATGAAAACAGCTCAGTTCAGGCCAGGAAGGTTGAGCTTTGTTTAAGTTTGCATTTGTGTGGCTGACTTAGGAGGAGTAAAACAGCCTGAAGACTAAGCTGTAACATATTTCTTGTTAGAAAAATGGCAATGTGTGAGACAGAGGTAGAAAGTGGTGACTCAAAAACACCCAAAAGATACAGAGGTTTGACATTATCTGTGCTATGCTTTCACTGACCTGATGATGTACCAGCAGAGTATTAAATAAATGTGTCAGGAGTTAAACTGGACCTCCAAATTATGGGTTCATGAGATGCAGTTAGTTAGGACACCAATGTCATTTTCAGAAGGAAATAGAGACAAAACCTAGAACCAGAAAGGGAAGGCAGGACAAAGTGGGAATTCAGATTGAATGAGAAGCACTGGAGTACATTACATTACAACATGGGGGTGGGTTCTCACCTCCCCCCACTCAGCCAACAGGAAACAAGCCAGCAGGATAATCAATAACAGTAACTGCTATTTGACTCAGTCCTCCCTACACAACATGCTCATGAGCCAAGTATACTTATGCTATCAAGGACCCTCCCTCGTAAAACTTCAACCATTCTTCCTTCCCAGTCCGCCATGCCTATCGGCATCGTTTGGTCAGGTTGCAGCCATCAGGTTCTCACCAAATCAGACAAAAATGTACAAATATTGTACAATTTGAGTCTCCTGTTCTGTCTGGTGAACATAGTCTTGAATCTATTGTAGATGACCTGTGGATTTATGTAGACAATAGAACTGTCCTCCTTACAACAGTATCAGTGCAAACAAATTGAAGTGTGTGTGGTCCTGATGCTTCTACAAGCCACGTTACAGCGTATAATTTTGTGGCATGCATGCCCTTTGTGATATGTCATCCACTGCTCTCTCACTATTGTTGTCACTGCAGCCATTGTCAGAGACAAATGGTTGCATGCACACAGACATGCACAGGGGAAACCAAAGCATGCCACATTACGATATCCTGCATAACCATCATAATAAAATGCCATTCTCTCTCCCACAGTCTGTAAAATCGTACCCATCATGGGGCAGTAATTGCAGCTCCACAGCAGAAATTAAATACTGGGAGCTGATTCACTCAGCGCCATGTGAAGTGCTGTAAAAACAGCAACTTCACTAACAACAGTCTGGCAAAAGATGGAGTGATAGAGAGGAGTTTGTTAAATACGCACTCCATGACCTCTCCATGCTGAGTACTCTAAAAAACAACAACAGAGGTTTTAAAATGTTGCCCTGCCTTCACACCTTCAGACAGGTTGATATCAGGTTGGCAGAAGCCAGAGAGAACGTTTTGTTCCATCACCAAATCTATAATGTTACACTGACATCCAGATAGAATGACTATTTCAAGATGAATTCTGGGTGTCAGGATCAAGTCCTGTTGTTATCAGGTCCACAAAGCTGGCCTTCTACCAACTGTCGGCTCAATAAATACAGGCTTATTTCAGGCTTCACAAAGTACAGTCCTGGTCTTCTAATTCCTAACTGAGACAGATTCGCTGAACTTCACATATAATACAAGTGCTATTCAAGTTCATGTATGGATTTTGTCTTGGTCCAACAGGGTTCACATGGGAATATGTATCATGCCTGATCCAAGATACAGTGTAAAAGTTCTGTTATCCTGTTGTTTGTTACACACTAAAGTTCACTGCAAGGTCTTCAGAGGGTGAGTCATGTCGGAGGTTGCATGTCAATGGTAATCAACACAGAGAGATGTTAGGAGATCCGAAAGTCATGGGTGTCCCAATTAGAGCATCTATGTTGGTCCTGTATTTATTATTACAACACTAGGAAACCTGGCAGTATGTTGAAACAAGAAGAGATAGAACAGAAATAGAAAAGAATAGAATAAGGATAAATGATTCGTTAACAGAGGGTGAAATACTCAGAAAACAAGAGCTTCAGGTCAAAGGGGAAACGCTGACATGGAACAAAATTCATGTCAAACTCCCTTGAATGGCAATGGCGTGAGGGAAACCCTGATCTCACGCAGTTGCTGGAAAATGAACAAGCCTTCCCTTAAATTCACTGGCTTACCTACACATTATCCACCCACACACAGCCCATAAACAGCTTTTCTGAAAAATAGGCAGGAGTAGCCCGTGCAATAAAGCCAAATCATCATCTTGCAGTGGATACTGTAAGCAAAGTCTGGAATTTTCCAGAGCTACTTCTCTATCTACTGTCTCAACAGAACATTTAAGACACCATCTGATCTCACCTGTGGCGTCCTCCTCTTCCTCTTTCAGTACATTGTTGTCATCCACATCATCCTCCTTGTTGCCCTCTTTTGCTTTTCTCTGGTTGTCCTTCACCGGGACCACAGTGAAGTTGGTGGGCATTTTTACACCATGAGCTTCCTCTCAATGTCTCCTGTTTGTCACACTCTTATCTCTTTCTCCTCCCTCTCCGCTCTGCTGCTCCTCTGTCTCTCTTCCTCCGTCCAACAGCTGTCACTCTTCTCTTCTTTCTTGCTCTTGTTCTCAGTTGTTTGTTTTTTCGTTCAGACTTACTGCCCTGGTGTACTTTACTCTCCAGGGCAGACGCTGGGTCTTACTTCTGAGTTTTTGTTCCTATCGCTAGGATTCTGCTGTACACCCATGTGACCCCGACCCCCCCGCACCAACTATCCAAATAAGGAAGAACACGCCCAATGGGGGCAGTACATGCAAACACACACACTTGCAGAAACCATGACATGCAATTGTGCTCATGAGTGTGTGAGAGCATACATATGGCTCTTTCTGTGCCTGAGGGAAGAGCCTCTGCCCAGGAATGTCGCTCTGTCTCACACACAACAAAAGCCGGCAATGTCAGCCTTTGTCCAAAGAGAGGAGGAAATCCAGACTTGCACCACTGAGGACAGTTTGCGCGCGCCTAAATACACACATATACATTTCCTCACTTCCTATGCAGTGTTATTTGATCCTAAGTGGATAGTCAGAAGTGGGCAGGGCTGATTTAAAGACATATACTGGCTGTCTAAACACACACCCTTATAGAGGGTTAGCACACGTGCATGCACATGCACATACATGTTCAACTTCTGCATTACATGTACATCTCATTATCAGTGTACTGTATGTTACTGCGATAATACACTTATAGAGGGGGATGGGGAACTGAGGGAGGCATAGCGTGGGGAGGAAAGTGAATCAATACAAGTGTCAACTTCATGCTCTTATCTCTTCACAGCAACAGCGGAAATACTAGGTGCAGTGCTGACAACAGAGAAACACTCGCCTTAGAACTATTTTTTGTTGTGTGGGGGGAAGGAGAATAAAAAATGTCACCTCATCTGTCTATTTAATCAAATACCATAACTACCAAAGGAAACAATAAAGACACCATTACATTATCAAATCTTCCCTGTGATTTCTTATTGACTTTTCTAACACCCCATTGTATTCTGTTACATCGAGCTGTGTAGCCTGTGTGTCACCATCATTCAGCAGCAGCAGCAGCAGCATATTGCTGCTCATATTCAAATCCATCGGCTGACCTTATCACTAATCCGAAAACAATGAGTCATTTCCTCAAGGTAAGGAGTGCATTGAAAGTTATACGAGGTATTATATCTCACCCCAAGTAAACAACACCCATGTGCGATGAAAAATGCTAATAGCAACCCCACTAGAGGAAAAAGCCACAGCAGTGAATGCAGATGACCAGTTCCTTCATAATGCTACAGCCCTGGAGCCTCATTTGGCTGCTTAACATCTGGGAGACCCACCCAGAACAAGTTGCACTCTCCCCCCTTTAGTTCTCAAACATGATGAGACACAAGATCAATACAGTCAATGGAAGGGTGGGGGCTGCAGGAAATATGAAAGGGAGGAGGTGGAGCAGAAGGCACGAGAATCAAAGAGACAGACAGGCTGGCAGACTGACCAACTTACAGGAAAGCATTGACTCTTTTTTTAGCATTGCAACTCATGCAAGGCTCAGCGTCCATTTACAAAGACTTAGCCAGAGTAAGAAAATCCCATCTGGTACTACTATGGTTAAGAGAGTTCCTAAATGTGTTGACTTTTATTCAATACTGAGATATCCAGGCCTTGACTATAGAAACATCTTGGTAGAACTTTGAAATATTTAGGCACTGGGTTAGTTAGATTGCTATATTTCCCATAAACAGGCTTTACCAGAATGGACCAACTACAATGATTTGTTTGAGGAAGTTATGTATAAAAAATACACCTTTTTCATTACATAACCATTTACATATGTACCTATAGTCTAGGGTTTCAACTGTTTACTGCAATTTACTATTTATCCCAATCTGCCACAACAGCCCACTTATAGACAAATACTAGCCTTTCAGCTTGCTGTCAACTGCCTTGCATGAAATCTGAACATTTCACCCATGCTACTGTTTGGTTGCCAGTGTTCTGTTTTTCCCTATACTTCTTATGTACTGTCAGGGAAACATAGTGGTCTCCTGGCAAATTTCTTTAAAACACTACACTTATGAATACTGTCCATCTGTAAACCTTATGCTCAACTAGTTTTATCTGTCTACAAAAAAATCATTCAAATCATTCCAAATTAGGAACAAGAAGGAACATTTTTGGGGATTTCAGGGACACATCTGAAATCTGTACTTCACTATATAAGAGAAAGATGGTGTGGTTGCAAATATGGGACTGGCTACAGGCAAATCATATGTTTAGTGTATAAGACTGGTACCTAATATACTGTCTGAAGCAGCTACCAGGAATGTTTCGGGTGAAAGGAAGGCAATAATCAGTACCGTGATCTGACAACTCAATGTTCACAAAGTATTATGGTGCTGCTAAGGTAACAAAGGGAGCACATATCCACTCCCTGATCAGTGGATGAGCAGTGATGTAACTGGCATCCAAGTGCCAGACAGTCAGACTGCTTCTCAGGGACAATCAGTGCATCCAGGCCAAGAAGACAATGTCCCTTTTATGAGAGAGTCAGACTGAAAACGAGGCTAAAAATGTTGCGACACAAGCGGTTCTCAGACCATGTCATGTTTGATGCAATATCTCACATCCATAGCACAATAGGAAAACACAGGAACACAAGGGTATTTATTACATGACTTCATTCTAGACTCATCTGTTGCTCCAAAAGAATCATAGGAAGAGAAAATAATTTTTAAATACTAAAAAGAGACTTCAAGAGGCACTACTTTGTGAAACTCAATGACACAATACAATATCACACATTTTCACAGTGAACAAACTACATCAGCCAATCAAGGACATATCCATGGTAATCTAAAATGGACAGGCATTAGGTAGGAGGACTCAGCTAGGACTGGGGTCCTTCACCACTGCTCACGCATAGCCTTGCTAGGTATTTCACTCGGGACTGCCAAGGAATGAACATTGTATGCGTGAATGAGCAGCTGTAAATTTGTTAAGTAACCATAAGACATGTTTCAGCTGCTTCAGTGGTTTACTGTCTTAATAGTTCTTGTGCTGGGATCACAGTTGATATCTTTAAGGGCAAAATTTCCTATCACCAGATATGTATTCAAGTAATAACCTGTTTTCTTTAACCAGCACTCTATGTACTTTCATATTTTCTCTCTTGGTACATTGATATCCTGTTTTGGTTTGGTTTCTGAAGGGGTGATAGGAGAACAGTCTGCCCTGTGTACTGATACTTGGATATGACTCTTGTTAGCTCGAGACAGAGATGATGTAGGCCAGGGTTCCTTCTGATATCCTTCCCTTGCTCTCTGTATGTTATGTGAGATTATAAATATGTGACTGTATCCACACCTCGGGGTCAGACTCCTCATACACACCTCTGTGTGTGAGCTCTGGCCTTTCAGCTGAAATAGATTGACTCTGTGTGCGCTCGCTCTCTCTTTTGGTTTACTCTTTATTCTATTTACTCTTTATTTGTTTGCCTTTTATTCTTTTGCTTAATTAAATATACAAAAGACAACTGTTGGATCATCATTTTATTTGTTCACTTCTCCACAAGGAAAAACCAAATTTCCACCACAATATCCTATTTTTGGAAATCATATGAATATAGGCAGGAGCACGCTGGTTGGCTCTGAGTCTGTTGTTATCATGTCAGTATAAAATAATTAGGTTAAAAATATTTTAATATGCTGCAAATAGCTTTTTATGTTTATTTATAATTCATTCATTCATCTACCAGGTAGAGTGCACTCAGTGAACTGTGGCCAATTTAATTAATCTAGAGATAACGTGCAGATTGTTTAGAGTAGGCAGAATTTCAGTCGACCAAGATTTCCTTTGGTTGACTACAGCCCTAGTCAGAATCGTTATTAATACATTTAGGAATGTTTTAGACATACACTAAACCTACACACACTTGCTGAAGAAGTATATTCCAAACCAAGGCTCTTCACAAACAATGAAAGAATGGTATAGCATGCATAACTTTTAAAACCGTGCTGTTTTAGTGTAAGATTTTCTTATATAGCTCAAAAAAATACATGTTTGCTTTTCTCCTTTTACATCCCCTGTACACAACGACAAGATGCAAACATGCCCAAAATAAAAACTACTACGGACCTGAAGCGACACTGGAGGAAGGTACTGGCTTGGTTAATGGTATTCTCTCTAGCAGCAAAGGACTTTTTTTTTTTAAGACTGTCACATAGTGAATAAATTAATCCACAGACAGTGGTGAATTTATCTGCCCAGAAAATAGCAACAGTTCAACTGAGCTTGACTTGTTCTCAGATTTCAAATCCCAAAATAAATGTATTGATCGATTCTACAAGGGAAGATGGCAGAAGACTGGATTTGCAACAGATACACCAAGTACAGCCCAAGGACACAAATCAGGGTGTAGGCAGGAACTCAGCTCTTTCTTCTCATGGACAAGTCCTTCCTTTTTAACTAAAATGAGACAATTCCACCTGTTGTTTAGCCTTGCAACACCATGATTTTTATCCTCTTTAATGATCTAACTCATACTTTTCATTTCATTGCTCCATTTCTCTGTCATGGGTTTTGATTCTCTGATACATTAGACTGTGAAGAGACTGTGTTGGGGGGCCCAAAATGGAAAAAGTTTTGTTTTCAATATTTTTCATAAAGGACAAGAAAGAGAGAAATCTGTTGCCTGGATTCAATTAAATTAATTTGAAAGCACAACACATGATGAAAATGTAAACAAAAAGGTAACCTATGATGTAACCTGTTGTTACAAATGTGTTTTGTTTCTGTTAAAGATGTGTTCACTTTAGTAAGCACAGGAGTAAAAGGAGCCTATATTATCAGTTTCAAAAAATGCTTTGTCCATTATTGACATACATTTGTATTGTAAATACTGACTGAATCTTTAAAAATAAGTGCACATTGTTCTACAGGACTAGTACAAAGCAAAAGTTAAAACTATCTGTATCCTACATTCTAACAGCAGCAAGGTAGCAAAGTCACAAAACATCATTTCAAATGTCTGTGACGTCACCCATCTGCCCTGTTCAAGAGTATTTAAGTAACACACTAAATCCCCACCACAACTGATAGTGCCCTCTGGAGGGGGCAGGAGGAAGGACAACTGTCCTGTGAGGATCAATATACTGAATGATGCTGTGGAAAACTGTAAACCACAATAAGAATCTCATCAATAAAAATATAAAAGGAAATCATGATGGCTTACAAGCTAGAATACCATCTCTTCATCGTGTCATGTGAGTTTGTCACATGGCAACTTCCCTTCTCTCTATTACTTCATCCTTCTCTTAAAACTGCCTTGCATGATTTTTAGCTGACAGAGGCCAGATGGGTAGACTAAAGAAAACCAGTGATATACTATCAGGATTGGTCCACTAACTCCAATAACTCCTGAGAACAGTTTCTGGGTTGTTTGACTCTCTCTTTACCAGAGGCTCATTTACTTCAGCTCCATGCCTTTTGGAGCAGGGCTGGAAGTGTACGGTTAGTCTGTGTGAGATTATGTTCTTACACATTACATCTGAATGTAACTGACAGTATGTGTAAATTAGATTACACACTTGTTTGAAAGCTGTCACATACAGTGAATAGGCCTAATACCTATGCAACATGTCTGTTACCATTACTGTCAGCAGTTTGAGTAGACAGAATAAAAACTCATACACTGGCATTAGCCTATCTTTGACTGGCTTCTGGTGTTCTGCTTTCCTCTCATCACACAGCAGATAGCTGAAGACTAATAATGACCCTCTGTTGCCCCCATTTGATCACATCCGGGAATACACCAGTTACACTACCATCATGACAAAATATGGACAAACTATTTGTTCTAAGCAGGGTTCGTACAGCTTTTTAAGAGTAGAATTCAAGGACTAATCAAGCACTTTTAAGGTACCTATACCAAAAATGCCCAGACTCTCTAAGCCTTTTAATTGTTACTATAAAGTCCAGGAGACAACAAACAAATTTGACAATGGGATCGCTTCATTTTAATTATTAAAATATTTTGGTTGGCATTTTTAAAGGAGTATATTCAAATTCAAGCATATTCCTAACCTTGAAAACATAACGGTTAAAATTAAGCATTTTCCAAACTTTCAAGACTTTGTACAAACCCTGTCTAAGGTTTGTACACATTTAGACCAACAGGCTGAAAAAAAATCTGCCAAGTACCATCAATCGAAAACACAGAGCCGTATTAACAGTAACCAGTGTAATCAGGTAATCAGGTGTAAACTGGCAAATGGAAAGGTCATTTTTTTAACAAGCTCAAGTGAAACTAAGGGGAAACAATGCCAGTCACATTTAGTCAGACTTTCCTAATGTCTGACTGTGGAATGGTGACTGAACCTTTAGTTTCCTTACCGCAACATTTCCATGACTTTTGTTTATTGGTCTGTAAAGGAGGCCTTAGCCGGGTGTTGAAGGTGAACTCTAGTCCGTAGCAAGACATAAATTCTATGAAAACTCTATAATTAAGACTTGAGGTGATGATAAAGATGGAAAAATCCCACTAGTCACAATCGGCTATTCTAAGTCAAAATAAATCACAATAAATTAGCTAATGAAAGGTAAACATCACTCTGCATGATTTGAGGCAACATCCAGTCTAATGACTTTACTGCACACGTGGACAGCCGCACTTCAACCATCTCAGGCAACAGCACGCTTGCCTGCCAATCATCCATTAAACGCTGTATATGACACAACAGGCTCAGGTGACCTTTCTTCTCTTTTGAAGGCACATGTGTTTCCCCTTTATATTTCTTACGGATGATTTTCATCTGTTGGCACTGGGAATTGCTTTAAGAGCAAGTAAGGTGATGATCTTCTGTAACTGTTCTGATTTCTTAGCAGTAGCATACAAGTATGTTAATATAAAGAGATTTAAAATGTTGGGAGAACTGCTCTCAACTCCAGGGGCCAGATGCATAAATCTGTATGCAGATTCACAACTAAAACTGTGTACGCTCAAAAATATATGCATTCTTTTTGTCAGATTCATAAAGCCGTGTGTATGCATAGTTCTGTTTCATAAATCTCAATCACTGTGCATGTCATGCACATGCACAAGCCTCATTTCCATTCCCACAGTTTGCCATAAATTGATGTAGAACCCCCCTAATCCCCGTGTGCATGTCGATTCTTCTGCCTGCTCCACCACTAGAGAGGCCTGTCAATGAAAAGAGGGGCAAAGAAGAAGTGCAATTTCACCAATTGTTTCACATTGGCGTGGTTCCAACAGTACCAGAGCAGCTGTTGTTACGCGTGACCATAACCCACAGCTGTGGCTATTTATAGTGCCCGTACCACTTTTTCATCACATGTACCTGTAAACCATCATCGCCATCGATATCTCAATCATTTAAACATTAGAGAGATGATCAATGCTTAATTAATAGCGGTAACTGAGCGTATGCAGCGTTAATACATAGATAAGGGCCCCAGATGTTTCATTTACACTCTAAATCGCAGCTGCAAACTGTTTTTGTGGAATTACACTTTTCAGTTTTCACTAAATGGCAGAGACAGCTGACCAAGTTCACAGGAGAGTGGACAATGGAATCTAAAATGAATAAACAATCCAGTGGCTCTTTGTTTAAGAGTAAGTCGATGAAAGGAAGCAATGCTAATGATGACAATTCTTTGGAAGCCTGGCTTCAAAACCGATAATTGCACAAGCATACATTTGTGGTTACATTTACAGGAACACTTAAGTGAGTTTGAAAATTAAGTCAGGCATACTATGGAAATCTGTCGGCAGTTCTTGTCTAAGAACAGTTTTGTCTTCTCTATCTTGATGTTCCAGGTAGATGGATTTTAATATCAGCCTGTGAGCAAGTTTAGCAAAAACAGAAGTTGACTCAAGTCAACTCAGTTCCTTTTTGGACAGACAGCTCAGTCATGAGAGAAGCTGGAAATGACTGAAGCCTCCACTGTATCAGTTTCATCTCTGGCCGTTGACTGTACTGCAGTCAATTTAGGCTGCTTATGACAGGGGTGGGGTTAAGAAGGTTATCCTTAGGTTCTTCATTCAGAACAAGCAGAACATGATACTCGCACGTCTCCCTACACATTTCCGACATCTGATATCCACTGATGCCATTACCAAGGAACTCCTACTGTACCTAGCTGTCTTTTCTCCTTTCATATACCTAGGGTGGACACAATAACACGAACACCTAAACAATATAATGTAGAAATTAGACATAAAATGAATGCTTCATTTTTGTTGGGAGAGTGACAGAAAGGCGTTGATTCGACTCTATGGTAATGTGTGGTTGTTGTCTGTTATTGTGAATTACAGTTTTGCATTATGTTGTAAGCTACAGGACCAACTCACATAGGCATACATATTGCACCACAATTTACTCCCTCAAAATTTGCCATAGAGTTGAATGAATAATTCAGTCATCAACAAAATATTCACTAACTAAAATTTAAGCATTTATTGCAGCACTATTGTACTTGAAGGCAAAATATCATCTGTTCATGTTTGTGTCCACTTGTTGAATTGACAACAATTCTTTGCCAGCTGCTGATGTAATTTCAAAGGTAGATTTTGTTCTCCACAGGCCTCATTTGGCTTTATTTTGTCCTACATCAGTATTTATTGCAATAGCAAAGGCAATAAGGCCAAAATGACTCACAGTAAATGCCTTACTTAGCCTTACACATACTGCTGACCAAGAGCTGGAAAACCCCATGACTACCAACACCAAATGTAGAGAATGTTATGTAGTTTTTCCCACGACGTCTGTTCAGCGTCTATTAGGAGTGGCTTTCAGCTGCTGGAAAATTGTTGCTGTTATCAATCTGACCACAATGCTCTGTGTGTCTGAAATAAACACTAGCTACACTTTTATGTACAGAGCATTAGAAGAGATAACAGCAGGATTTCAGGTTGATTATAGTAGTGTTTCCATATCCAGTAAGTCTGGTGCATTGATTAGCAGATATTGGGTGCAATAATATTATTTAGGGATTTCCTATTTTTTGGGCCCCAATCCCAAATAAAGCCCTTTATTATTGGGTGTCTGCCAATAGTGAGATCGATCCGATACATATATTTACCTAAATGTTGATTAAATATGTATCTGACACACTGAAATAACATCTGTAGCTTCTAAATTTGGTACACCTCATTTTTCATGAGCTACTACTACTATCCAAATACTGAAGGCCCTGATTCAAAACTATTACATGAGCTATTCATAAGCCTAGATGAGATATGAATGAATGATATGAATGAAAGTTTAACCGGAGAATGCGACTGAAACTGAGATCAGCTAGTGATCAGCTAGAGAGAGAAGACATCACTCCACAAAGGATCTTTGGTTGAGTACAGTGTTTGGGCATAAAACAATTACACACTGATTACATTACTTGCCCACCGCTCTCACAGTCGTTTTGCTTTTTTTTTTAATACAAATAAAACCCATTTAGTTCATTTCCGTGTATTCGTGCCCACGTTCATCAAATAAAAAACTCTTATTTTTAAAATACTAAGCGTGTTATCAATACTTAGTCGGATGACAGACGCTACAATTTTACACTGAAAGTGTCTGCTCCATACAGCAGTAGCAGAGTTACAGAAGTCAGTTCTCACTTATCACGTGACGAGTTAGGGCTTAGGCTTGTGCTGATTGGAGATCGGATCGTACATCAGCGATTGAAGGGATGACCGCCGATTGGTTTTTCCAACACCGATTTGAAGGTGATTTTAACTAACTTACTATCGGAACTAAGATGTAATAAAAAATAATCTCTAGACCTGCGCCCTCCTCTCCACCTGAAATATATCCGCCCGCTGAGCCCCGCTAATCAGCACGAGTAATGAGTGAATCTTAAATCTTTAATTACAAACCAGTTAGGCACACGTGCAATACGCTGGTCTGCCTGCTTTTCAGACTTTTTTTGTAGCTGGATATAATTTGTAGCATCTTAATTTGAGTTCTAATTTGAGTAAATTTTAAGGCTTGTGTCATACAGAATCGGCTGTTCCTCAAACAAACTGATGAGGTGATCCTGTCTTTCCTTTGTCCAAAACTCTGCCATTTTGACCAGCTGACAGTTTATAACTAACTTGACCACCTGACTTCGCTATGAGCTTATTGGCTGTTAAAACAGGTGATGTGCCTTATGTTCTAAAACCCATAGACATAACCAGCCACTGGCGACTTGACAAGCTGAGTGGCAGGCAACGTCATCAGTCGGCTTGAGTCAAGCTGATACGGGCCAGTTCACACCTATGCAAGTTTTCCATGCGCCGTTCTAAAACGATTTTGTCTTGTCGCAAATCTTTGGTCTGAACTGGCTGGCATTTCACTGCCATGCTGTGACATAATGCCCCCATACCCCATCCTACTCCCACATCCCCCCATAGTCTATAAAATGTCAAAAAAATATGAAAAATGCTCATCACAGTTTCCCAGAGCCCAAAGTGACGTCTTCAAATAGCTTCTTTTGTCCCAACAACAGTCCAAAACCCAAAGACTCTTCATTTATTGTCATTAATGACAAAGAAAAGCAGCAAATCCTCACATTTAAGAAGCTGCAACCAGCAAACGTTTGACATTTTCGCTTGAAAAATGACTGAAACGATTAATCGATTATTGGCAATTCATTTCTTCCGATCGACTAATCGATTAAACAACTAATTGTTGCAGCTCTAAGGAGGGGAAGGAGAGTTGACCTACAAGACAATGGCGGAGGATTTAATGTTAAAGATCAAAGTAAGTGCTCTACAGATATTGAGCGGCATCGACGAATATCTAACTATACCTGTTATCAAGTTACTCATGAAATTAACATTAATTAGCAACAGCTGATATGATCTGCCACCACTGACATTTTTTCAATTTAAATGTGGTCAGTGCTGGCTAAAAATGAAAAGTTGCTACCTGAATGTTTTGTACACACTACTATTCACATAACTGTTCTTACTGCCACTAAAAACAGAAGCAGTTAAACATTGTGTAAATGGGACAAGGACAGACCACTTCAACTTATGAGTAGGCAAGCACAAGAGGAGGATAAAATACCCAAACACCTTTTTCAACAGTCCATGGAGGGCTAGGCTAGGCCACTCACAGTATAGGTGAAGGAGTTGTAAGTTAGCACAGCCACTTTGAAATGTAGTCTTCCATTTGTAACAGAATTAGCTGTACTGTACTTTGTGTTCACATAATGAACACATTACAGTAGTGAGTCAAAGTAACTCTTGAGGTAGTCAGCCTCTGGGTTCAGATCCAGCCAGTGCTCAAAAAACATAGATAATATATAATGTAAGTGCTTCAAGATAGAACTAGTCCAATATATTAGCCAGGGCAATATCAGCCTATATTAGCTTACTTCAGATATATCGTATCAGTGTGTATGTCAATCAATAGGTAACAAGAAACTGCACAGGAATGTCACCGTTACATAGTATGTCCACCAGAGAGCACCGACAAGTTGGTTTTTACACTGTAAAACCGCTTAGTATGTTTTTGTGGTCACAAATCTTTAAAAAATTGATACTCAAAACAAATTGCTGTTTATGTTTAAAAATAAAGAAGCAGTCAATATATTGTAATCAGATTTTTTAAACTCCCAAATATAGAAATCAGTATCAGTCTCAAAAGTCCAGCATTGGTCGTCCTACACTACAAGCTTGCTGCTGTCCATTAACGCATGGCTCCCACAACATAAAACTTGGACCGCACACACATGCCAGCCATATCTTGTTGACAGCTGTAGCATTGTTTTGAACCAAATTTCTATCAGGAAAGGAAAAAATGAAACGGAGACAGCACAGTAAAGCTCTGTGAAAAACAGATTAAGACCTCCCCTGGATCTCAGATGATGATATACTTGCGTGCATTGTGTAGCGTGTCATGAGTTCATAAGGACAACCCAGGGTTATTTTTAAAGGTACTGATAGCTACAGAAAACAGTCTCTGAAGAGCCATGACAGGAGTTGGCAATACTTTTCTCCACTAGTTTAGGTATTTAGAGAATTCTGTAATTGATATGCAGAACTTGAATGTAATGTTTGCGCTTTTTTGTGACAAAAAAAGAAAAGAAATGAAATGTATGACAGAAAAATTGTCAAAGGTTTTATGACTTTTATGTTTTATGACTGATGCTGAGTTAATACAGATCCACACAGTGAAAGATTCAAATCTTCTGCAGTTCTGACAACAGCTAATCAGTGATGTTAAAGCAGGGGGTTATAATGAATGATGAACAAGAAAGTTTGGCAAAGACTTTCAAACTGCTAGAGGGGATACTGCAGGGTTGAATTTGTGTAGTGACTCAAGAATTGTAAGACAAGAAAGATGTGTCCCTGCATGCCTTCGGGTCAGGACTGAGCAAAAGTGTATTTGCAGCTGAAATTGACACTGACAGACTCCCGTTTCTCCCATTAACAAATGTGCACATCAGAGAGGTTAAACTTGCATTATCACTATGGTGGTAAGTATACTGTTAAACTGGTATAATGCCCTTGGATGAACGGCATGACACCACTCTTGACCTTTAAAAACAAAAGGCCAATTCAAAGAAATTACTTAATGAAAAGGCAATTTTGAGGATTGGGCGTGGTGATTGGGAGAAGTGTGTCTGTGAGCATTTCCCAAAAGAGGAGGAAAGTTCTCTGAAAACCCTTCTGTCTGACCAGCAAGGGACACACCCCTTATCCCTGGGTGTTGCGTGTAACTAAGGAGCAACTGGAACAAACACCCCACGCAGGACCAGCAGGGGAGGCAGCGGACTGGGAGGCCAGGAGCAGGAGCAGGAGCAGATATAGTGGACACCAGGGCCCAGTTGGTGTCCATGTGCTCACTGGTGGGCTCCAAATAAAGCAGAGGGCAGCACATGATAACCCAAGGTGCATGTCTTTTTAAACATGAATGCAAACACATGCATGCAAACATAATGCTGTGTGGTGAGGGCGTTCTGAAGACTCACCCACCTCAAACCACTAACAATATATATACTGTATTTACCATGTAACCTCAGGCTCCACCTGAAAAATAGTCCCATTCTCTGAACTATCCTTCACACCAAGAGGTATGCATTAACCTCAAAGACCTTGACATCTCTGTCACGCTAAAAGCAGTTTAAAAACAGCCTGAAACACGTTTCAGAGGTTTCGCATTTTTCACAAAACTAACCTACCACACTGTATGTGTATAAGCATAATTTAAACATAGCTGGTGTGGTTTTGTACAGCTGCCAAGTACAATACCAGTGATCCTAACATTATAGGAGTACTCAGGCAATTTAGTACTACACTTCGATAAAGTTGGGGAACTTGCAAAAGACACATTTTAAAAAAGAATGCCTACCCTTTCTGTCTGTCAAATGGCAACATCTTTCAAATTCCAAACCCCCTCTTTGTAATGCATATTAAACATTTTTAGTCTCCAAGTCCAAGCCAACATAACCCTTATGACATCATCAGGGTTATTTTCTCAGATTTTAACAATGCCCTCTGTGGCTGTGGAGAAGCTTTGTCAACTATTGAGTTGTACTACACACAACGAGTTAACTGATCTTTCTGGGTCCAGGGCATTGTCATTTATTGGGATCCAAAAATATATTTTTTAAACGGCTGCATCAGTGTTCTTATTAATACTGCAATGCTTTCCTGTGTGTATCTCTTTCTCTGATTCTCACACAAAGAATATCCCCACCAAGATAAAGAAAATAGCAAATGATGAAAATAATAGATATCACCACTGCAGAGGAAGCATGTGTTATTGCCAAAGTGCCTCAGCTGCAACAGGTAGCGGTAGTAGTATGAAGCCTACTGTGCAAAAGTTCAGCAACAAGCCTAAATAGTGTTTCCCAACCCCAAAGATCTGCCAGTGTGTGAACTGTCAGAGAGGTAGATTGACAGACACTCTCTCTGCGTACTGTCGCATCAAGTTGAAATCTGACACCTTTTGGAGACTCTTATGCCTGTAGAACCTCATCTATCTTTCACTGCCTGCTTAATCGCTCATAAATCCGAATGTAATCTTAGTCATCCTACGTATCTGAGGCAAGCAGCAGGGTGCATCCTCTGTTGTACCCTTCATGTGATTTCATTAGCTATTAATATATTCGTTACATCTCTTGTTAAGACACTGTGTTAACAGAGCATATACTTTATACGTTGTTTAAACATATACAATACATTCTTAAAATATACTTATATATATATTATACATATATACTATACACTTAGCCTACAATAATCATGTTCATATATTCACTTTTCTTACTTTACTCACAGCTTGGCCTTTGCTTCACACAGACTGAACAAGGAACAAGCAAAAAGATTAAGATTGCCTGAAAGGCTTTAAGAGGGCAAGCCAGTGAAACAAACAGCCACTATCATTCAGACAGTCTTCTTTCTGTAGTTTCCACTTTTTCATAACCACTGCTTCCTCTTTACAATATGTTACTTCATCTCGCCCTATACACTTGTTTTGCAACCTCAGTGACAAGAGTAACACAATTTTTCAGTTATACTGAAATATATTAATATTATGTTTGATAACATAACACTGTTTTCTGAAGGCACAATAAAGCCCCCCCCTTCGCAGCTATGGAAAAATCACAGTCTCGTGGTAAGCTTTACAATCAACAGAGCCCGTCTCTAAGAAAAACTAAAATCAACACTCACAGTAGAAAACCTTTAATTAGACTGTTTACCAGTGGCCTGCGAATGTCAAGGAAACTTTCGTTCTGTATGTTTTAGATAACTGGCAACAATCAGTCTGCTTTATCCAGAACATTTAGACACTTCATTTGAGACAAAGCTGTCATGATGAAGTATAAAAATGAAAAAAGAATCTGTTCGAAGAGCCTGCTGGGTACATAGAAGTTGCTCTGTTACTAAAAACACTACTGTAAAATGTGGTGCCTCTGTAATAGAAGATGCCTGAACATCCATTATCTAAACATTACAACAAAGCAAGTAGGTATCCCCTGCTATCAGTCATGTATTGGTGACAATGCAATAACTGCAGTAGAGGAAGGAACTGAGGAAATTGAAATACTTACGTACTTAAGTGACGCAGGACTCCTGATGTCCAGTTTTCATTAACCAGTAATAATACAGTCCTGGGTTTTTTTTTCTAAACTGGCATATTCAATGACAACAAGAGTAGCTGACACAGACTTGAAACAATACACCACCCAAAATCTGTCTGTTGAGTACCAACTGTCAAACAGCCAACTCATCGTTACATTATCCCGTTTAGCCAGCCCTTAAAGATGTTAAATTCGTTCAAGTGCAAATAGAAGATGCTTTAATTTTCCCAATTTCTGAATTCACCTATTGATTATGTTCTCAATTAATTGTTTAGTCTATAAAATGTTTTTAAAAAAAAGTAGTAAATATCCATCACAATTTCTCCAAAGTGACATCTTCAACAGTAAAAAACCAAAGACATTTAATTTACAGCAAAATAAAGCAGCAAAAACAGTAAATTGTCATCCTTTGAGAAGGACATGGACGTCTTCTGCTCCTAAATAGTTGAGTTGGGTGAAATGAAGAGGACACATTTCCCCACGAGATTGAATAACTTAACACAAACAGTAGAAACACCGTAATTTTAATCACGACAAAGCCACATTCTTTCATTGTGCCACCACCCAGCTGAGTATGTGTCAGAGAGGATACAATGTTCTTCAGAGTCATGTAACGAAAACTTAGGAGATTAAAATGTTTGCAGATGAAAGCTCACACAAAATATACTCTATCATTGTCTTGCTGAGCTAGCTTTGCAAAGCAAATGCTGTGACAAGCCAAAACGCTGCCTACTCCAAGCGCATCGATGCACGTGCACACCCATTTTCTTCTTAGTAACCTAATCCGATTTAGACTGAAATTCAATCTATGCATTAAAACTGAATAGACAGGTACCAACCTGTCCTTAAGAGGAAATCATGAGGAAGATATTTCTGCAGCTGTGTTGACTAGACTTCCATTAAGGCACACCTTTTACACTTCTGAGGTGGAGGTGCTGATTTTAGACAACATTTCCACACTCCAAATCAAGCTTCAGATGAGAATACACCAGTGTTTATGCCTGTGTCTGAATTATTTTCTTAGTCCTGAAATCCACAATCACAAGACATGGAGAGCAGACATGAAAGCACATTTTTATACAATCAGAAAAACTTTACAAGTCAAATAAACAGAAGCATTGAATTCTAATCTTTATTTTGTCTAATGTTGTCAAATACTGAGTCCACACAAAAGAAACGGAACACATTAATACTCATTTGGGTACTCTAAATCACCATCAGTAGCTGTAGTTTGGCCAGAAACTGATTCGTTACCCACCCAGCATCTTGTACTGGCCCCGGGCCAGTGAGACGCTTTTTGTTGGATCCATATTTTTCCATTTTTTATGGCTCAAAACCTCTATTTGTTTCATGATAACTGTCTTTCATTGATTTTTCTATTTTACTGTGACATTAAATAGCCTGTGCGAATCAAAATAGAAGATTGGTCAATGAGAGAAGTGGAAAGTACTGACCCATGTTCATTAAAACAAACTATATTCAAAAGAAACCACATCTAGTGACCCATTGTAACAACTCAACGCAGCAACTCACGATTATTACTAATCAATACAAACAACAGATTGTCTATGCACATACTAAGCCATCAGCACACTGTAATTTAGCATGCTTGCTTGGCCAGTGTGCCAAGGCAGTTATTCCAGCACCTTTAACCCTCAACCTGTTGCTATAGAAGCACCTTGTTTGTGAGCAACTCCTTGAACAAGGATTGAGATAAAGACAGCAGCCAAATTATTGTTCAAAGTGAGAGACATACTCAATATGATAAAACAGCAACAGTAACCTTACAGTGGATTTTAAAAGGAAATATCATGTCATATGTAAAGTTAAATTTTCCTTTAGAAATGGAAGCCCATAGTGTGCTAATGATACCATTTTGACCACACAGTGTACCACAGTGCCACAGTAACACCTTACTTTTGTGTGGAATCATTATTTGAACACTAGTTTAAATAACAGGAGTTTAAATAAGAGGACATCTTGTTAATCAGATTTGATAAGCCTACCTCAAGTTTCTGTTTATGTTGTGCTCTCCATTGTTCGAGACTGAAATGGGGTTCTCTCCATTATTTAATAAAAGGTACAAGTGCCAAAAACTAGTCACATCAATTGAGCCTCTGTTTAAAACGCTTGACTCGCTCTCTTATGATAAAAGAAGGAACGGTGGTTCTGCCAAGTTAGAGAAGGGGAAATGAACAGGGAGTTAAACACAGACTGCTCAATAAGACGTAATTAATAAGGTGAGGCCAACGCTGATGCAGGCTAATGCTTGTTTTAATTTTCCGTTTTTGAGAGCATTGCCTGTACGTACTAAAATGATGTGCCAATGTTCTCAGTGGACTGTTTGCTGACGGATGACATGTCCACAACAACTTGTTTAAAGACTGTTTTACAGCACTGTTCAAACCTTTCTGTGACTCATATTAACGATAAGTGTTATCTACTTTGACAGCTTCGGTTTTGGGGTAACGACGCCCCGGCTTCATTACATAACTACAGCAGCACAAACAGAGCCCAGGTGAAATGTTGCGGCTAATCCTCCGGTAGATAGATAAGATAAGAAGTGGGACACGGAGTCTGTACCGGGCGGCTGTCTTACCGTATTTGTTGGGCTCCCTGTTGTACTCCAAGATAGGTACCACAGTGTTGGGGTCCTGCTTCTCGAACAAGGAGTCTACTCCCGCCTCTTTTTCCTCCACTGTGCCGCCGCTGCTGCTGCCGGTGTCCGGTGCGGCGTCAGCGACAACTGCGTCCGAGTGCTCCCCTACCCCGGCGACCCCCACTCCTCCGTCCACCGGGACTACCACAAATCTTTCGCCCATGTGCCTCCTTCTTTCCCCCTCTTGTCGCACTTTAAATGGAGGAAAAACACACCGCCCGGCTTACCTCTGCGGTTCACACCCGATGAGAGAGCGAACGTACAGGACAGTGTACAACGGGACACACGCTCACGGGCTGATCAGAGGATTGATTACAGTATTAGACGTGCCCGCCCTCGGCGTTCGCTCATTGGTTGAGAGGGCCAAGGAGCGCTGTCAGTCATTCCCAGAATCAAATCACAGTGGTTGAAATTTGTTAATCGTGGAATGAGCGAGTTCTAAAATTTGCATCAATTTAATGATATCCCCCCGCCCATAATTCAATTTATAGCAACATAACAGAGGTCCATCTAGTTAAAAAAATCTTATTGTAGCTATTAACACCCAAACTAATCTCCTCTGCACTCTAAAAACATCTTATATAGCTAAGACTACATCTAATTCAGAGTATTCTTATAAATAGGGTTCAGACTATATAAAATGTCTATACTGAAAAAAAATTAAAAAAAATAAAATCCTTATTCCTAATACTGTTCCAGCAAAAATATTTCCTCCAGTCATTAAATATTTTTGAATCATACCAGTCATACCTCTTTTTTTTTTTTTTTGTATATATCTCTAAACTCTGAACATACTCTGAAGTATATCTGAAATATATTTATTTTGGCTTTATGCCTTTAAAATTAAGGTATATCAACTAGGAAAACAATGCAGCTAAACAGAATATTCCTTAAAATAGTGCATGTGAGACAGTGCCCTCCTGGCTGTCACAATGGAGTACATGTACTGGCATGTCACATTAATTACAAGCTTCTTTAATGGTTTCAAATGATGGGGCAATTAACACTCACTCTGTACATCCTCCACTATTAATAGCCTGCCACAGAAACTCAATAAATCATTCTAATTTAAAAACCAGTGATGGTTTAGTCATTTGCCAACACCTCGCCATGATAACTTCAGTATGTTACGGCAAAGAACAAATGGTTCGTCAATACCTCAGGACAGGATGACCTCTCATGTTTCCAGGCAGTTTCTGATACATAGTCTACAGCAGAGGTTCTCAAACCGGGAGTCGTAAAGCCACTGCAGGGGGGTCGTGGATGTTGAGCAGACCTAAAGTTGCATGAATATGATTCATGTGGTGACATAAACAAAAGTGTTTTGATGCTAGCAAGGCTATTTTGCTGACCTGAATCTTTTGTTTATTTCAATTGCCCGTATTGTTAATGATTGATCATTTTTAATTCCACGTTTGCTGGGGTGGGGGGGTGGGGGGCATGAACTTTTTCCAGCTTCTGAGGGGGGCGTGACAGAAAGAGTTTGAGAACCACTAGTCTACAGTGACAGGTCTCAAAATTTCCAGTTCCCCAAAGGACAAAGTTTGAGCTTTTTCAGTTTGACACACTTGAAAGTATAGGGCACTACTTTAATCATCCTCCAAATTGTCAATTCACACAACAGCAGCATATCTGCATTTAAGCTTTTCTCTTTCACCATAATATCTGTTTTGAATTCGGATGCTTTGACTAAAGTTTCTATCTCTCTTGGTTTCACAGAAAACAGATGATCATCTGGTGCTGGAAATCTAAGATCAAGATCTCCACCCCAATTTAATTAATTCTTCCTTTGGGCAAAGACCCTTCTGTTCGCCAAATTCAAGGGGAATCCGTTCGCACATAACTTTGACAAACAAAGTAAGAGGGCTGAAAACATACCCCCTTCAAAGAGATTACATAAGCAGTAGCCTTGTAAAAAGCATCAGGTTGATTCACTGAACAACTGGAACACACCATAACAAAACTGTTCATTAGGCATGGAAATCTCAGGTCAGTAGGTCAGACTGAAGATTCCTGTAAGTCACACCCCTTGCAGTGGTATCATTGTAAATACAAATATGGTTTAGCATAAAGCCTGTTGGCTTTTTAGACAGAACTTCAATTGTTTTTTAGACAATTAAGCAGCTCACACAAATGCAACTCGCACATTAGTTGTCAGGGGTGGGGCTAGAGGGGTGGCCATGGGTAACACGGACCCCTGGAATCTGATTGGCCCCCTCCCGGTGCCACCCCTACCAGAGTTAGAAGGTGATAGGTAGTTGGCTTATAAGTATCATGGATGGGTTACTGAACGGGCCTACCAGGTACAAGCCCAGGGCCCCTGGAACAAATAGACAAACTACAAAGAGACACAAAAAGACCATAGAGAGACGCAAAGCAACCACGAAGAGATGCAAAACGACAACAATGAGACACAAAATTACTATAAAGAGACTCAAAACAAGTACAATGAGATACAAAAAGGACCAAAAAAAGCTGCAATTTCTATTTCAAGCATCTCAACTTGCACATAACCCAGACCAGACCAGACAGTAATTGCTTGAAGGGTGTTACATGGACCTCTAAAATAGACAGCTGGCAGGACAGATGGATGACTGAGGGGTGGGAGGGTAAGTAGGGCTGGAGTTCTGGGGTTGGGGGTGGTTCAGTTGAGTAGTAAAAGTCGGTTCAGTTCAGCTCATCATTAAAATGATAGGGGTGTCACTGGAAAGTGCTTTACTACACAAAGTTCCGTTTACAAATGTCAGTACAAGGTAGAAGGTCTATGCATTTCGTTTCTGTGTATAATGTATTTTTTTACACTTCTCTGTGTAGATATTCTTGCCTTTTTCAGTCTGGATGAATGTATGAAGGGTGGATGCAGCACACTCAGGCTGTAAGACTAAAATACAGAGCTGACAAAGTAACTTGTAATCCTCCGTGTGCAAGTTGTTTTACTCATCCGCAGCTAAACTCATCACCTCAGTTCAGAATGACTTACAGGCGGGACAAAATGAAATGCAGATTACTTCTTTAAAGCTGGGTGAGAACAGATGTGGCCTTTAGCACAACCACAGCTGCAAGTGTTCAGGGTGACAAATGTCAACCTTCATCTTTGTGCCATCCTCATATTTGCCTTGAGTAAAATTGATAATGGAGATCCAATTTTGCGAAGAACATGTGACATGTTTGTTCTGTCATTGTAATTGACATTTACGTGCTTTAATGCTCTTAAAAAGCGCTGTGACATTAAACTGATTTCTTACAGTAAATGAAAGCAATGGCTTGATGTGATCAAAGTATTCAATAATACTATGCTCTTATATAGTATGAATGTGTCAAGGGGAAAATGAACTTTGAAGATTATACCAATGAATTCTATTGAAGCCCATTTCTGCCAGGAAAAGAAAAAAATGATAACAATAAAACACTTAATCTAAATCAAAATTATAACATAATTGACTTAAGTTACAATTTTTACTTACTATCTCATACTGTAATTTTGACTTATCTTATAATTTGCCATTGTGTCTCAATATTTTGATTTATCTCATAATTTTGACTTAAGTCACTTATTTAAGACTTATCGTGAGTATTTATATTTTCATGTCTATCTTTCCATCTATGGAATCATAGAATCCTGTATAGCAACAGGTCATTATAATTGCATTGGAGAAGAAAGTCAGCCTGCTAAAGTTAACTTCTTTGCGACAATAATCTCTCTCTCTCTCTCATTTGCTTAACTACATCAGCTCTGAAAAGAACGTGAATATTGTATTCATAATGTAAATTTGATTTTAAAACAATCACTTAACTCCTGCTTGATTAGTATTTGGATTTGTGTCATTACACTTTTCCCTGACAAATACAGTGACAGAAGAGAGCAGGTTTGTGCAGTTGACTGTAATACACATGATTAGCCTTGACTCATGCCAAATATGGATCAGCTGTCTACAGTCTCCTCTCATCCTACTTTGTTGTCACAGAGATTGGCCTCTGGGGGGGACTGAACAAACTGGCTGCTGAGGTGAAGCTGTTGTTGTCATGGTGCTTGAGGGAGATACGCGCTCTTGACTTGGCTTTTTGTTTTCAATGATCAATTTCAAAAATCATGATTGTGACAGAGTGTGTAATCCTGTTTATTGTCATTGCCCTGTAATCTGAATGAGAATAACATCTAACATTTAACAAATCTAGTGGTTATCTTTGCAGTTATACTAAGTCTGCATTTTTGTATCATTCTAGTTTCTTAACTGTAAAACATTTTTAAGATGAGTCTACTCTCAGCACTGCTCATGGTCCCTCTTTACTTTTAAATTCAGTCTGTAAGAGTTCAGAAAATTTGAACTAAGACCAAGGTTAATTCAGAAATGATTGTCATACAACCTGCTCATGTTAATGTCACTAACTACTTCACTGCTTTCCTCCTGATTTATAAATCCAAAGTGGTTAGGCAGTTACACTCCTCGACTGTTTTCTCCATGGCAGCAATCACAGTCATTTACTGTAAGGCAGCCGCTCACTGGCCCCCTAAAGACTGCTCCAGCTGTGTTGGTGAAATTACTGGAGCCAACGATGCATGCCTGGATTGTATGTGGGTCAGCGCTACAGCATGAAATGAAGCTTTTATTCTGAAATGGGTCCCCCACTGCTGTGTCATTGTGCTCCCCTTGTCATCAGCGGCACATCCTCGGCTCTGTAGTCTGAACAAATCTCAGAGGGGAAGATGATGTAAGAGCAGAGGCCCAGCTGCCACACCTACATGTGTTTAGGTACCCAAGACTCAAGCGGTTTCATACAGTTTGGCAATAGAAAGGTCTGTTGTTTTACATTTCAGAATATATCTCCGCTTTCACACCAATCAGCGCAAGATTTACAAAATCATGCATGCTGACACTGCACACAGGCTGCATAATGCGCAAATGCTTTTTTGTGCATCATAAAATCAAGAATACACCTAATATTTTGTCAGGTAAAAACTCAAATGTAATGTTGTAGTGTTAATTTAGGAGAATAACTGTTTATACATTTATAAGCATTATATAAACAATGGTTTAACAAATGGTTTATAACACTGTAATGTAGTTATAAGCATATTTAAGAACTTTTTAAAGTCTTTATTAATGTGTTTGCATACAATTAAAACGCCTCTTGTTGGACTTCTGGAACTAGTGGTTAAACTGACTGACTGACAATATAATACAACACAGTGTTAATCCATAAATGATTAATCAAAAACATAATTGGCAGATTCATTAATAATGAAAAGAATCATTAGTTGCAGCCCTATACATATGTGTAAACAGTTAATAAATCTTTCATTACACTGTAAGGATTTGTTTGTGTGTAATCATTTATCATTAAATATGATTACTGCTATGTTAATGTGTGGGTTATCAATCATTCATTAACTGTTTATACACCAGTACATATTTTTAGGAGAAGTTGCAAATATTGAGAAATGCATTAAACACTTAAAATATCGATATATCTACTTACAACTACAATATAGTGTGTTATAAAGCATTTATTAAATGTCTATATACTGCTTATGAATGTCAAATGTGTGGGGGGTTAAAATGAAGTGTTACCAAAAAGAACAAAACAAAGCTGTTTTTCTTTGCTCATAAAAAGTTAGCATTTTGAAGAAACCTTTTTACCCTACATGAAATGATATGATCATTGATATAATGCTTATTTCTCTCAGGTTCCACAATGGCTGGATAAACAGATGATTTCTTTTCCTTTTTTAAATGTACTGTATGTAAAAGTAGTTAAATTCTGCAAAACCATACCTTAAAATGTCTGCTATACAACATAATGTGTATAACAGCTATGATTGTGAATCAAAGGTTGCTTGGTGGAAAACACTGCCCACAGGGGATGACAGACTGAAGCTGAGGTAGTGATTATAGAGGCGGTAGGAGATGTTAACGGGCCTTGTTTTTGTCTGCGTGCAGATGGCATGCTGTTTGTAACGAGATCCCACGGGCGGCACAATTCATAAGGGACAGATATGTCTGTGTATGTGTGCAGAGAGACACAGAGAATATCAGTACACTTTACATCTGGACCTGTGTCAAAAAGTCACACTGTGTGTGACAGTAACTGTCTGTACAATGTGTGCATGTGAATCACAGCTGGGTGACTCTGCAGTCAGCGCCAGCCAGTGAAGATAAAAATATGAAAGATGACAGATCAGCCAGGATGCAGACAAAATCACAAAATAAATCATCAGTGATCAAAAATGTGGTTTGGTTGGGAATCCTGCTCGGTCACCTGCCAACTGTGTTGGAATCCTATCATTTTTGTTTTGGCTCTTATTAATAATATTATTTTTCTGCAATCACTTTGGCCTAAACACCAAAAGGTGGAAAAGTTTAATTTCACGATATAGTCAAACTCAATGTGCAAAACCAATGACCCAGGTCAACCATATAGGGGGCGCTGTTATAAAGACAAGTGTGTTTTTGTTCATAACTCATCCCACATTTAAATACTTTGTATGGATTCCTTATATCAAGCTGCATCTCCTGATATAGGCAACGGCCTTTTCCGCCTAGAAATAATTTCCCCCCTCAAATTCATGAAATATGCGAACACTTTCTTGATTTTGTACTTTGCCAGCCACATGGCCAGGTTCTTTGTTTGTACAGTATCTTTTTTAGAAGAAAAACAACACTGCATCTCACAAATAGATCTTCCAAATGGTACAGAATTTAGTAGGCCTAGCCAAGGCAAGCTGCAGATTTACTGTGCTAACTTTGGTGGAACAATAAGGGGAGCTGTAGGATGTTTTTTTATTTACTCATCAATACATTTTATAGATTTCCCCATATTTGCTAAGCACATCTACATTGGCTCAAGATTCGGCATGACAAGTCATTTGTGGTGTCATGGTGACCTCTGGTGGATTGTCTGTGTTTACACACGTCTCTCTTTCTTTTTGGCTGGACCGCAGCAAAGCAAGGCCAGCCGTATAAACGTGAAAGTCTGTCCCTGACTGAGTGATGAAGTTCCTCCATTGGTCAGACGAGTGTTGGAGTTTCCCCATTGGCCGTTGCTCTTTCAAAATGAATAGGGGTGAATGTTAGTTACGTACTGTAACTCCAGATTCTATGAGTATAGGTGCAGCCCTCAAAGCAATGGGTTCCTTTAACTAGGTGTATAAAAAGCTGTTTTTGGAAGCTGATTGTCTGGTCTCAGTTAAACTTATACACAGTGTTCGAATTACACCGCACCTTTAGGGGGAGCCCTATTTTTCAGGAGTGGGGTTGAGAGGGTCCTGTACACATGCACGCGCATACATGAAGGGGCCCGCCAACATGCAAAAATGTACTATGATTAGACACAAATTATCGGACATTGTTAATAAACATGCACTTTGACAAGTGCTTTACTATTACCCTATTATTTTAGGAACCTAAATATACAGGAAAATATACATTTATACAGAAAAAAAACAGTGGCACCAAAAATTATGATATTTTAGAGCTCCCCCTAAATTTCTCAAATGAGGTTTTCTGGGGAGATCATGTCTCTTTCAGGGGAGCCCGTATTTCAAACCCTTCTTAAACACAAAGTGAGACTGAGGTGTGGCCCACATAGTAAGTGGGCGTGGAATAAAAGACTTGAGTGCTGCACGGATGAACCCTATGGAAGGCCATTTGCGCTAATAACGTCTTAGAGATTTCGTGTTTGACTAAATTAAATCCGTGTTAACACGTAGAGTTTGGTCATGTTAACAGGCTAAAGTTTTACGCATTAACACAACAAAAGTCACAAGTCAAAATCAGTCACACTGTGTCTGGAACAATCACTGTGAAATAACCCTGTAACTTCCACTGTACCTGTTAATTATATTTTCCCATTGCTTAAATACGCAGTTATTAAACATGTAAATATCATCAGTCAATCACAAATCTACGCACGCTGTGCATACTGCAGTGTCATACACCTACCTCATGTATATAAAGTAACCTGTTACATTAACCATATTTATATTCATATTTATTCCCACACCCTTTGCACTCTTGCACTATTGTCATACTGTCGACAAATGTCATTGTTGCTGTTGTCATATATATATATATATATATATATATATATATATATATATATATATATATATATATATACTTTTTTATATATATTTATATCTGTACATAGTTGTTCTTAATGTTTATGTTTACCTTATGGAGCTTGTTGTCTTTGTTTTTAGCTGTATGTCTATTTCTCTGTATGTACATTGAGAGCAACGAAAACCGGAGTCAAATTCCTTGTATGTGTACACATACCTGGCCAATAAAGCTGATTCTGAAAAATTTACAATCACTCTGACAAAGCACTCAATACAGAGTGAGCCATAAAAAGCGAGACATCCCGCACATAGAAACTTACGAAAGAGAAGGGAGAGTTAATAGATAATTAGAATAGTTTGAATAAGATCTCTTTCAAATCAAACATCTTAACATATGAGTGGAAATACACTTCTTGCAACTGCATTTGTAAAATGTTTTGACTCAAACATAGCTTAACCATGCCATGTGATATGTACTTCAGTGCACTTTAAGAACAAATATTACTGGCACCACTACAGAAAATTGCAGATGAGGATTAAAGGTGATATATATATATATATATATATATATATATATATATATATATATATATATATATATATATATGAGATTTGAACTATTTGCTATGTAAAGATATAGTGGAGTAATGAAGTCACACTCCCTCTGTGTGTGTTGTAATCTGAGCTGCTCTGTTCTTTGTTTGGTCCGGCCATGCGTGCATGTTAGTGCATGTGAGCCCCTCCCTGTGAAACTGTCCTCCCCATGTTTATAAAGACACTAAGAGAGTGACCTCCCACACAGCATTGTAAAAGTGAGATGGCAGAATGCAGTTCGAAGTGTTAAGTTGAAGGCATTCATATTCAATTGAAACCATCAAACTTTAGTTACCTAAAGTATATTTTGTGTTTGTTTTGTTTTTTTCCCCAAAAGTTAAAAAAATAAAATCCGAGCTCTCCTCCAGCCTGTAAACGGCTCAGAATCAGAACAGAATCTGGTGTGACTCCAGATATTTACTCTTCCAGAAGCTCTGGCTCTGCCCCCGACTCTCTCATCCAGAGCCGTTTCTGTTGAGTTTTAATGAAGTGTTTTTTCATGATGATCTGAAAAGTAAAATTCGTGTTTTTTTGTCAATGGAGTCTGGTGGATTTGAAGAGAGCGATATAACAGCTGTTTCTGGTTGGGGGCAGGTGTGGCCAATGCGCTTATTTGTTTTGGTCTGAGATGCTGGCGCTGTAGTGCTACATCTGGTGGCAGCGAATGTTGTATATAGAACCTTTAATATCTAGGAACGCACATTACTGACACTACCACTGACTATCCATGTAACAATTTGGCCACAATATAGCTAATTGACAATACACGGTCCAGCCATACACTAGGTTTCGACATAGTCTTGTTATGTGGTCAATGCAGCTCATCATCTGATCTGAGGTGTGTACCCGAATACAAATACATTATTCGGATATGCACAGATAATGTGCTCTGAACAGATATAAAAAACATCTGAATTTTTGCATTAATATTTGCCCTCCCACCACGCTCCCCTGACCTGTCTCCTGAATGACAATTTACCACATCATGCACACATTGTTATAATCAGGGGAATTTTTACAGAGTTGGTGTCAGGATCTCCGATGTCCCTCAAGGATAGATGTCCCAGAATCCGTTTAGAAATCATATTAAAAATGCGCTCCTTAAACGACATCAGATCGTGTCTTTTAAACATCAGATTCAGACGTTTTCTTTGGTGTCAGAGTAATCCAGGTGATTATTGTCTGTAGTGTGAACAGGGACTGCTGGCAGCCAAAGCAGGTGCACTTCTCATGATACAGGTGTGCCAAAGTGTAGGCATATAGGCAATAGACTTAAAACAAGAAGGTGGGCTTATAGGTTTAACTTCAATACTCAAACATTCAGCCACATTCATCCTCAGTAACTTTTAATTCGTTTGCACCAGATTAGTTGTGCTGTGCAGGATAAAGCTTGAGTGATATTCTACAGGTGTTATTTTTACCTCATGGTCCAATATTGAAGACTTACACTGCGCAACTTGACAGAAGAAGAGGAAACTGAGAAGCTGAAGTTAAGGACCATCTCAAAAGTGCATGCTAACGGGCCAAGCGAACTTTTCAACGTTTTGTCAATAGCTTTATTTTTAAAAGACATTTATTTATTTATTTATTTTGATCTAGACCTCCTCCCATTGCATGCACAATATCCATTCTTGAAGAAATTATGCAGTAAGTCATCATGAGCTATTATGACCCCTCTAGCTTTTAGAGAAAAGCATACAATATGGCCCAATGCAATTGTGACTTGTATTTTTAAGTCCCAGTTACAAAGCTTTTATTCAGACTCAGTTTGGGCTTACTTCTTTTTTTTATTTTGAAGGTGGGGTTCAAATATATTTTATCATTAGATTAATTCAGGTACATGGTTAAAATATTACATTATGTTGTTAGCAGCTTAACACATAGATATATGCACAGAGTGTATAAATAGCAGTAGAAAACAATTTTACCCTCTACAAACGCGGCCATTTCGGGCTGCCCGCAGGAGGTTGTTGTTTGCATAATCCTGCTTAAATGGATCTTGGACAGTAATAACTAAGCTAAGGCTTCTGTCTTTTATGTCAGCATGTTGTATGCTCGTGTCGCAAGGTGATGACGTCATTACGTTACGTGCCGTGCAAAACGTGGTGACGTGTTGTGGCGTGGTTTTCATTTATGGCAGTTTCGATCATTTTATCAGTCATTAAGGTTTATTGACTTGCATAGCCTCTTAGCTTGGGTTGTACAGATTTTAGGGATATGAAGCATTTCAAGATAATCTAGGAAAGGACACTACAATAAGCAAAAATACCAGTGTAGGCACTGGTGGACCATTTCTATTGCAGAGTTCAAAGGGTTAATGCAGAAAATTAAGCAGATTACACTATTTTTAACAACTTCTGGTATAAATCACACCCATATAAACAGTTATTGTCACATAAACAGATACAAATAGTAGCTTTGCATTATACCCCTACCACTGAGTTTAAGCTCAGGCTGAGAAGTGACTGATTCCTACATACAGTATGGTTTTGCACATTCTAGTCTCTGGTTCAAGAGATGGAGTTGCAGGCTTTTATGCTTAATTGAGCTCTGTTATTTTTGCAGCATAACACATGGAGACATTACACCTGAGAGGTGCAAATTGCTGTAAGAAGTGCAACAGGATTTCCTCACTTGCATTTGAATTGTAACTTGTCAAATGTAATGGCTGAAACATCAAGAAACACTGGATCATTGGCATCCTATATCCATATCTATTTGCTTAGAATCTGAACATTCAGATTCACAACATCTGAACACGAGTGCCAAAAGTCAATTTTGAAGCTGTTTAGTTCCACCTCAGGCAAGAAACCTCAGGGTGAGCGCTAATCTCTGGCTCACATTAATGGTGCATTGTGTGTTGGTGCCAGATTAACAGGTAAATCTGTTCACAGAATAATTTAAGTATGTGAATTCCCCCACATCCTGCCTTGAGATGTTCACTGGTCTCGCAAACCATCTCTGGCAGTGTTGTCTTTTGTATCTCAGTAATATAGTATATAATACATTTTTAATTAAGCTGACACATTTCCACTGTAATTCTTCTCCTAGACACCATATTGCCAATATTTAATGACTAGAACATGCCTAAATGAAGGAGAACACTATTTCAAATGACCATTACTGTATGCTGCTTTTGAGAGAGCATCCTGCTGGATATCGGTGGTTATGGAAGTCTGTCAAAACCACTCATATTACAGTTGTTATGAATGGCACACTGAAGTAATAAGCATCTTAGAGTTTTGAGGTTTTTTTATTTTACAAATAGGATATAATGGCAGTTTAACAACATTGTGAACACAGAAGTAGATCTATTCACCTATGTTTTAAACACATATCTTTATCATATCTATTATCAAGTTAAAGTTGTAATCCTTAAAGATTTCAGTCAATGCTGATTTGACAACACCCAGTAAGTGTGGTTTAATACAACAGTAAGCACTCTTTGAGCAGCTACTTTGTCAGAAATACAAGAGCAACTGGTGGATCTGTTTCCAGTACAATCAAGCACACTCATGTTGTTTTAATATATGGGAAAATGGCTGCATTTCAATAGCACTTTTGTCCAAAGCGCTTTACAATTTGCCTCCCATTCACACAGCGATGGCAGTGAGCTACCATGCAAGGTGCTGACCTGACCATTGTTCGGGAGCAATTTGGGGTTTAGTGTCGATTAGTGGATGACCTGCTCTACCTACTGAGCCACAGGTGCCCCTACATAAAGACATCGGTCAATAATAATTGTCAATAACTGCAACCACATTCGGATTTTATGTTGCACAAGGCGCAAGTAGTTTTCCACACAACAGCAGGGTACAGTGAAGTTGGTGTCCTTGCTCTGATATGCAACCTGTCGCCTGCAGCTCTTCATTTAAACAGCTCACTGTTCAATTACTTCCTTGCAACAGGTACAAATTACCCCATGATGAAAACATGCATGCAAACATTGCATTCCTGTGGCTGCTTTACAATAAAAGCCACCCTGTGTTTCGCCAGTTGAGAGCTTGTGACAGCGGGATGATCTGTTTGCATTAGCAGTAACTCAATACAGCTCTGACACGATGTTAAGAGAGTGAACAGTAAGCAGTGAGGCTGTTATCAATTAGATATAGTTGCGCTGGATTACATGCATAGATCATTTTCTTATGAATCCTTCATGCTTAGGTAGGCAATCCAAATCCAGTTCAGACTCCGCCACCATTTCTTAAAAAATAAACTTTTTTTTACACTCAGTCAAAGCTCTCGTCATCTACATCAACACAACGGTGTACCTTTAAGGATTTTGGCCAAGCAAATAATCTTTTACATCGGGAACACCAGTATGGTTTCTCTCCAGTGTGGCAACGCAGGTGTTGATTGTAACTACTTAAATGAGTGTATCTCTTGCCACATTGTTCACACTGATATGGTTTCTCACCAGTGTGGGTACGCAGGTGTCTGTTATAATCACTAGACTCAGCAAATTGTTTTTCGCAGTGGTCACACTGGTATGGCTTCTCTCCAGTGTGGACAAGCAGATGTCTCTTGAAGTGACTTGCGCAGCTGAAACTCTTCCCACATTGTTCACACCGGTATGGCTTTTCTCCTGTGTGGACACGCAGGTGTCTCTTGTAATCACTTGAGAAACGAAAACTCTTCCCACATTGTTCACACCGGTGTGGCTTCTCTCCAGTGTGGACACGCAGGTGTGCCTTGTAATTACTTAAGCGACTGAAACTCTTTTCACACTGATCACACTGGTATGGCTTTTCTCCAGTGTGGACACGCTGGTGGTCCTTGTAACTACTTAACAAACTGAAACTGTTTCCACATTTGTCACATTGGTATGGTTTCTCTCCAGTGTGGACAAGCAGGTGTCTCTTGTAATGACATAAATAACCAAAACTCTTTTCACATTGGTCACACTGGTGTGGTTTCTCTCCAGTGTGGACACAAAGGTGTGTCTTGTAAACATCTAATTGACTGAACCTCCTTCCACATTGGTCACATTGGTATGGTCCAGTATGGTCACACAGCTGTTTTCTGTATGAACTCTCGTTGCTGAAATGTCTCCCACATTGGTCGCAGCAGTATGGTGTCTCTTCAGCGTGGGTATGCAAGTGTAGCTTGTATGCATTTAGTTGGCTGAAACTGCAGCCACATTGTTCACAGTGGTAGTTTCTCTGCAGTATGAGTGAGTCCATGCCTTCTAAAGAGTACTAAACTATCTGAAAGATTTTCAACGCTGACACTGATCCTGTCTGCGTCTATCCATTTCTACTGAGAAAAAGAGAGAGAAATAAACGTCAGAGTGTAGGACTTGACAAAATGCTGCTAGCCATTAAGTAGCCATCCTACTAATTAAGTGTTGTTGTTGTATAATACATAACATTGCTGGCTTCATCTGTCTGTTAAAGTGATGGCCTTTTGTCATTCAGACATGGGTGACTTTTAAATTAATGTTCCTTTATTCAGATATGACGGGGCATTTACGGAAAGAGCAACAATGCTTTGGTACATCATGTGATATTTGGGACCTAGTGCACGAGAGGGAGCAGAGAGAGAGAGAACAGAGTTGAGTCAAAAATGTTGTTTAAGCCTTAATTAATGACCATCATGAGCATGAGGGACGCTCACCCCTCTATTCCAGACCTGCAAACTCACGAGGTGAAAAAGGTGACATGTTTGTAAACTCAACCCCTGTAGGGGGGTCTGGGGGGCACCCTCCCCAAGAAGATTTTTGGGGATTTTAACATGTAAACGAAGCAATCTGGTGCACTCTGAGAAGACAATAAAGGGAAAAGACAACATTTACTTGAGGCTATTTAAACCAGTGCTGTTTCCGAATTGAGTTTATTTCTTTGTTAACTTTAGCTGACGTGCTAACAAGCTGGCAAGCTTTCCATTATAAATAGGTTGGGGAACATTTGATGGGGTACCGTTAGGAAAAGATTATCACGATATACTTCAACTTGATTTGGCAAGTTAACGTTACTTTAGCAACTAGTTACCTAACGTTAACTGCCGGGCCACACAGCCAGCCTGAGCAGCGTGACGGCTGCCTCGCTAAGTCCACACAGTTCCTGCTGCCAGCTCTGTCTTTGATAATGGCCATCAATAATAGAATGTTTATTTCATTATACATTTCATTTATATTTAGTTTAGACAGGAAAAGGTTAAGAGCCTTGTGCTCAATTGTAACTGGGGGGGGGGTTTCAATTTTTTTCACATCTGTGACATATTCTACAGATATCAGTAGTCAATAGGACTATCAACAGATCATTTTCACTGTGTATTTTTGCTGAGAACAGCGCGTTACGCGGAAAGAAAAGACTCTGAATCTCTAGATGAGCCGCACTGCAGACGGCCGTGTGGCTGCTCTAACCGCCGAAATGAAAAGCAAGAGGTTCCGTGACGCACACACGCTGCTCAGGTCGGCGGTGTGGCCCGGCCGTTACCTCAAAACTAGTGTCCATTGTAATAGTACCGCGAAAAGTTGTCTTTATACATCCATGGAAAAGAAGACGATGCAGTTATCTTGGTTCTGATTGGCCAAAAGACTCGAAATGTCTCACCAAAGATGTTTTATTGAGAAGAAGATCACGACGTGACAACAGCTTTCTGAAACGTCTGAAACATTGACTCATTTTATTTCTATTAACTCTCATGTTGTATGTAAAGGGTTTTGCTGGATATTCATTTATTCACTGAAAGGGGGTTGAAAGAAACAGTTTTCATTCAGTAATTAATTCCAATGAAGCTCAGCCCTTCCTGTGCAGATGTTTAAATCTAAACTTTCTAGTGGTTCAAAGGGTACTATCCCTGCCTTCTCGTTAGGCTTTTATTGTGAAACAACTGCAGGAAGTCTTGAGTTTTATTGACGGTGGCTTGGAGTAAAGAAAGTCAGAGCAGCAGATGGGGAGTATGACATGACTGTGTTGGTCAGCCATGAAAGAGAGGGCTGAGACGCCATGTTTGTTAACTATGGAGGTAACAGCGTGCATTTTCAGACAGACAGTCTCTCCTGGAAGACATTCATAGTGTTGCACCTTCGATGGCTCCACTCCACTAAGCTCATGAAGGAATGTATTCCAGAGATATTCGGTGTTGAAAACTTGTCCTTGTCGGTTGTTGACAGCGCTCATCACTCACTAGCACCAGCCACGACCTATCATCGTTGGGTTGCATTGTTGTAAACTATGGGTCTTTCTATGTGAAAGGGGCACCTCGTTTTATGGGTCTCCCCAATTCATATTTATCCTGACTCCTGTGAAAGTAAACTTAGTTGTAAGCTTATAACTTATCATTTATTCACATGTTTATCATCTATTCATAATCATTTGTTTGTATACTTATTAATATTTAGTAATTATATGCTTGTGTATTTACTTTAATTAGTTAATAGTTTGTTTTATTCATGTCTCTAGTCTTGAACTTTCACCCAGTTTCATGTCTTTAAGTTTCTATATGTGTATGCTGAGCAACGTGACTTAACGTGAGGTCAAAAGGTCAGTTATATGGTATAGAGATGTTTTTATTCTTTCCAGATGTGCATTAAGGGTATGGTATGTTTTTGAAAGTTCCTATAGGTTTAAACCTATTGAACCATGTAACACTGACCAATGGAAAAGAGTTTCTTTGTTTCCAGAATACTATAAAAGCTGTGTTCTTGTATCTTTTCTGAGAGATAGCTGATGACTTCTGATTGTCTGTCTCCTATTGTACAATACATTAAGAGTATAGGCAGTTTTTATTTATGTCGCCAGAACAACAGTCGTGTCAATACTGTTATTGTTCACCAACCACTTCTACTTCACACATTTTTTCATCAAAGTTAACCCACTGTTAGTGAAACTCAACACTTCTTGCACAGTGTTTCACAGTATGAGCTTATGAGCATATGAGCCACTGTAAGGTTTTCCATTTGAAACATTTGCGCAGACGTGTTTAATTATTAGACAGTTTCTAAGCACCAATCAAATGTATGCCAAAGTATAAATAATCAGTAAAATAATAATAATATCTGATTAGTAAAATGGCTGTACTGATGGAAGTAGTGCTAAATGAACACTATCCTGAATGCATCCAGACAACAGGTAAACATGGAGGAAGTGTGCATCACAACTAACGTGCTCAGCAGTGTGACGGTGTCTCAGCTGCTTAAACCTCTGTTCTGCCCCCTCCTGCTCACTGTGATCACCTCTACTGTGTTTAAATACACACTAATTCCCTATTTAGTTGTTCTCATTTACATATGTTTCTGTTGACAGACAACTGAAGGAGCATAAACACTGATTTGATCATAAATGCTAACAGCCTGGCTGATACTGTATTTTTTAGGCCAATAATGATATTTGGGAGTTTAAAGGTTTAAATCTGATAAAAATATATCGGCCCATAGCAATCATTTTTTTAAGATAAACACATAACATAAACAATCCTAGATATAGCTCCCTTAGATTTGTTTTTATAATCTTGACCAAGATACATACTATGCGGGTCGAGGCACGAAGCAATGCAATCATTAGTTAGCTTGTGAATTCAACGCTGTCTGCGGCAAAAAAGTGGAAATACTAGCTAATGTTAATGTAAATTTGATCTCACCTCTTCTGCAGAACTCATTTCAACTCCTTGTTGGTCAAAGGGAATGTCCTCCAAATGCTTTTCTTCTCATTACCACATTTCAGCTCTGAAATCATGAAATAAAGACAGACTGGTCAGAGCAGGAACATCCACTAAAACAGCAGTAATACTGCAGCTAGAAGTGACCCTAGGTACCAAGGCAGAATTCAATACTGAATCATTACTGCTGACCCCAATGTTGGAAATAAATTATATTTCCAAATATATGATATTTCCAATATTTCACAAAGGTAAATTTTATGCTTTATTAGAAATGTTTTCAAAACTGTATTTTTGGTTGTTTGGCAAAAGTACATCTGGTTAACTGCCCCACCTCCATTAAAGGGGCTGTCAGCATTTGGCATACTTAAAGGGAAACTCCGGTATTTTTAAACCTGGGCCCTATTTTTATTTGTTGAGTCGTTGCAGGAAGACGACTTTGGAAACATGAGTCAGAGTTGGAGAGAAGAGTTTGTTGTGTTGGGGTACAGAGAGTGTAGCTTAGTGTATTTGTTTTATATAAAAGGTCAAAAAAAGAAGAATGGTTCATGCTTGCACATTTCCGAATTGTGCCAACAAAATGTCACACCAGACTTCCTGCAACAACTCAATCTCTCGCGAGATTTCAGCACGAGACTCTGTCCAGTAGATCACCAGCGGAGGTGGTGATGAAAGAAATGAACGAATGACTCAAAAAAAAAAACTAGTTCATTTTACTGAGCGAGATTAAAGGAACTAAGTCACTAAAATGAACCGGTTATCCCATCACTATTAGACCCCACAATTTGTAAAATAGGGCCCTGGTTTGAAAATACCCTTTAAGGCCTTTACACAATAGGGGAGTTTTTTCATTAGATTAGAGAGGTTTGGCTTGTCATATTAATCAAATACGGGAGGCACTCTTGTGTAGCTTTTTACCTGGGCACTGCACATAGACTAACATAAGACACTAGAGCATATTGGAGCACACACAGGATTTATATATGAGTGCTCCAATGTCATATTTCTAGCATTTCAGTGTGGTATATTTTTTTCTGAAGAATGGGCTGGCTGGTATGAATAGTTGTGATGCAAAATATTTGCAGAGTGTGTAAAGGCCTTTAGTCGCTATTCAGTAGCAGTATGCTGTACATACTGATTGACCACGTTAGTATGCAATTTAGAACACACTCAGAGGCTGTGTCCAAAATCAGTCACTACTCCTTACTCAACTTCAAATAAGCTTAACTGGCATGTCAGATCAGGAATCTATATCGCCAAAGCAGCACAACAAAAACACTGCAGCTGTAATACTTATATACAGATGTAATCACTCAGACATTCACTACAGAGCTCGTTTCCCTCACTATCAAGGGAGTTCTATGTAGAGGACTATATAATGTGCTCATCGGCAAAATGCAAAAACACTCTCAGACACCACACACACACAGAGAGAGCAGGCAGTGAACCAGGTGAGGTGAAGGTAACGTAACTCGAGTAAAAAGTATGAGCGATATTTCCACCTGCTTGTTCCGCAGTTGTTACGAACAAGCTAAAACTAAAGCTGTCTGTAACCAAACTGTTTAACTGTTTGTCTTAGTTTGCCACGAATCTTAAAATTTGGCAAATTCTTGTAAACTTAGCTATTGGCTTAAAGGGCATTTTGAAATAAAATAGCTATTGGTTCATTTATATACTTTACCCAGCTTCTTCATATGAGTATTTATTTCATAGTGTCTTTGTTTATTTAGGACCGAACATGTCGGGTTCCATGCGGCAGCCTGGCACAACACGTCCGAGCTAGCAGAATGTGAAATGTGTTGAGCTCCTGTGGCTCTTCAGGTCCTCGGACTACTGGGACGAAATAAGCCCGTGGTTTGAACACAGCCGAGTGGAAAGGTTAACAACGACTCGTTTCGCTCCAACTAGTAAGGTTAAGTTAACACGAAGTCGAACGTAAATGTCCTAACGCTACCGTCGTAACACAGTAGCAGTCCAGCTTAACACCTCCAAGCTAACACAAAGTTAGCAGCAAGGCGCCGCATTTATACAGTTGGACCTAAAAGCAGGTGTGCTATGATGAAATACTGATGCTATTACCTTGTTACTTTTCTTTATTCTCCCCTCAACTTCCACTTGCAGTTGCTTCTTCTCAAACGCTACAACTCGAGGGTCACGTGACAGCCGAAAACAGCCGAAAACAGCCGAAGCCTGTTTTTTCCTCCAAAACGATCTTTATTTACAAGTTTTATGTTAAACAAAATACTAAGCAGAATCTAACAAGAAAAATATAACTAACTGAAACAACTGAATCTTGACATGAAGTATTACATCCATGAGGCACAGACGATAAATAACACATATTACATTAAAAATTCTTAATAGTTAAAAAATTAAATAAAAAACGAATGAAGAAAATAGAGTTATTTCAGACTGTATTTAGTAAGTAAAGCATCAAGTTTTAGCTTGGGGATTGTTAAGGTAGGGTCAGGATGTACAGCTCCCTATAGAGTGTTTCTATTTTGTCCAGCAGGTTGTTCAGCGTGTCACACGGCAGAAGTATTGGTTTTATTGGTTTCCTTATATTTATAATTTTGTGGTTTGATGTGGTTATCTTATATTGCAAGATTTTATATATTGTGTTTGGTGGATTTGCTATTGCTGTGCTTGGGTTTATTTGCATGCTTTCAGTTTGAAATGTACTGTTGCTTCATGTTTTAACGCATGTTTACTTCCTGCATCTTAACTTTTGATAGACATTGCTTTAAACCAATTGGACACAAGGGCTCATCTCTGGTGGGGATGAGTCCGCCTACAGGTGGGAGATTGACCATCTGGTGGCCTGGAGTGGTCAGAACAACTTGGAGCTCAGTGCTCTAAAGACAATGGATTTGGTAGTGGAAAGAACCCAGCCCCACCCGCCCCCATCACCCTGTGTGACTCCCCAGTCGACACTGTGGAGTCCTTCCGCTTGCTGGGCACCATCATCTCCCAGGATCTCAAGTGGGAGCTCAACATCAGCCCCATCATCAAAAAAGCACAGCAGAAGTTCAACCTGCCAAAGTCAATGATGGTCTTCTTCTACACCGCCACTGAGTCCATCTTCACCTCCTTCATCACCATCTGGCACGCTGCTGCCACTGCCAAGGACAAGGGCAGACTGCAGTGTATCATGAGGCTTGTTGGAGATGAGCCAGGCCTGCGTAGAATCGATCACCAGCGTTCACCGCACAATGCACGCCGGTTAGGTTTGTGTCCGACTTGATCCCGACTTGCTCTGATGTCATGCACACGTGGGCAGCGATAACCTCACGAGAGACTGGCACCCAGGGCATGATGGGAAATGCCTGGCTGTCGCCTGATCAAAGAGCTAATTGGGTCTTAGTTTTGACCACAAACACCATGTTTTGTAGAAATTCCTAATTTGCTGTGTAATTATAATATTCAACACTAAATTGTAGGCTATATGTCGTGCAATAAAGGTTTAATCAAACATATCTTGTGCGGTTGATAATAATAATAATAATAATAAAGTGTATTTCGGCCATAGCTATCCAAATGTGGTCTGTAAACTACAGGTAGCCTACAGGTGGATCTAACAGAAAGTAAATATTTTTGTGACTTCCTGGAAACTGTCCGACTTGCCTGCTGCTTTCTCGGCAAGGATCAGCTTGAACAAGCCTATTTACTCCGCCAAGAACGTGACTGGCTGCAATCTGCCATCTCCCATCTCAGGCATGCAGGTCCCCAGTGTATTTTCATCCTTAAAGAGTTTTGTACTAAATTATCCTTTTAATCACCTTTTAGTCCTTTCCCTTTACAAACGCTCGCTGTGCAAACTACACAGGGCTAATATGTAGCTTCAGCTAGCCCCATTAGCTGGCTCAGTGAAACAAACAGTTTTAATGCTCTACAAAGACAGCAATTCATTCTGTGGATCCTCCTTTTCTTCCCTTAACTGGTACTTAACCTCTTCCTTTGCTTCACGCTCCAAATCATCATACAAAAAAAGAGCTTGGTCACTGAAAGACAAATAATGAATGTAATGGATGTATGCAAGTCTGGACCTCCTCAGTCCACTGAGCAAACTTAGACAATAGGCCAGTCCTACCTCTAAACACAGGACACTCTGGGGAAATAAATCAGTCTCTCCATAGAAAACGTTTTTCTAATTTTGGTCCACCAAAAACCTCACTGTATGATCCTGGTGCTTACAATAGTAGCTTTTGAGAGAGAGGTACTGTAAGAGGATACCGAAAGTGGGTCTAAATAACCATTTACTGACCCTTAACCTGTGTTTCCAAATTCACTGCAGCCTGCCCTCCCGTTGCCCTCTTGTCCTCCCTTGTGTCAACACCCTTTCCCTCTACACCAGCCGCCAGCCTGGAATGATCGGATACAGTAGAAGAGGCCTACTGTTGGCCTTTGGGCTGTAGTTCAGGGTTTGAGAGTTTTTCCTAAAAGCATCATGAAAAAGAAAAAGTTCTCTTCATCTCCTTTTTACTTTTTGCATTCAAAACAAAATCGAATGTAGTATGTGGTCTCAGATAACCACCATAGCTATTCATCTGCACATTTTAGAAGCCAAAATAATATAGTAAGTTACTGGTTATCCTGGTATTTAAGATCTGGTAGCAGATAACATGAGACTGGTTAATATCCTCCCTGGAGATGTGTTGGGTGATTCAGATTTCTCTCTCATCTCCTTTTCCTGTAAGTTCTGTCTCCATCCCTCTTCTATCTGTCGTTCTGTTTTTGTGGAGTCTGTCTTTCTGTCTGAAGTTTTGTCTCAGCTGCTGCTGGGGTGGGGGGTTATTTTGAGAAGTGGACAAAGAGGAATGAGATGGTTGGCATACCAGTGGGGACACACACCATGCACCCATCCGGCAACAGATGCATGCCCCTCATCCACATACTTGCTGGATGAGGGGCTGGCTTATTATTATATGTTCAGTTTATCTCATATCTACATTCCTGCTTGATAAATGAATACAGGAAGGGGACTGACATGAAGTAAGATTGCCATTAGGACTTTTAAGCAAAAGTGACCACTTGGGCACTTAATTCAGACATGAGAACAACAAGTCAAATTGCCATCAGACTAATGTAAAGGGGTACATGTCAGAAAGGGGGATAATATTCACTGTCCATTTAACTCTGTTTAGATCTCCACCAACTCCTACAAAAGAAGCTGCTAAATTGTGCAATCAGTTTATCAAAGCATTTGCCTAATGTGGCTAAAGACGAGGTCGATAAGAACGGTGAGACTGAACCAAAACAGTATAGGTGCACGCCACAATTTCAAATCCAAATCTGTGAGCTAAAAGACTCTGTGCTCTGTGGAGCTGAGGGAAACTGCAGAGTCGGGTGACAATTCTCTGTGGTTTGTCATTACGAGTTACCCCTTTCACATCATTTGATTCATTATTTATATAAAAGTATTGATTGGTGCCGCTTTAATAAATAACTCAGTTTATTGTCTGATATATTATCATATTATCAGTTAATAAAAAATGCTGGATTTAGAGCCAGAATGATACTTTCTTTCTTTTTGAACATTTTCTTCAAATAACCAAGTCACACTCCCTTCACAGATCATTATGTTCTCACATGATAGGACAAGTTTAAATTTTGTAATATATTGAGAGTGTGAAAGGAGGGTGTGATTTGGAAGGCAGGAAATAAAGGCTCAAACTTGCCTCAGCTGCCGGACATCTGGTTCAATAATACATTCCCTCAGTACAAATGTGTTTACCGTTACATCTTTCTATTATACACCACTGGAAATACTCTGCTGTTTCTCTGATTCATTATCATAGGATATTCATAGCTGGGTCTTGGACAAAGTCAAAACAGGATGTAGTGTTGAACTATCAGATCGTTCAAACATATGTGACATTTCCATACCTAAGTCACACTGTGGGATTCACACAAAGGCTTAAATGAATGGGGGTGATGGATGATTAAAGCAAAGTCACACAACTAGAAATAGAAGGAGAAAGATAAACTTACAAAGTAAGGTAGAAAGAATGTTCATATAACATTTGCTTCTCAGCAAATCATGGATTCATAACCATAACAAGGATGCATCAAAGTAACGAGTACCAGCCAATCACAGCACAGTAGGCTGGGACTTGCCGGGCACACAGCTAGCATCCAATCACAAGAACATGTCGAGATAAGAACAGAGCCATGCTGCCAAATATAACCTACTGCAGATGGAAAGTTTTCTTTGACTAAAGTGGTCCTGACTGAATTGACGTGACATTGCTTTAAATTGACGGCTCCAAAGCACGGCTGTCTCATTTTGTCAAATGCCTGTTGCCTCGACTCCTCTCTCCTCGTGTCTCTTCCTTGCCTCCTCCACTCGCATCTCAGGTGGGAAGGACTAAGACACGAAGAAAGGAGGCGAGGAAAGGAACTGAAGATGTACAAACTGAGAAATGAGAAGAGGGGTATAAGAACTGGTTACTGCACTTAAACATGGAGCCCATTCACATGTTGTGCAGCCCACTGCACATGCACATAACTGTTTCACCTGCTGGCCTGTCGAATTTACATTCATAGATACATAAGGATGACATTAAGCACATACAACTCACTTTTCTAGGCTCTGGGAAGACTTTACAAATGTAAAACCTTCATGGAATAAAAATTATACAAATAATAGTAATTGATCTTGTTTGCAGAGGTGTCCTGTCAATAGTTTTACAGACATCTGTCTTATAATGGTGGTCTATGAGGAAAATTAATCTGCTTCAATAACACATTAATAACCAAATAATAATAATAATAATAAGTTTTATTATATTAAAATATAATTTTATTTATAATAATAATCATTTTCAAAGCACATTTATGACGTGTTCAACTCAAATAGTTGGATTTTTGGCATCAACTGATGGAAGACCTGAATAGACCAAACTATTATTCAAGAAACCACTAGGTGGCAACAAATCACCATCTAAGTTCCCAGGCTTTTTATTCAGACCCAATAATAGTTTCTCATCCTCTACAGGCAAAACCGTACAGGTTTGTCACATTATTAGGCAGATTGCCTTTTGTAGTAATCTTTTTTTAAATTGGTATCTTTAAGTCTAGACCCTATATTTATTATCACATTATGTATGCTGTGCTGTCTTGTAAAAGTTTTACTGACTGTATACAAGTGTAAACCTGTATTATTTGTCAGTATTCAATTTTACATTTTTGGCTGCTTATAAAAGCATGTCTTCATGAATTTCAGACTGCCCAAAAAGTTACAGAAAGATTTTAAGAGAACCACGAGAAAAGCTTAATGATTTAAGAACATTGCAGCATGAGTGAAATAAAATTTCACACTGTTATTTGGATGTTTTGTGCACATAAAACTTAGAATTAAAAAACTGTGTTATTCAATTCAATTACATTCAATTTTATTTATATAAATAAAATCAAAACAGAAGAGGCACTTTTCATATAGAGGAGGTCGAGACCGTCACTGCTTTCCTATAGTTGTCAAGACTATCATTGCCATGGGAGTAGCTATGGGAATGCTTGTTACCCAATTCACATTCAACGCCATCCATTCACTCATGCATGCATAGCTTTCATATTATCCATCTTTTACCATGCGCACTGTAAAACATCAGCACACACTAATGAAATTGGTTTTTAGATTGTGAAAATCCTGATGACATTTGTTGGCCGGGTTCTTTTTCCCCACTCCAAAAACACTCGTTATTTACCCTTCACACAAACCATCTTTGTTACTGAAAAATCCACCTTTCTCCTCAGCAATTAGTTTGCTGGCTAACATAGACCTGTGTGTATTAATCATTAATCAATAATACAGAAAAGTTTCAATCAAAATCAAATCCAAAACATATAATATGATCAGAACAGTTTGATATATTTGGCACTTCGTTAAATCTTTTGGTTGAGAACTGTAAAGTGACATTGCTGTGTTAGGAATGTGCACATAAAGGACAAAGCAGTTAATGTGCTGTTGATATTCTGCACATTGTGTCACATTGTATGTAAAGTCAGGTTTCCAGAGGCAGTGCCGTAGCCAGGGGGTATCCTGGACTGTTTGCAGGGAAGGATCCGGAATCAGGCTGTTTGCTCTGTAAGACCTCTTGTCTTTCCAGTAAAAACATTCCTGCCCCGGGGGCAAGCCGAGCATGCTGAGGGCCAGGAGTTCACCACAAGCGCGGGGGACACAGAGCATCCTGCATCCTGGAGACCCAACATGGGATTACAGGAGCTCTCAAGGCCCCCCATGCCCCACACCGCCACCCCTTCCCCCTGCCAGGTTACATGTGTGATTTGATTTGGTGTGGTACATTAAGATGAACTATGTGTATGATTTGGGTTATAAGTCTATATGTTTTTCTTCATTTGACGCAGCAGGAAAGATTGAAGAGAGACAGAGAATAGGTCAGACATGCAAGACAAATGCATGCCATTCAGAGAGTGCAATGTGAGTCTGCAGCTAAATCCTTTTTAATAAAACATGTAGGATTTTAAGTTATACTGTATATGACAAGCTATAACAGGCATCATTTATGAAAACAAATATTCAATATCAATTTCTTCCCTTTATTATTATTATTTTTTTTACATTTCAGAAATTAGATTACAAATTATTCTCATAAGGTTAGACATTACTGAGAATAAATCTGACTATATGTACTTAGTGTAGTGATGTGTAGTGATTGTTATTAATCTGAGATTCTCATTGTGCAATTTAATTAAATTGAGCAAAAACTACATTTGTGCTAAAATACATTGGGAAACCCCAAAAAACACCTCTAGACTCCTGCATGAGTGCCATTGTAAAGGAATGGCTTGTCCGTCACACAGTGACCTATTCAATTCACTTCAGTCCAGTTTTATTTATATAGCGCCATATCATAACAAAGTTATCTCAGGGCACGGACACCTATGACCTCTGGTGTCCGTCTCTGGACCTTGGGCTTGCCGTCCTGGCCTGGCCGGATGATGATGGTGCTTCTGGATGCCAGTGAAGGGTCTCCGTCAAAGAAGTTGAAGGGTCGGAGGAAGAAACCAACTGCATTGCCGGGTGTTACCGTGTTGGGGATGTCTTCTGAGTGAGGCACATGCAGGAAGCCGACTGTCACCCAGGCTACCAGGTCCTGCACACAAGACAGCAAACATTACATTAGAACAGTAGGACACATAACAGGTGGTTTTATCTACTTGAAAGTGCAAATAGACGAAAATGTCGGCATTCGTGGGTTACCATGATGGTGAGTGACCAGAACCGATGAACAGATTATTTTAGAAAAAGCAAACTTAAGCCATTGACGTAACCTCTCAGAAAAACACCCCCACCCAAATGTAAACCACATTTCTAAGAATCCATATGAAACATCAGGATTCTGTCCATTAGTGACTTGAAAAAAGGGGGAAAAAAGGGACTGTGTTTGAAATAAATCATAGATTTAAATAATGTTATTAAACAGTTAGGTTAAAGGAATAGTTCAACATTTTGGAAAATAGATGTGTTTACTTTCTTTTTATGAGAAGAAGATGTGCATTGTGGGAAAAACTACTCTCCCCTGATGGTAAGCACATTGTGGAAATGTGTTACATACATGAAAATGGAATGGAGATTTGTCTATATTAATGTTCATCACTTTACCTGGTTGACTATGTCTTCATTGTTGCGGATGTAGTCCTCAAAGGACACAACGGGTTCCCAGGGGTCATTCTGGGCATAAATGCTGCTGCTAGTGGCTTCACTATCTTTATGATGAGTCATAGCCAGAGGATACCTATGGAGAGACAGTTCACCAGTCAATCAGTTTTAATACTATCTGTAACTGTGACATCTGACTGGAAAATGATTCATAGAGAAACAGCAATTCTCAGTCTGTCAGTTTGTCATTTCAACAGTGGGCCATTGTTGTTTTAGAAATGTTCAGAAATGTTTTCCTTGTTCAGTCAAACAGAACTATTTAACATAGTGAACTCCCCCTGGGTGTTAAGGAACATCAGCAGCTTTCCTGATTTGAACATAAAGTGCAAACACTTTACTTAGCCAAACCGTGATAGTCCACTTTTAGTTGACAAAAGTTCAAACAAAGCGTTGTTTTACTGTTTGCTGCACCTCTGTTGTCTCCCAAACCAACTCTACTTTGACCCAATTTCTAACCAAACTCCCAATCCAGAGATTAACCTCTTCAACCCCACTGATCCTCTGTTGGGTCAAACATTACAAACAAATTATGTTATTTGTGCAAACTTTGCTCAAATGCACAGAACTTAAATTATACTGCAGATCCCAATGTATCCAAAGATACCAGACATGACTGAATTTGGGGGAAATAAGAAGACATCTAGAATGATGGCAACCATAAAAAAATGGCATCTTGGCTTTAAATATTTTACCCAACCTGTCCATTTTCCTCTCTCCAGCCTCTTGGAAGGACACTGTGGGCATGTGAGTTAAACTGAATACAGTAGCCCTTCTGGTGCCCCATTAATTTTCCTCATTGGGATTGTTAAAGTGCACATAGCGGGGGAACTTTTTGCCAAAGCGGAAAGCAGCAGATCGCTCGGTCTTCTGCTCAGTCCTGTGGAGTTTGGACTGGACAATGAAAATTTTCAGGCTCCAGGGATTTGTGAAGTTGACTGATTTCGGATCCATCGTCTCAAAGGTGTTCTCTCGACCTGTGTCACAGTGAAATCAAAGAGTTGTCAGGAGAAGTTAGATGTCAAGGTATAAGCAGTCTGTTGAGACACTATACATTTATTTTAGCATCAGAAGTCCATCCATCCCTCTATTAGCTATTCTCGCTTATCCTTTGGAGGGTCGTGGGGAGGTTTTGCTGGATATTCATTTATTCACTGAAAGGGGGTTGAAAGAAACAGTTTTCATTCAGTAATTAATTCCAATGAAGCTCAGCCCTTCCTGTGCAGATGTTTAAATCTAAACTTTCTAGTGGTTCAAAGGGTACTATCCCTGCCTTCTCGTTAGGCTTTTATTGTGAAACAACTGCAGGAAGTCTTGAGTTTTATTGACGGTGGCTTGGAGTAAAGAAAGTCAGAGCAGCAGATGGGGAGTATGACATGACTGTGTTGGTCAGCCATGAAAGAGAGGGCTGAGACGCCATGTTTGTTAACTATGGAGGTAACAGCGTGCATTTTCAGACAGACAGTCTCTCCTGGAAGACATTCATAGTGTTGCACCTTCGATGGCTCCACTCCACTAAGCTCATGAAGGAATGTATTCCAGAGATATTCGGTGTTGAAAACTTGTCCTTGTCGGTTGTTGACAGCGCTCATCACTCACTAGCACCAGCCACGACCTATCATCGTTGGGTTGCATTGTTGTAAATTATGGGTCTTTCTATGTGAAGGTGTTCAGCAAAGATTTGACTCCCCACAGGCAGCAAAGGACTTTGCATCAACTAGATGGGCAGAGACTCAGACAAGATAATGCAGTTTATTTACCTGTTTTATTGTTTTCCTCCTTATGTGTACTTTTGTTTCTCATTAGCTCTTCGGTTTTCCTCTGTCCATTTTATGCCCAGTACTGAAATCCCTCCCTGGGATAGACCACACTTTTTAGGTTTGGCTACTAGATGGAGCCAAAGGACTGCATCTGGCCATCTTGGTCTACATCCTTATTAATATTCCTTTCACTTCATTATTTATCCTTAATCCTTCATTTTTTTCAATTAGGTTGTCTTTCAACGTGTTCTTGGGTTTTTCTTGTTTGTTTATCTACTCTTTATTCATTTCTAGGTGATTGAGTTGTGCACTTCTCCTTGTATCTCCTCCATATGGCAGTACTGACATCCAGAAGATAACCTGAGCCAGAGCCTTACAAATGCCTCTAGTATTTGCAGTCCCCTAACCTAAGCCCTTAACCCTAACCCTTTACCCTAACCCTAACCCTTTGGGCTTATTGCCTAAACCCAACTGTCTCAATTTTGATCCAACATCCATGGCTATTTCTCTCTCTCTCTCTCTCTCTCTCTCTCTCTCTCTCTCTCTCTCTCTCTTTCTCTCTCCTACGTGATGGTGCACAGAGTATGGGGAACCCTGAGTGACATGTGCCGGCCCATGCCTTTCTTTTGGCTCTCCATTCCAAACCGTGTAGTCATCGGACGAAACGGGGACAGTCATTGTGATATTTTACTAACCCTAACCTTTGTAGGAAAGAAATAGATGCTCTATCTCATCTTTATTACATTTTTAAGTTATATTTTTCATTTTTTATACATTTTTAATTTTAATTTTTAATTTTCTGTTTTCCATATTTTCAAAATAATTTATTTTGTTCCCTCTCCTTCCCTCTTGTTTCCTTTTCCTTTTTTCTTAATTGAATATTATTATTTTAAGAGGGCTCAGATCATTGGGAACTGTTTCCTGTACCAAAGAGAGCAACTAGCACCAAGATTAAAACCCGTGCCAACACAATTTCATGACTCTTGATTATAGACATGATTATAGTCCCCTAACCTAACCCTAATGGTGTAATCCGGAGTGACGCACCCATTCAGTGACATGTGAACGACATTATTGGTAAGACTCATTGATCTGCCCATTACAGAATCAGACTTAATCGTATCAAAAGTTTCATTTGTTGCACTCTGTAATGTTGAGCTGACCTCCTGAACATGACTTGACACCTCGTGAATGCTTCTCCGCCCCTGGCCCAGGCGAACTTTCCTCTTTCTTTTCCTCTTAAAAAGAGGAATGAACCAAAGTGTTTTTTAAATAGCATTACAAGTGACTAATGACTGAAACATGCTAAAAGCCATTGCAGGAGAGATTTTCTCGGCAAGACAAATGGATTTTCAGCAGAATAATTACCTTAATTAACAAATTTGCATGCATATTCATCAAGCCATTGAAGTCGTTCCAGCAGCAGCTTGATGAACACTGCTGTAATAAGGAGCTCATTTACATCTTGCCATCCACAGCCATTTGTAGATGAAGATGGGATAAACTGGAAAAAAGAGAGGGAAAGAAAAATGAAAGAGAGAAACTGCTTAGCCAGTGTCTATGCTCATGGATTTTCTTGAAAATACAGAAATGTTTTGTTAAAAGAGCATGTGGGTGATGCTGGCTCCCCAACCCCCGATGCCAACTCGGTCTCAGGGTTACATGATGGCAATCCAGGATTCCCCTCTCTCTCAATCACACACTCACATACTTACACTGTGTGTTAAGGTTAGACTACATAATTAGAAATAAGATATCTTCCAGTAAGCATTGTCTGATAAGAATCCTCACTGATCCTTCATATCAACATTCTGGTAAACCTGCAGGGCATTTACATTTATTTTCAGTTATGTCAAACCTGATCTCATGTATAATATATGTGTTATGGGAAATTAAATGCCATGTTTTTGTGTCTATTTCTGAAAAATTGTAGATCATGTGGATTCAACCATAGTGGCTTTTTAAATTGATGTGAACCCTGAACAAAACCCATCATCTACAATACAAAAAACACATTGGAAAATCATATTTTTTAAACTTGTTAACAGTTGTTGTTAATATAACAGGACTCGCATTGGGTTTGTGCACATTGCCTGCCAGGTGTTCTGACCCCCAGCATTGCAGACTTGTTCTGGGGACATGGAATGTCCCCTCTCTGGCGAGCAAGGGACCAGAGCTAGTGCGGGAGGTGGAGCAGTACCAACTACACGTAGCTGGGCTCACCTCTACGTACCGCACTGGGTCTGGAACCAAAATCCTGGGTAGGGGCTGGATTCTCTCCGCTTCCGGAGTTGCCAAGGGCGATAGGAATCAAGTGGGTGTGGGGATACTTATGAACCCTCGGGTGAGCGCCACTGTGTTGTAGTTCTAGAACAAGAGTGACGCCTTTTTGCGACTGCGAGTCACAGACAGGAAGTCAACTGATCACCACCGTTATCCCCATATTTAAACAACATCAAACAATACTGAAATAAAGGATTCTTTATGTAAAAAAAGATAAAAAGTTATTCTCAAATGGCCCTTTTATAACATTCCTCTGTCTGTTTCTTGGCTTCCTACTGCACCTACCCAATGTATGTTTCATGTTCCTAGGGTTGCTGTACTGTATCTCCCCTTTTCTCCTCCTCACTCACAGATGCTACCTGGTGGTTGTTTGAGCACCCAACAACTCCTGGGTGTTAGAATTAAAATATAAATGAACTTAAGTGCCCCTGTGCTGGTAATGATGCAAGAGGGGCCATTACTGTTTCTGGGGCACAGTGGCAAAAAGAAACTGTTGACTTGCCTCTGACCAAGTGACCTGCCACCCTGATGAATTTATCCAAGATACCATTTTCCCTGTGCCCTAAGTCAGGAATTCTCAACCACAAGCTGGAACAGAGTGGTCTCGCAGACCGGTGGTGGGATGGGGGGCTGTAACTAGACTGAGTCTACTAACAATAATACAAACCTATTTTTGACTGGAGAGGGACTATATTCACTAAAGATAACTTGTTGAAATAAAAAAAATAAATCAAACATTAATTAGGTCTACGTTATCATAAACATCCCAGTCACCTCACCTGGCACATCTTCGCCATTTGCACATGGATTGTGTAAATTAGCAAAGTCTGGAAATAAAACCAATGACAGCTCTTGCACAGTCATTACACTCCATATTCTTTTTATCAGTCCTAAGCATAATGCAGGCCAAAACCGCAGCAGCAACGTGTTGTCACTTGTTGCCTTTTCTTTTATTTGTGGGCCCTATGCTGTGGCCACAATATATCCTTTCTGACCTCCACCTCAACCACAAGCACCTTGATTTCTGTGTCAGAAAAATTCTGTTTCTTCATCTTCCTTTCGGTTGTTGCCATGATTCACCGTAACGTACCATTGATCAGCAGGCTCAATCATAGGCATCAATTTTAATGTGGTGCTTTACATTGGCCATTTGTGGTTGAATGTGTGTGCGTAGAGGGCGGAATATGAGGCTGATCCATGTGCGCACATTTCCAGGTGGACTGCGATTTATAAAGAGAATGTTGTCTACAGGTGTGCGTATGCACGGTTTTACAAGTCTGATTTTTTTGGCGCACGCCATTTTCGGCTTTTGTGTGCACGTACATTTTTAGCATATCCTACGCACTGTTTTATAAATTAGTCTAATGGCCTTCATTGCTTGCACTAGAAGTAGGGTGGTGGCGGGTGTTGGGAGGAGTGGACGGATGATCAGTTCATCAAATCATATCGCTGTGACTCGATAGCCAACACTATGAGGACGCACAGACAGTGGCAGCTCCTGCCAAATCTCTGCCAAAAGGGGGAGAGTTGCTGCGATGATGGCTAAGGTGACCTGTTCAATGGGTAAATTAACCTAAGTCAGTTAGCTAACTTGACATTGTCACATGGCGTTGTACAATTTGTTTTTTCTGGTCATCTCACGTAGCAATACCACCAGTAACCACTAGATGGCAACATAAGACAATGATTGTTCCTTAGGCTACATACTATACAGTAATTTTGTGGACAGACTGTAAATGTCTACAATACAATTATTTTGGCTCTACAGTGACTGAAGAATCCACCGTGGCCATCAACAGATAAACTGTCATCCATCAGTTTGCCCTCAGTCACAAATACCTTTGAATGTGAAGAGAGACCTGCTTCAGTTTCAGGCAGCTGTCCATTTGCGTCTTCGATGTTTCGTGCTTTTTCACTTTCTCTGAGAGATGATCAGGGGTGCAAGCTCATCAGGGGTGAAAAAGGTGACAAAGATGTTAACCCCCTAGGGGGCATATAGCCTATAATAACATCCTATTTATTTTTTACCTAGGTGTACATAATATGAAATTAAACTGTAATGATGCAAAACAATCAAAATGTTCAATGAGAGATGCAATGGATTCCAAAAGAAGATAAAGTAACTTCAAATTAATTTTACAACAAGAATGTGATCCACAACATTTCTCCCCATTTGCAATCAAAGCCTATAATCACACCCTATTTTTACTTAGGTGTACATGAAATTAATATAGCCTATAATAATGCCAATAAATCAAAACATTCACTGAGAAATTCCTATCAGTCTACCTAAAAGAAGAGAGAGTAGCAGGTAAATTTTATAACAAATATGTGATCCACAACATTTATGCTTGTTTGTTTCCTGAGTCAACATTCAGTCTGACAACAAAACAGATTCTTCAGTGGATAACGCTAGGCTTTCATACGTCCCACCCACACAGCAACAAACAACAGTTATGTGGTAGTAGGTAGTGATGGGACAACCGGTTCATTTTAGTGACTTAGTTCTTTAAGTCTCGTTCAGTAAAATGAACTACACTTTTTCGAGTCATCCATTCATTTTGTTCAGTAGGTGGGGGGTGGGGGTGGGGGGGACTACTAATTTACTGAGCCTATATAGCTGAACGAATGACTCTCTGAGACGACTCGTTACTACTAGTTCATATCAAAGAGTCGTTCAAAATGAACGATTTATTCATGAACGATACATCACTAGTAGTAGGTAGTGTCTTTTGCAACTTCTATGAGAAAAAATCCCCGAATTTATATGTGGAATAGTCGCCACGACTTGGTCAGTCCTCCATACCAACTCTTCAGCACACTGCCCCTCTGAAAACAGCGTCCCTCCCTGTCAGTGAGAGCTGGGTAGGTCCTGCTGTTTACTGACAGTGATTATGTACGAAGCCCTGGAGTGGCCATAGACAAAAAAAGATAATATATATATATATATATATATATATCAAGGCCATATTTGGTTTGTATCTTGTGCGCTCAAATTAATCAAAATGTGGGAATGAATTGTATCTCATGCACATTTCGGGCACGCGATGTAGTAAAATGTAGCCTCGATGTATATATTTTTTCTCTCTATGGCCACTCCGGGGCTCTGTAATTATGTGATGTGATTTCGAGCAAAAAACTGGAACTCACAATGTCTTTGTCACTTTCAACAATGCACGGTGGGTCAGGATCTCTCTCACAACACAATCTTATGGCATCCATAAAATTATAAAGGACAGGGATGCTTAGTGTAGAATTACAAGTGGAAACTGGTTGGAAACCCAGATCTCAATGTTACGATGTATATTTGGTTTTAGTAAAGACAGGCGGAAACGGAGACGTTCTAAAACGATGATGTAGACATACATGTTCGCTTCCTGATTGGGTCTTAGCAGCCACAATGTGACCTTCCCTGATTCGTCATGCCCCTATCACGTGACCCTTTCCCAGACAAAAATGAACAACATCAGCCTTGACTACCAGCGGTTAATTCAACATTAATAACAAACAACACTTACTTTCAGTAACAGTTCCACCTGGGTGCCGGTCCAGGCATAGAAATATGCTATTTCTGAAACGGTGATAAAATGCTTGTGTGTACGGAGATCGTTTTCATTTTAAAACGCCGTATTAAAACAAAAACGTAGTAGGGTGGATGTAGCCTGAGTTGCATGTAGCCCTGGAAAACCAAGACAAGCCACATCCATTGATTGTGCTCTCTGCAGGAGTGTAGGGTGGCGAGCCACAGAGGAATTATATTGTCTGTGCGTTGTGTTAGGGTGGAGCCCAGTACCATCTGTGCTGCCTTTCATTTACATCCCCAACAACCACCTGCCTGTTTACTCCACTCACTGTTTTATCTTTTCACCAGCCTCCATCTTTCTTTTTCTCTTTATTTTGCACCATATAAACAAATCTTCCATGTGACTTCCATGTTTAAATGTTTTAGTTTGCTTAAAAAACTTGAAACTGTTCTGCAAATGCACAGTTCCTCATCTGTGACTCAGTACACATAAAGTTTGATAAGTTAAGCCAAACAAAGCCAATCGATTTGTCTCCTTGAGGCATTATTTCTGCATAGGCAGAGAGGCATTTGTTTGCTTTCTTGGCATAAATACCCTCAACCATGTAATTCATCCCCAAAGCTGCCTATAATGCTGAAATTCTGCACCGAAAATGCACAGAAACATACACACACCCACCCACACACACACACACACACACACTGGTACCCCTTTTCCAGACAATACAGAGACTTTTTTTTCAGTTAGTCACAAAGAGACAAACACACATACACATCCTCCCAAATGCATGCATATTTACAACTGCACACATACGCTCACAGAGATGCCACCTCCATCCCAATTAAACTGCCATATTTCACTTTTTACATTAAAAAAGACAACACATTTTACACAATCTGACTCATCAGTTATCATGACAGAATATGTTATACAATACAATAAATTCTCATTCACTTTGCATTCAAATTGTGTACCCAGACACAAGGGATTCACATATTATGGATGTGATGCAGAAGACAAAAACAGTTGCATAGGCGTGTTTCTCATAATTTGTGACATTGTTGACTTCCAGTCTTTGTCATTAAAACAAGTGAATTTGAGGATTCCTCTCAGTCCACAGTTTGTCTGGCTGTTTAAAGAGCTATGCCAGTAATTCATCTTCTGTTGCATGTGTGACAGAGCAGCTGCTCAAGGTAAAGTTGCTGCCCCCGATGGTCGAGCCACGTATAATTTCCAGCAGAACTCTGGGAGCTGAATTATTCAAACAAACTTGCTGTTGTTTTACCCCATATCCTATAGTATCACCTTTAAGCACTCAGTACAGAAAAGAAACACTAATGGGAAAGACATACCATGATAATGAAGTATTCCATTGTTGTGTGATACACAGTAGAGCTCTATTGTTAAAAGTAAGCATGTTAACATCCTGTAGTGTTTTCTACATGCAGGCTTGTTTCTTGCAGGCAGTTCTTCCACATGCTCTGCTCTCCCACAGTAAGCTCCAGATCATAGATGTAGGTTGACTGCCAACAAACCATTTGGTCTTTGTGTGGGCTGCAGAGTTAGTGTGTGTGCCAATTTGGAAATGTGTGGTACCAAGAGACCAGCACACATACACATCCTTCCTTCACAAATGCGTGCATATTTACAACTTCACATATATTCTCACAGAGATGCCACCTCTATCCCAATTAAACTGTCATATTTGGTATCAGTTTTACATTAAAAAGGGCAACGCATTTTCTGACACAGTGAGGATTATTGGGCCTGTAAACAAGCTTTTGGCCTGACAAGTGATGTCAGACAAATTACTGGATGTTGAAGGTTAAATGCTTTTTAGCGTGGCAGTGGCAAGGAAAGAAGAAGAGGAGCAGACCCACCTTCACCACAGGTTTGTTCTGCTGTACTACATCTATACACCTGTTCGATCTTTATCTACACATATCTTACCCAGAGTCAGACAATAATATCAGTGTCAGTTTCATCTCAGTGTAACCACTACAGAGATAGGTCAAGAACACGTTAAGCCTGGCATGATATATATACACACACACTCACCATCATTGACGCCACAGCCTACCTGACTATTGTTGCTAACCATGTCTAACCCTTTCTGACCACAGTGTACCCATCTTCTAATGGCTACTTTCAGCAGGATAGCGCGCCATGTCACAAAGCTCAAATCATCTCAAACTGGTTTCTTGAACATGATAATGAGTTCACTGTACTCAAATGGCCTCCACAGTTATCAGATCTCAATCCAACAGAGCCCCTTTAGGATGTGGTGGAACAGGAGATTCGATTCATGGATGTGCAGCAGACAAATCTGCAGCAACTACATCTGCAGTGATGCTATCATGTCACTATGGACCAAAATCTCTGAGGAATGTTTCCAGCACCTTGTTGAATCTAGAAAGCATTGAGAGACAGACTAACACAGTTGGTTTGGCTCTTTTCATGAGATTTGTTGAACATAAGCAAAATATACAATATTGCCAGTTTTATTTATTAATCGCTATGATTCACCAATATGAATTTATGCCTTTTCTGTTTTTAATGTGGCAAATATATTCTTTTTTTTTTGCTTCGTGGATGGTACAATTTTTCCATTTGTAGCCACGAATACATAATATCCTCTACACCTGATTCATTCGTATATTCCCAGTATTGTAGAAAAAGATATTTTCTAAAAGCAGAATTATTTCACTTTAAACTTAAATACCTATTTTTATGTTAAATGGAGAGGAAGAAACAAATGGTATTTTTAGGGACTTTGATGGGGTCATTAGCAGTTAGTGGATGCCAGTATTAGCTGGTAATATAAATGGCCTCATTGTCTGACATGCCGTTCCAAATAGCCTTTAATGTGGCCCTGATTAGCTTGAGTCAAGAACAGACAAACTTCATGTAATTTGTCCAGATAGGATCAGTTCATACATATTTAATATGTATGAACTGATATTTATTATTCATAGCTAATGGGCTTCCAGATAGATGAGCTCAATTGTTCTCATTCCACGAGGCACAAGTGCACTTGTTGGAGTGCAGGCCTTTGGATGGACACTGAAACGTGTGATAAGACATTTTGCTGTCCTTTGTTGAGGTAAAAAGTTAGAAGTTTCTCAGTGTCAGGGTCAGGACCCCAGTTCCTGCTTGAAACGCTCAACAATCATCCTGGTCCCCAAGAAATCCTCTATCACAGGACTCAATGACTACAGGCCTGTCTCCCTGATGTCTGTGGTCATGAGATCCTTTAAGCGACTGGTGTTGACCCACCTGAATGACCTCCCAGGCCCCCTGCCGGACCCCTGCAGCTTGCCTACCGGGAAAACAGGTCAGTGGATGAGACAACATGGGACTGCACTACATTCTGCAGCACCTCGACTCCCCACTTCAGGATCGCCATTCAACACCTTCATCCCAGATATCCTCTAAACTCACCCAGCTCACTGTGCCAGCCCCCACCTGTCAATGGATCACAAGCTTCTTGCGAGACAGGAGGCAGCAGGTGAGGCTGGGGAAAATCACATCAAGCACCCAGACAATCAGCACTGGCACCCACCTGGGATGTGTGCTCTCCCCACTGTTCGTCTCCCTATACACCAACCACTGCACCTCAGGAGACCCATCTGTGAAACCCCAGAAGTTTGTAGATGACACAGTGGTCACCAGCCTCATCTGGGACAGTGATCAGTCTGCATAAAGATGGGAGCTGGTTGAACAGCTGGCTCTCTGGTGCGGTCAGACCAACCTGGACCTGAACATGCTCAAAACTGTGGAGATGACAGTGGACTTCAGGAGGAGCCCCCCACCACTGCCCCCTATCACCATACTCAACAGCACTGTGTCTGCTGTGGAAACCTTCAGGTTTCGGGGATCCACAAATTCCCAGGACCTAAAGTGGCTGTCCAACTTCGACACAATCATCAAGAAGGCCCAGCAGAGGATGGACTTCCTGCACCAGCTCAGGAAGTTCAACCTGCCTCAGGAGCTGCTGATCCAGTTCCTCACTGCAATCATCCAGTCTGTTCTCTGTTCATCCATCTCTGTCTGGTTTGGATCAGCCACCAAACAGGACAGCAACAGAGTACAAAGGAAAGTCAGGACTGCAGAAAAAATCTTGTACATCTCCAGAGTCAGGAAATAAAAAATACAACATCACTGCAGAGGGAGTTTGTAAATATTAAGAGTACGGTCTATATGAAAAGTTACTGAGATAACTTCTGTTATGATTTGGCGCTATATAAATAAAACTGAATCGAACTGAATTGCAGACCTATCACACCCTGGACACAACCTATTCCATCTCTTTCCCTCGGGTTGGTGCTACAGAGCCCTGCACGCCAAAACAATCAGACAAGAGTTTCTTTCCACAGGTCATCACTGATAAACAGTTAAATCAGTCTTATAGTGTCTATAACCATGTAACACCAAAATATCCACTTATCTACAAATCATAAATTATATATTCACAGTTTAAAATGCAAACAGTTTTTAACATTTGCATATCATCCATCAGTGTCGAATAGAAATCCTGCAGGCTATATATACTGTATATGGACATGTATACATGCATATAGTGTACATAACCACCCATTTCATGTATATAAAGTAATCTACTACTTTAACCATTCAATATTTATTCCTTTGCACTATTTGTATTTGTTTACAAAAACTTGACTTGTATATAGATATGTATATATTGTATGTTGTTGGTCATTGTTGCTTTTTATATATATTTATATCTAAATCTATTTTTCACCTACTTGTATGTAAATAACAGGTTGTTCTATGTTTAGTTATCTTTGTTTAGTTACCTATCTTTGTTCAGCTTTGTTGTCCTGATTTTTAGCTGTACAGTATATTTCTATATTCCTGTAAATTGTTCTGTGTGTAAGTGCATTAAGAGCAACTTAAAACCGTCAAATTCCTTGTATGTGTACACATACTTGGCTTATGATTCTAAGACAGAATGATGGGAAACCTGTCAGACTGGTTGTGATATACTGTATGTTTAAGCAGCAGCCACTGTGGCTGAGTGTTAAAGCCAGTACTGAAGGTTCCTAAGCAGATCCTCATGCTGTCAAAACTAGAGGACAAAATGTTCCAAGGGTGATGGTTGGCTTGGAGTGTCAGGGCCCTGAAGGGGTGGAGAACATGTACAAGCCTACCAATTTCAAATATTGCACATAGTGGCTTTAAAGTTCTTTTAGGGGAAACACCTGCAAAGATTTCAGAGTGTTTTTAGAATGTCTAAGATTACCGCTATTGAGTAATGGTTCAGTGTAATGTCTGTACATGTTATGCAGATAGGCTGATTGAATGTCAAGTGAATAAATGAATGTATGAATGTGTGAATGATTTACTTGCACTTAATCTGAATCCATGAGATATTTTACTTCTCATAAAAGCTTGAAATAGGAAATGCTCTGTTTTGATTTTATTTTTCTAAACACACACAGATAAACACACCCTATTCATTTCCCAATGCTTTTTGCTAAACCTTTACAGGACAGCCAGCAGCCCTGCCAAAACAAAATGTGGGATGGTGCCAGAAACAGAAATAGGGGGAGTTCTTCAGGGGCCATGGGAGAGCAGAATGAATGCCAAAGTGACTCCAGTCTAAAATGCAAATGACTTGTTGGCTGTTACCACGGCGCGACTTCAGTTTTGGAGCATCACCTGCACCCACCTCTCTTGAGGGCCAATGTTCTAAGGGGCTTAGCATCTTAAACTCTCTAATTAAAACTAGAATCCCTCCACCAGACTCTGGAGCACCCTCCTCATCCAAAATCAGATTATTGAGAATTTAATTGAGGAAATTCTGTGTCCCACACCATCTGCGACACAGGACTTCTGGCAGGAGTCTGAAAATGGTGACAGGGAGAGAACACGGAGTGTGTTTTTATATACATGCGTGTGTCTATCTGTGCACTCCACAGAGAGACACATACAGATATAACCAAAGACCCACAAAGAGGTCCGTTTGAAGTTATATCAAAACCTGCTTTTTATACAGTCTTACAAAATGGAAGGAAGGGGTCATTCAGTTAAATTGGTAAAAAGTAAAAGCACTTTGTAGAATTCTTCAAAAGTGGGTTAAACTATAAAGGAAACTCATGAGGATGCTTTTTTTTTTTTAATTTTCCTCTTTCTCATACACTTTGAAACGGAGTGGAATTTCCTCTGCTGCGCTGTCCTCATTGCTGCTAATTCCCACTGTTGACCTAGGTTATAGACAGTTAAATACTTTTTCTCATACACATGGAGTTATCCACTTTTTTCCACCTAGAGCGTCTCCTGACAGACACATCCATGAGTTTGAATCCATAAAACACTGCAAAGCAGAGTATAATATTGTGAGGTAGGAGTTTACCACTCTGAACCTTGTAAGGGCACCAATTATTTTATTCTCTTTCTTGATGATTGTGAGCTGAATAGTGGAATTATGCAGTTCCTGTTACAAACTGGTCTATCAGGAATGTATGCTTGCACAGATTTGATTGGCCAACACAGTGTGTTGCGGGATGATATTGCATTGTGTTGCAGCAAAAGTTGAGCCAGGTTCAACTCTTTTGCCAGGCAACCCTGCTGTTTTTTTTCTGGAACCCTCTGCATTGGCCGCCACACTTTGCTGATGCAGTGGCCACATTTAAATGAAAGAGGTGGCTGGATGGTGCCAATAATCTTAGGCTACATCCACACTACTACGTTTCTGTTTTAAAACGCATAACGCTTTTCTTTTAATAACGCTAAAATTTCCCCGCTGTGGGACAATAAAGGCTTATCTTATCTTATCTTATCTTATCTTATAACTTTTGTTACGTGTCCACGCTACTCCGGCGTTTTTGAACCCCATTTTAGTTTGAAAACACCAGATTGCGTTTTAGTGAGGACGCCTACTGACTGAGGCTTATCAGCCACGACATGTCCTTCCCTGATTCGTCACGCCCCTATCACGTGACCCTTTCCCAAAAACAAACGACATCATCCTTGACTACCAGTGGTTCATTCAACATTAATAACAAACAACACTTACTTTCAGTTCAGTAAAAGTTCCACCTGGTCGTCAATCCAAGCGAAATTTCTGCTCTTCCTTTTCTCCATCGCTGTTCTTCATTCGCAGTATTTTCTGCAACTAACTAATCAACCAACGCAGAGTAGACAATTTGCTTCCTGTTTACACCAGCACATGCATGCCCAGTGCAAGTTAATGGTCATGTGTTATGCATTTCCAGGCGTGTAGTATGGATGGAGATTATTTCTGAAACGGTGATAAAACGCTTGTGTGGACGGAGATCATTTTTGTTTTTAAAATGCTATTTTAAAACAAAAATGTAGTAGTGTAGATGTAGCCTTAACATGGCCTAACTTAAACATTTTTGAAAAAAATGGTGACTGCATGCTGAATCAATGCTCTCATGCAGGGAGATTTTTGTTGAAATGTTGCCTTATTTATCTTTTTCCCACCATTGAATGTGTTATCCTGCACCTGGTCTAAACATAGGCTAACTCACACAATTCAAAGAATTCTGCTTTTTAATGACAAAGGGTTCTTTATGAAGATATAGTGTTTGGTCAATACCTGCATGATTCTACATAGCAGCTTTGTTTCTATGAATTTTCTATGAAACAAGACCCAGCTGTAGAGAAAGTGACTGAGTCTGTAACACACCATGCCCACAAGTCAGACCAGGACATTTTTCACTGCTAATTGGGGAGATTGTCATTTATAGGCTATTCGTTTATTAAAATACTCCTGGAAGTATTCAGGTACCTGCTGCTTTGTTAACCACCATTAACAACATCCAACTTTTTATATTAGTCAGTCAGATTCTAGGGTCATAAATGTATGTAAGTAAGTGAAGGTTTTTTTAGTTTGCACCTTTCACAGAGCAAGGTCACAAAGTGCTTCACAAGATTAAACACCTTTACATAAACAATACAAAAATACGAAATACTTCTTGCCTGCGAATATTTACTCCACTACATCCAAAAGTAAACTAATCTACTCACTATCCTGCATCCGGCGGTGCTGCTCCACATGTTGTCCTTGAGTTCATAGTCTTTATAATATTTGCGTCCTTTGTAATATAATACAGGCAGAAACAAACAATCAACAGTTCCAGAGCTGTGATGTGATGTCTGTTCTGCACAATGTGATAAGTTGATGCCTTTATTTGCTGTGCAAAAGCTCAGAAATGTCAACCTTGTTTCGAAAAAAAAAATTACCTCGCTTTTTCGCCATGTAATATTCGCTTTCTGTGTGAAAGTACTCATGACAAAAATAACATAATATATTGACGTTCGAATTAATCGCACAAAAAAAAAACCGCCTCCGGTGTGTAAAGGCTTTAGATTGTTAAAAATAAGACCATAAAAACAGTAAAAAGAAACAAACAATAAAACATGAGCAACAACAGACCTTAAAAACACACAACAAAAAACAACAAAAGCGTGAATCAATCATTTCTAGCTCAGCTTGTGAAACAACAGACCTGAGTTTGGCAATGTTTCTTAAGTGGAAGAAACATGTACGGGTCAACAAATTAATATGTTGATCGAAGTACATAGCCTGATCACCAAGATTTTTAAGTTTAGACTGTACAGCAGAAGAAAGGGACCTAATACACTGAGCAACCTTGGAATCCATGCTATCTGAAGCAATGATAAGGACCTCAGTTTCATCAGCGTTCAACTGTAAAAAGCTGTTAGCCATCCAGTCCTTAATGGCAGTCAGACAATCGTGCAAAGCAGTCAGTTTGTCAGTGTCATCAGGTTTAAAAGAGCTGGATATCATCAGTGTAACAGTGATCTGAGATACCTTTAAATTAGCAAAGACTATAGGACCCAAGACAGAACCCTGAGGCACACCACAGGAAAGAGCAGACTTTATAACCTCAGTTATAAGGTCTTTGTGATAGAGACGGTGAACATGGAGCTGGGGGAATTTCACAGTTGCTCTACCCTCCGACATTTACGCCAGAAAGATCGAATAGTGTCATTTAACCAGGGGGATGAATTGATGGAGGGAACAAGTCTCATTTTACTAGGAGCCACTTTATACAAAACAGCAGAGCAATGTGTATTGAAGGAGTGGACCAGGCAGACAACACTGTGGTCAAAACTGTTGCAGCAGAAAACATCTCAGCTGAGAGGTGATTTAAGATGTGAGAGTAATTTACATGTTTACTGGACAGATAATATAAATTAAAAGACAGGTTGAACAAAACACATTCATGGTCAGTAGGCTATATGCAGCTCCTGAGAGTAAACGGAATCAATATTTGAAACGCGTAAAAACAAGGTCCAGGGTATGACCCCTTATGTGTGTGGGACCAGACACGTGTTGAATAAAAAAAAAGATTTAGTGGCATTAAGAAAATCAGCAGCAAAGCTGTAAGAAACATCATCAACGTGAATATTAACATCACCAACCATAATAACTCAGTCCACGCTAATGATAGAGGATAAAAAAACACTGAATTCACACATAAATGAACTATTAGAACCAAGGAGTCAGTAAATTAAAATACAATAAAACTAATTTGAACGACCAACTTTGGTCAATGTAGTTCAAATGAGGAGAAAGCCCTAGTGCTCACCGTCCGACTTGGAAAGCAGTTCCTGAAAACCACTGAGTCCTCCACCCTGGTCCGAGGTCCTGGGAGTGCTGATAAAAGTACAATCCAGTGGGCACAGTTTGATTAGAGGGCCGTACTCCATGCTCCTCTTCCAAGTCTCAGTCAGAAACAGGATATCCAAGCCTTTAGAGATTAATAAATTGGTCAGTATGAAGGACTTATTCGCAATGGAGCAAGCATTTAGCGGTGCGATCCAAAGGGGCTCAGACACACTGCTAGCAACAGCAGAGGCCCTGTCTATAACAACAGTCTGAATAGGGAGATGAACCGGTGAAGGTGTTAATGTCAGGGGGGACAGCTAGTGCTGGAAACAGTAGCCGGAGAAGGAGAGGGAGATTTCAGGGTGTGTGTGTGGAGAGTAAACAATCAGTCATGTGGAGAGGACTGCACCGCATGCTGTATGTTAGCGACTAGAATTCGTGGGCTTAGTGTGTCTGGGTGAATTCCGTCTCTCTTAAAAAGAAATGCTACCTGATTATTGAGAAGAGAAGAGAAGAGGAAACCTTCAGTTGCAAGGGTACACTTCCTCAACCTCTTCTAATTCTACTTCAGTTCATAACTTTAACATTTTAAAGAATTCCTTTTGTCAATCTCTAAAGGCCTACTGGGAAAAGACAAGAATGTGTCCTTTGTGGTTGTTGGAACATTTATAATGTAAAATAATGTAAAACTAATACTTTTCATTAATTTTGGAATTGGTCACAATTGCCTGCAAAGACTACATTGCAGCCATTACAGCCTGTTTGTGGATGCCGGTGGAGGCGATCTACTGGACCAATTCCAAAACTAATGGTAAGTAACATTTTGACCCCAAAATATGTAAAAATAGGGCCCAGGTTTAAAAATCCCGGAGTTTCCCTTTAACTATGATTTAAAAAAAATGCAAGGTGTGAATTAAAATTACTGAGATGTTCATTTTTATCATCATAAGGAGCATTACTCAGCTCTGTCAAGTTTGAGAAAAAAACACTGATCAAAGTGATGTCATCAGGGTTATCTCAGTATAGAGAGTATAGAGATAAAAACCTGTTACAAACCGAAGGAGTAGAGTTTGAAAGATGTGGGCAAGGTTCAAACGAAAGATGCTATACAGCATGGGAAATGTAGGATCAAGTTATGTTGAAGCAAGACCCCTACTAGGGACTAAATCAGGATATATCAGCCTCTGCTGCACAGGTTTTGTTCCTTTAATCTGACGTTCCCTTGATTCAAACAAAAAGATCAAGCACAGGTAGCACAGAGCAGGTTTTATTTCATAGAATGTGTTAATTCCATTTGACTATTCACAAGCTGACACCTTGCAGCTAATATTGGCATAAGTGAGATATTAAAGGTGTGAAGAGTGAAATGCTAGCTGTCGCCCTGTCACAGTGAGAATATGGGTGAGAATAGTGTGAAAACGCACTATGATGGCTTGACACACCTTCTCACCACATAATCAACCATTGTCAGATACAGCCTGATACTTCACAGTTATGGTTTTAATATAGAAGGGCAGGAAATTAGAAGTGAGCGTTCTCTTTATATAATTACTGTCTGAAGAAATATGGGCTCGGTGTGCTAAAATCCCAGGCTGGTAAAGCAAAGGGCTGCTAACAGTACTTAATACTGACCTAGGACCAAAATGTCATTTTTAGTAACTAAGAAAAACACAGTTGGTGCCAATGCAGTAACAAGATAAACCAATGGGTTTTATGGACTGTGAAAATTTGTGTTGTTCATGTATTTACCATAAACATGTTTGATTTTGTCCTAAAGGCTGGATATTTATAAAAGTGAATGAAACATGGAATTTTGTTTTTCTGCATTTACAGCAGCATGTTATTACAAATGTCTGCCAGTTACAACAGATTTACATAATTATTTTTTATCGCCATATATATCTTATCCTCTGTGACTACATATTTCAAAGCAGCATGAGTTGTTTGCATGGCTGAATTTTGGAAAAATGTTCTACAATGTATACAGACACACACAAATATTCGTTACAAATATTCGTTGTAACTGTTAGGTTACTGGCCTGTTTTATAGGCTCCTTTAATTCGGACGTTTAATTTGGATTTTGATCTTCATGTTTTAAGGTTGGAAGTTGGAAGGTTGGCAAAGCCTCCAAAATGAAGCTCTTTGATCTTTCACTCACATATGTAGCCTACAGCCTAAATGGCTAAAATGTCAAATTTATTATGACTTTGTTCTCGTTAATGTTCTCGTCACGACACCGCCTCACACACACACACACACACACACACACAATCTTTGCTGCATATCAAATAAAGAAATATATTGACTTGAAACGCAAAAAGATAGCAAATCATAAACATATCAATCGTTATCAACACCTCAAAACAAAACACCACCGAGTCATGAAACCTCTTATAAAGACTAGTTGATGAAATAAAGTCTAATTAACGTGCCCTCCATGTCGCAGAGAATATAGAACATACAGCATACCTTCATAATTTGTTTTAACGTGTGTTTAATTTGTTGTATTAAACAAATTTGTGACAAAGTTGAATGAGGCAAAGGTGTATTGCACCAGAACAGACCATCCCCCAAAAACCCACCTCTTAGCTGATAACAATTTGGCAATTAAACGCCAATGTTTTGCCTGTAAAAAAAGTTAGGCTACAGACGAACATATTGCATTAGTCATGTTTGTGATGCATTTTCAAATTGAGACAAGACACTTCAGTAAAAAGAGGGAGAAACAGCGGCAGCACCGACACTCACTGAGGGCGAAATAAATCAAGATGACAGCCTATCGATATCACATCACATTTCCACAGCAACTTCTTCTGTCGGCCCAACATGACAACTGCAGCCAAAACAACACAAATGTTTGCACATTTAATTTGACGTCTGCATAAATTCTCATTGATTTTAAATAGCTGCAGTGGGTATACTTAATTTGCTTTATTTAACCGTGAAGGAATCTCCCGAACATTTCAAGGCCTGAGTGTAACGCGACATTATTAACCACCAATATCTAAATCAATGTGAGCCCAGCGGCTGTACAGTTCCATAAAACGCTTACATACAGTCGGGAATAATCCCAGTTTATATACAAACATATATATATATATATTTAAAGTTATTTACATATTTCCAATGAAAGTTTCACTCAATAGGCTACTTTACACAAAATCACAAAATTAGACATCGAAGAAAGAAAACAAGCATGGATTATTCAATATACAAATTACATAAATTAATAATATATGCTATTAATAATTACTATAATAATAATAATAATAATAATGATAATAATGAGAAATGCAGATAGAAACGCGCTGCGTGTTTAACCTCTTTTCATTCAGATGTGACGCTGTCTGCTCTGTAGGCTATTAGTTCCCTTTGCCTTTGTTCAGGCCTGCTGTTACTGCAGTGCGGTCAGTTGTAGTATAAATACCAGCTTTAACTAAACGACCAACCAAATCAAAACCAAAAATATCGTGTGGGCGCGCCCACGTGTGTGCGCGCTTGTGTGTGTGTGTGTGTACCACACCATGTGTTGTCTTTCCAGGGCCCAAGCATTCACAAAACGCCCGTGGTCCCCAGACAATTAGGAAAGCATTCAATTAAGAAGAATTAACGATCGTTCATCAGATCAAAATGTTGGCTACGTTCTTAATATTGTTTTCCGTTATCAGAGGGATGATTGGGCTTCTGTTTAATCAGCATCTCTATATATGGTTCATTAATTATGGAATGGCTTGTTTAATTCCTCCTGCACCTGGTAAAACTGGCCCCGGAGGTGGATGTCATATGGGCCAAGGTCTGCGGAGGAGCCCTGGCTGACGGAGCAGTAGCGGAGTCCGTAGTGACAGCTCCGGTAATCCACCGCTTCCTCGTGTTTCAGGGAGAATATCCCGTTAAAGTTGATGGGTGGGCTGAGGATCCCTGCATCCACAGGGCTGGAGCAGTCTGGAGAGGGACTGTCGCACAGAGCCTCGTAGGGGCCGCAGAAGGAGCCGAAGGGCCGCAGGGGCCTGCCGCTGTCCGCTGAGCTGGAGCCCACTACCTCAGGTCCGTGGTGGTGATAGGCTGGGTAGAGGGAGAATGACTCCCCGCCTGGCTCCGAGATGAAGCTTCGGGCGTTGAGCTGCAAACAGCTGGCCACCAGGTTCGTGGTGGGCTGGGAGAGACCCTTGCACAGAGTCTGGACGAACGTGAGTAGGTCCGGCCTTTTCCCGGTTCTCAGGATCTCACTGAGGGCCCAGATGTAGTTCTTGGCCAAGCGGAGCGTCTCTATTTTCGACAGCTTCTGTGTCTTGGAGTAACAAGGCACCACTTTCCTCAGGCTGTCCAGCGCGTTGTTCAGACCGTGCATCCGGTTCCTTTCCCGCGCATTGGCCTCAATGCGCCGCAGTCGAACCCGGTCCAGCCGGGCCTGGTTCAGCTTCTTTTTATGAGAACCCCTTCTTCTCAGACCTCCCGCTTGTTCCTCTTTCTCCTCCTCCTCCTCCTCTTCGCCGTCCCTCACTTCACCCTCTCTGTCGGACTCGAGCGTGTCCTCCAGGGCTCTGCCGGGCTCTGGCTTAACAGATTTGACTAATTGGTTGGTGGCCCAGCTGGTCCTGAAGGGACTGCCGGTCTGGCTGGAGGGCGGCTCGTCAAATGGCAAAGTCAACATGTTGTCCTGCAGCACGTTTTGGGGGAAAGCGAAATTAATATTAGGCTCTACTAAACGCTGTATGCCTGACAAGATAAAACTTTATTAATCTCCAACAGAAATATGGCCTATTACGATTTTAATGAGTCAATAAAATAAAATAAGATAAGCTTGTTTCCACCTGCAGTTTCAGAAAAAAAAAATCACCACAACAGCCTATGTATCTTTAACTAAATGGCCATTATTTGTATTATAGCCTAATTATTTGTAGTAGTAGTAGAAGGCTATTAGTTGTTACTGTTGAAATAGAAGGCATACAAACTGGTCCATCTCTAAATATCTAGGAAAAATGCCTGCAAAACATAACATAACACCACATAACATTACACGAGATAAAACAATAACTCTGGGGTAAAACTGAGATATAGCATAAATCCATATGATGGGAAGTTTAGAAAAATAAGAACTGTCATACAGCTGTAGCTAACTAGTGAACATAACAAAAATCAGACAAATCCCCGTCCATTTGAATGTAAACGTCCTTCTGTCAGTGGACTGCTGAGCTTCTCACCCAGTTTTAGTGGTAAATTCCAGGGAGCATCTTCCTGAAGCTTCCAGACACTCAGACAGGCTTTCAGCAGCAAATATCAGTCCTTCTCCTCCTCCCTCTCCTCTCCTCTCCTCTGTCTCTCTTCTTCTTCCAGCAGTGAAGGCATCGATGCCATCTGCTGCTGACGTCACCAGGCAGGTTAGCTCTCCAGGGATGCTCTCTCTCTCTGTGGCTCTATGTCTCTCTGTCTCTCTCCCTCACCCCATGCCTCTTTTCCAGTGCTCCCAGTCTGGCTACTGTGCAGAGATTCGGTGCCAGTCTATTCCCCGGAGACAGATTGGAGTTTAGATGAAAGTCTGAGCAGTGCAGCTCATACAGTCACATGTTCTTGCGATGGTACTGGTGGATTTGTTCACGCCACTTTATTCTCATTTTATCAGCTCACTGTGCTGTCAAAATACACGCACATAACTTACAGCAGTATCAGGAAAACACTAAATAATTCCTCTAAACCAGCGAGAGCTCTCCAGACACGACCATATTTATATAAAATCCTCTCAGCATAAGCTATATGAAAGATGGACACAATAAAAGCAACACCTGTACAATACATTTCAATTAAAAGTTTGTGTCCGAGAGGCAGTGACTCAATGGTAGCTTATGAGAATATACAGTTTGTGGTGTTATATTGTCAGTCTCCATAAAAATGGAACAATATCAGTTACACAAAGGTATGATATTGGATTGTATAACATTTAGAATTGGTATGCATGGTTCAATTCAATTCAATTTTATTTATATAGCGCCAAGTCATAACAAAGTTATCTCAGGGCACTTTTTCGAGTAGAGCAAGTCTAGACTGACTCTTTATATTTACAGAGACCCAACAGTTCCCACCATGAGCAGCACTAGGTGACAGTGGCAAGGAAAAACTCCCTTTTAACAGGTAGAAACCTCGAGCAGAACCAGGCTCAAGGTGGGCGGTCATCTGCCTCGAGAGAGAGAGAGAGAGAGAGAGAGAGAGAGAGAGAGAGAGAATGAATATTAATATTAATACAAATAATAATAATAGCAGCAGCGGGTGTTGAGCAGGAACATGGGGGCAGCAGGTGGATGCAACCATAGATCCAGACTCTACAGCTCTGGAGGCAGAAACACAAAGGCAAGGAAAGGCCAAACCTCACCTATTCATTTTCTTACAACCTTAAACACCAAGTGGGGGTATGAACTCTAATCACCTGGTTCCCAAGCTGTGAGTTAACCCCTACACTATCCAGCACTTCCTGTTGGTACCTGGCAGTGTATCATACCTATGTTTGTGGGAAGGCTGAAGTGAATAATGTTACCAAACAAAGTGAGGAATAATTCAAGTTGGCTGAATCAACAAAACTTTTTGGTATAACCAGCACACACAGTGTATCGTTTTTGGCACATTTATTATTATTTATTTTAGCTTCACATAAAAATCTGGATAAAATTGGTACTCAAACATTACACATAACCAAATATGTGTTCTGTGGGAAACAAGCCACATTTAGCATATTTAGTCTGCCTTTTACATCCTATGTAAGACCAACATTAATGACATTGTTAGGTTTTTATTAACAGTTAAATAAAATGCAATCCAACTTTGTTTATCCCTGTACATGCAATTGAATGCAGCAGCTTGCCACCCAAATCAACAGATACACACAGTTGATAGGAAGAAAGAAAAATCACAAAAGTAAAAACTTTTAAAGGCTATAAGCTTTAAAAAAACATATTTAATTGGTAGTAAAAATACCTCATACATAACTGTAAATATCTAAACAATAATCTAAAAAGATGCTCAAGGCAATGAGGCCATACAAAAGCATAGAAACACTTTCTTTCCACAGCCTCAATGAGTGTTTTATTATACTGTTTATTTGAGACTTGAAGCAATTTTTTTCGAAAGCATTTATTTGTGCTTTTGAAATTCCACCTTCCTGGATGCCTCAGCTGGCGTGGGTCTTTCTGGTCCAGTACGCACACCAACATCTTATGCGTCAAACTCCCCATCTCAAACTAATCACTTCACTGCACTAATTGCAAATGCAAATATGCAAATTCATATTAATTAATTACTCTGTTAATTAGTTATCTGGGCTTTTGGGGGCAATAAATCATTGTGCAGCAGATAGAAGTCAAAGAGGAGACACCACCCCATTTTGACATGAAAAATTTAAAACACACATACACATGCATGCACACCCCAAAATAGCCTCTGTGCTCACATTGCAGTGAAAAAAAAAGACCCCTGGCCCACTGACACCGCTGTGAAAGGAAAAGGCAGTGTAATTGAAAGCCGTGGTGGGGGAGAGAGCAGTCCTACACAGACTGAATTCATTATCACATTCCCTGCTCTTAAAGACAAAGTGACGGGAGGCCATTCTTTAAATGAAACTAGTGGCGTTCGCACCATGTGGCTGGGCTCACACTCTCTGGTATTAGTGGCAGCAGAGGCGTTTCAGTATACCACAAGACAATGGTAATTAGATGAATCTGGAACTTGTTGTAGCATCAGTTTGTTAGAGGAGACCTACTGAAGCCTCTGATATACTACTACTAGATATACTATACTATATACTAATTCAGTGAGAAATACAAGTTTCAGAACTTGTGATTTCATTTTTAAATATCAACCCATAAACAGCCTCAACCATCACTCCACTTTACATAGAATAATAAAAACAGTTAGGAATGAGAAAACAAATGCATAAAATGACAATAGACTCTTTAAAAATAGTTTAAAAAGCAGCTTAAAGCCACTATGTGTAGGATTTGACACTTAAGACAGAGAAAAAACAATGGTGCCCCCATTGTTTTGGGCAAAATAAATCTGGGTTACTACATTATAAAAATATGACGACACATATCAGAAATCAAACCAATAAGTTCTCCACCAATTGTTTGGCATTCGTCTGTGTTAAGTGATATGACTGTACTGTGATGAAACACATCAGTGCTGGTGTTAATATTGACATTTCTCACCAAATGTATAAAAATCTGCATTTCATGTGTTGAAAATGTCTCAACACGCCATCTACTGTTTTAAATCAGCCCTGAACCTGCGAGGCCAATGCTGACAGAGGCCATTTACACCTGGTATTAAGATGTCATCTGTGTCTGGATACATTATCTAGATAATGACATCCTATCCATGGGTCTTTGCATTTATATCTGGTATTAAAGCGTTCTTGTTATCTCGATTGTGCCCATTTTGTGATCAGGTCTCAAAATGCGATTTAGTTGCTAGCTACTGCTACTACATGTAGCTTTTGCCAGGCTTGCGTAACCTAGCAGGAAGAGGCGGAGTTAGGTAACCTTTCAACTTGCTTTTTTTAAGAATGTGGTCACATTTGTACGGATTGCATTTTTACCTAGCTGAGATCTGATCACAGTGCGAGCCTGGCCTCCTCCAAATGTGGTCTGACTGATCCGATCACATTCAGATCACAATGCATTCTGCATGCGTTTACACCTGGCATTAACATGTGGTTTCCTTATCCAGATACAGATCTTAATGGCAGGTGTAAATGGGGTAATAGAGTCAACCAGTTGGGTCTAATCTATGTCATGAAATTTATATAAAACAAGAACGTTAATGCCCTCTAATCAGTGTCAGTCAGTCTCCTCCATGCCCCCTGACCCACACACTATGTAGGCACGAGGCCACGCCTCCTGCAGTTGTTGTTCCCTCACTGTAGCATTTTTGCTGGGAGAGAGGGTTCTAGCTGAATTTGAGGGTGTAATGAAGCTCAGTAAGTTCAATCAGGAAGACCATCTTTATGCTTTATTCATTCACCCCCCCTTCCCTCTCTCTTCCTGCTTCTCTTAATCAGCTGATCGTGGGCGTTTACTCTCTCACTCATCCAACCAGATTTCGCCACAGTCTCCATCAGCCAATCATATTGCTGCAGTCAAACTTTAAATTTGTTCTCGCTTGCTGTCAGCTGTCATTTCAGTGTGGATTCGTCGCAACCCTCCTCCACCCCATTCACCTCCAGTTCACCACATTCAGTGTCCACTCCTCATCACATCCAGGTCTTCAGCCTTTCTTCCACCAACACCATCATCACCATTATCTAGACTCTATCGGGGGTATCCTACTAGTCACGGCCTCACTACACCCCTAAAAACATGATGACATCACGATGAGGTCTAATCGCCAAAGACTCTTCACATGTCAATAAATATTTGTTCATACTGAAGTCTCTCCTGATTAAAACTTTAAATACTTGAACCACTAGTAAAATGTACAGCACATATCATGGAGACATACAGTGCAGTAACTCATCATGTGTACTAAGAGCATATACTGTAGATCATTAAATCAGACCATACATAACAGACAGTGTGGTTAAAAACACCACATAAAATAACTACATCTGATAACATGCAAAAAATAAAGCCACCCAATATAATACAATGCAATATATTTAATTTGAAAGTAATTTGACACTCATGAATGAAGCACACTTAGGACCTAAAATCTGCTATAAGACAGGGGGTTCTTATTCTGATTTTGGGTGTGTTAGTGCCATGCATACCCACATATAGGGCACACATGTTTATATGAGGAGTGGGGCAGTGGATCAGCAGAATCAGCATTTGACAGACTGCATATGGACTAGAAGGAAAAAGGCTTAGAGTCATTGGTTGGCTGTGTAAAGATATGAGCCACGGTGGAGTCAGGTTAGGTTATGGCTGATGTGGACCCCAGCTGCTGCACTAAGGAACTCATGCAATCATGTACCATCAAACGCCTGTTCCAAGGCCAATCTAATTGTCTAAATTAGAATACCCCCCCCTCTAACCCAGCCATCATACAAACGGGAGGCACAGTGGGAAATATTGCTTTGGCTGGATTCCTGGTCTTTAAATTCAAATGCAAGAACTGCTCAACCAGCACCAACCCCCACCATGTTGAAAACAATTAGTGTATAAAGAGCAATGCAATCATCTCTACCTCACACACACACACACACACACACACACACACACACACACACACACACACACACTTCATGCTTTGCTATTTTTGTTTTTATGTCTTTGCATAAAGCAATTTGTTAACTTTAGAGTAACTATTTTAAGTGCTGTATAAATAAATGCTATAAGTGTTATTTTTTAATACAAGCACACTGAAATATCCAGGGAGGCGATGATTCTTTGGTCTTATTAAAAGTCTTATTTTCTAATAGAGCTGCTTAATGATGCATGTCACACTAAGGAGCTTGTGTGTAGGGCAGATCTCAGCATGGCAGTGACACAGCTTGCTGCTGCTTTTACAGTAATGGCTGCTGAGAGGCCATCCAGTCTGCGTGCACACACACACTGTTTGTAGAGGACTAGTGATGCTGTAAAGAAAAATCTGCCTGTCATGGCAGAAAACCTGTCATGGAGAACATGCAGATAATGCCAGTGCTCCAGTAAACCATGACACTGAACAAAGACGAGAAGGTCTAGAAGGTCATAAAAACTAGACAGTTACCAAACACAGCCCATGTTCCTAGGAAGTACGTTGATATTGGACAATACCTCACTATTTATGTCCAGTGCCAATGCAGGAAGTAAGTGTCTGCTAGCATTATAAGACAAGGACAACATTAGCCCATTATGCTATAGCGGATGTCTAATGAAATCATGTCAGCCTAAGGTATCAGTCAAGCCTGCAATTGTTTTTATATCACTTGCTTGGAGACAATGTGACATTTCTGGTCTTTAACAGTCTTCATAGAGGTTATGTCATTTTCTAGTTCTCTGATTCATCGCAGTTAAGATGCTTGTTGTGATAATGGCTAGATTTCACAACAAGGTCTGAATTACGAGAAAATCGTGCAAATCAGGGTCGACTCCACTCTAGTCCAGAAGTTGGTGGTAATGCACCTGAAGCTGTTTGGTAACTGTCAAAAACACCAGAAGAAGAATAACTCCGCCCTTTAGCAGTTTAACTACAGTAATAACAATTTGTCACGCAGACAGATCATTCAGTGGTTAAACTGATCAGGGATCGAATTGAAGCTATAGCAGCACGTTATCCCTTCTGTATGATTGCATGTGTTGAAATCGGCTAGTAAGCCAGTAAGTAGATGTTAAATTTCTGTTGATACACAAACAGCCAGTGTTGGCAGATAACTGTAATATCTTGCTCTGAGACGATTGAGTAAAATTTACGAGACCCTACTAACTTGCCTGTGTGTTTCATTTGCATTTTTAGCCATGCTAGCAGCATAACCTGTCAATCAGTTGGCCCAATACTTTGGTCCAGACTGAAACTATTAAACGGATGGCCATTAAATTTTGACTTAAAGTCCCCAGAGGATGAATCCTACTGACTTTAGAAGGTATAACTTTTCCTCTTGTGCCACCAGCAGGTTGACATTTGTGTGTGTGTTCTCTTCTGGCACCAGGAGAAAGTAAAATTTTGAGGCACCAAAATTATAAAACGTTAACACATTAATTGGTACACAAAGTTGAAATGGTGAGAACACTCACTTTGGGCTATCAGAAATAATCAACATTACATAATAGAATTTAACTTGCATTAAATTCACATCAGGGCACCAACCTTTGAAAAAGGAAAATTGATAGCCAATTTAGTCTCCTCAGTCTCATAAATCAAATATTAAGGGTGAAGGGTTTTGGAGTTCTGAATAGTAGAGGTTGTGTTACGATGAGCCATCTAAGGCAGGCGAGGAGACCGAAGCAATTCAGAGATTTATTAACTACAAAATAAAACTTACAAAGCTCAGGAACTGATACGCAGGGAAACACCAGGAACACGACACGGAGACAACCATCAACATCAATGACTTGACAGAACAAAAGGGAGGGGACCGGTATATATAGGGGAGGAGACAACGAGGGAAACAGACACAGGTGAAAACAATCCAAACTGGAGGCAAAGAACACAGACAGGAAATGACAGGCACCCAAGAAAACAAGAACAGTGATTTCAAAATGAAACGGGAAACAAGACAAAAAAAAAACACGGTGTCCTAGGGATCATGACAGTACCCCTCCTTAAGGGACGGATCCCAGACGTCTCTCAGGGAGCACCAACTCGGGTGGGCAGAGGGAGTCCCGGAGTAGGGACCCAGAAAAACCAGACCTGGGGCTGGACAGGATCCCTCAGGTGGACGGCCTGGGGGGTAGGGCAGAGGCCGGACTGGCATTGGCTGGACCGCCGATGTCGGCCGGTTCACCAACCAGGTCCGGGGGGCAGGAGTCGGCCGGACCACCAACTCAGGAACAGGAATCGATGTTGGCCGGTTCGCCAACCGGGTCCGGGGAGCAGGAGTCAGCCGTTTCACCAACCAGGTCCGGGGGACAGGAGTCGGACTGGAGCCGCTGACTGGAGACAAGGAACAGCGCTGCGGCACTCTGTGGCGCTGGGCAGCGGAGATGAAGCAGGCTGGACCAGGGTGTCCAGGAAAGCTGTGATCCAAGCAGGAATTAATCTTTTCAACTCAGGCTGAGTGGCCAGCTTCTTGCGTCCCACGGACATAACTGCCTCTTTGTAGGGTAGGTTTGGTGTCCTCCTCCAAAAGGTTTGGAGGCTCAGTAGGTCTTCAATCAGGTCACGCAACTCATCTGACCAACTGTCTGCTGGGTCCATGTGTGGTCAAGTCATTCTGTTACAATGAGCCATCTAGGCAGCAGGGAGAGGACCCAAGTGCAGACAGGCGAGGAGACTGAAGCAATTCAGAGATTTATTAACTACAAAATAAACTTACAAAGAAACCAACATCAATGACTTGACAGAGGACCGGTATATATAGGGGAGGAGACAACGAGGGAAACAGACACAGGTGGGTAACAAGACACAGGTGAAAACAATCCAAACTGGAGGGAAAAGAACACAGACAGGAAATGACAGGCACCCAAGAAAACAAGAACAGTGATTTCAAAATAAAACAGGAAACAAGACAAAAAACACAGAGTCCTAGGGATCATGACAGGTTGGCAGAATTCACTCTTGTTCAACATTAAATAGACCAGAATGTATATTCAATAGCCTTTATTTAACAAATAATAAAAGTCAAACACACAATAGATAAACTAACTAAATGTACTTAACTAAAAAACAAAAGGGAGTGTGTTTGCTGTATATGCCCAGTTAGTTACCAGTTCATTAAGGGAGAGGGGCTCCTTGGTGTGCTGCTTTGTTAGCTGGCGATTCTGTCGTGTCGTAGCCACTGGCGCTAAATAAACATGTTCAAAAGTTACTCTAGGTTAGCAGTGCGCTAACCAGGGATCTTAGACAGGCTCTTGCATCTCTGCAGTAAGACGGGAGTTTGGTGTGTCTGCTCCGAGCAGACTACACGGTGGAGAGGACCTCGGTCCAGAGGTCAGAGAGCCATGAGAGGAGAAGAGGTAAGAGAGAGAACAACAGGGGAGCTGGGGTTTTCTTGACCCAATCGGGGCATGGTCCAGGTTACAGGAAGTGATTGGAGGAGAGGTGAGACTATCTACATAACGGCTTACTTTTCAAAATAAAAGCTCAGTTTAAGTCACACAATGAGCAAATTCATCTGTGGAGATCCAATTGCACCTACGATAGCATGCTGACATTAGCATTCAGCTCAGAGTACTGCTGTGCCTAAGTAAAGCCTCACAGAGCCACTAGCATAGCTGTGGACTTGATATATAAATAAATATGGACTGGCAGTGGAGGAACTCAGTCTGGGGGTTGTGATCTGTGTCTACTATCAGTTGTATGTCACAAACAATGTTATGAAAATGATGAGTATGGGAATCCTGTACATTATTGGATCTACTTGAACCTCTGCATTTAGACATAGTATTTAGGGGCTGCAGTTAACAATTATTTTCATTATTTCATTATTTCATTAACTACAAACTACAATTATTTAAGGAAATGTTAGAAAACTGTGAAAAATGTCCATCAATATTTCCTAAAGCCCATCTAACTGCTTGTTTGATCTGACCAACTGTCCATATCATATGAGAGAAAGAAAAGCAGCAAATCCTCACAACTGAGAAACTGCAACTAGGAAAAGTTTGGTATTTGTGATTGAAAAATCACTCAAACTATTAGTTAATTATCAAAACAGTTGCTGATTCATTTTCTGTTGATTGATGTGTTGGGAAATGGTTGACAGTGATGTCAAATATAGGGCAGTGATGATATCAACCATAGTTCCTAACCTAACCCTGAAAGTAACCTAAATCCTAAACCCAATTCTAATGATTATTTTATTCGTTAAAGTGTCTTTTTTTCAATTAAACCACCAAAAATTTATGTAATGACAACATGGTGTTTACAGTTTTCTCTTTGTTGTTCTTTGCTCTGATTGGTTGGCTACTGCCTGTCTTCCTGAGCCATAGATGATCCAAAAGGCCCATCTGGCAGCCTGCTCAGGGTGCTGATTAGTCATGGACTCGGCCCCCTGCACCCTGCCCACTCCCCTACCGACTCCCTTGGGTGTCTGTACATGCCACCCACATACAAGCTGTGCACGACAGCCTCCTCTGACAAGCCTTTGGCCCCAGTCTCGAACAATGTGAAGCAGGGATTAAGTTCAGGGACTGAATTCATTCAAAGACTTTGGTCCTTTATTAAGTTAGGGTATCAGCTGGGAGTGTGTGAGTACTAGCATGCAGGCACGACCGTGCTCAAGTGTAACACCACTATACTTATTAATTATTTTGTCCTTTCATTTTCAGCTGCTATAAGCAGGGTTCCTACAGGATGTGTGGGAAGTATAGACGGATTATTTGGCAATTTCGAGGTCATGCAAAGTTTAGAAATTGCCCAAACAGTTTGAAAAGAATACGAACATAAAGTAAAACTCAACCAGATCTAACTCCTCAAACCCAATAGATGATCCCAAATTAATTCAGCCATGCTATACACATCATGCCACTGTAATTTCATAAAAAATGTTAATTTAATTTATACAAATAAATTTACATTTTCATTAGAAAAGCTTCTGTCAGTCTTGTGAAGGGCACTGTTTTGATACTTTGTGTCAGAGCTTGTATCGAATGGCCACTGCCACCTGACTGATGACGTCCGAAGCGTTTCATCGGTTTGAAAGTTTTGGCGCTGAGCTACGCTGCATATGATGCCTCAGTGACACTAAACATTGTTGGTCTGAGAGGAGATCAATTGCGAGATATGGCGAGTACTACTGGAAAATGATGTTCAAAAGTTTGGGAACATTTCGATCTGATACCACCAAATAAGGTAGAGTATAGCCTACTTCTGATGTACAGCTATGTAGTACTGAATTGTGCAGTTTGACCGTTAAACTGTTTTTCACCATTTTTTTGTTCAGAATTTTTTGGGCAGGCCTAAAATCTTGGCTGGATGATGCACTGGAGCCATACTGAGCATGACCCCTCCCCTAACGCTATATAAAAACTAGAGCTTTGTGCTACTGGGTTAGCTCAGTGGTACAGAAAAGTTATCTATCAGCACCTTCAGCAGACACACACATTTTTTCAGGATTTTGAAACCTAATTTTATATACTTGACGATTTTTTTGATCATTCAAATTTGGCTGGGTGGTTGATAACACATGTTTCTGTGGTGTGATAAGCTCAGAACACATACAGTGTTTATTATGGCTTTACACAGACATTAAGGTTCGTTGTTTGCTGTGCACGCAAGAGTTGTCCTTCAGCAACAACACCTCATCCATGTTTAGACATCTTCATGCCAGACATGCCAAACCAACAGCAATGAACCTGTCAATGCTGGATATCCTGACTTTTATTCTTTAATAATCAAAATAATTAAATTTTTTCTTTAAATAATCCACACACATAAGTAAACAAATATACAAGCTTCACTAATATAGTAATTCTAGCTTGTTAATATTAATTCTTTTTCTTACTGTGTCCAGAAAACAAAGGTTGGATGAGGCCTTGGTGGACATGATTGATTCTCTGTGGTAGAAGATGAAGGCTTTAGAAACTTTGTCAACATCCTGGATTCAGCCTACATTATTCCGGGTAGAAACTTGGCAATGAAAGCTCTGATGGAGGCAAGATATAAGACAACCAGAGAGAAGGCAATGGCTGAGGTGTGGCAGGACTCTCCTGTTCGTTTGATGGCTGTTATGTGGATGTCCATTAACATGGACGCCTATCTTGCTGAAAACTTGAAGCTGGCCACTGTTCTCTTAGGGGTACAGAAATTCCCCCTGACTCACTAAAAATGTCATAGCAGAGTGGGGTATCACAGAGAAGGAAACTGGCATGATCACAGATGAGGCTCATGATATAGTAGCTAGCGTTAACCAACTTAATGTTAGATGTATTTATTGTTTTGCTTATGTTTTGAATCTTAAAATATCCGCACCCGGGACCGCAAAATTGTGGCACACTTCAAATCCAGCAGCACAGCCAATAGCCAACAGACCAATATGGGCATGGCACAGCTAACACTCATTCAAGAGGTAGAAACAAGATGGAACAGCCCCTACTCTATGCTACAAAGACCGTACGACCAAAGAGAACCTCTGACAGCCTAACAAGAGAGCGTGTCATCCTTATTGACAGCGAGCCACCAGCAGAAGTGGCTCCTTCAGAGCTAGCAACAACGGCAGGGACCTCAGCTCAGCCACCAGATTACAACCTCTGGGCCCTGCTGGACAGTCATGTGGATGTTCAACAGCACGTCACCAATGCCACTGTGGACGTCCAGAGGTAAGGATGTTGTAGATTTAGAAAGAAAGAACATAGATTATTGATGATGGAACAAAGTAATTCAAAAAGCAGTCTTTCTGCCTACCTAGGTATTTGAGAGAACCACACCCGGGAAGGTCTGAGGTTCCACTACACACTGTACTCACACCTATCAAAAGTTGCCTCTGGGTACCTCTGCATACCTGTGTCCTCTGTGTTGTGAGGATTTTTTCGAAGGCTGGGGAAATTGTCAGCCAGAAAAGAGGCCGCCTGAAGTCCAGCACAGTGGGAAAAATATTGTTTTTAAATAAAAACAAGTGGAATAAAAAAAAAACAAAAAAACTTAGGCCATATACTGCCACTTTCACTTTGCCCCTGTGCACACGCATTCCCTAATCATGTCACAATCATTCCCCAAATGACTGATGAATCAAACTGCCACTGAAATCTTGTCACATAAATATCAACCATGAGGGTAAAATGCATGAGCCCATAGTGGACATAGAACCTACAGGCAAACAAAATGTAGACTAATTGAACAACACATTTATGATTTATCTTAGCGTAGCATATTGATACACTAATAATGTATACATTTACTGCAGCACTACTATAAAGGAACAAGAACATTAGTAGATTAAAATGAACACGCAGCCTTTTATAGACTTTCATTGCACACGTATGGGACTGAAACAGCCAGGTGTTGTGCCAGAGCTTCAGTCCCACTCTTGAATGGCTGCTTTAATTTCTGTATGCCACCAGATGTCGCTGTTCTTGCACAGAATGAAGCCCTGAAGCACAAATAGAAAGAAAGCCCCAAAGCTTCATAAGGCTTCATTTATCAATCTGGCTTAATTAGCTAGTTATAGATTAAAGGTGGTTTTCCTCTGTGCAAAAATAACTTGTTGCTGGGTACAGACAGTGTTGGGCAAGTTACTTTCAAAATGTAATTTATTACATATTACTAGTTACTTTCACGTGAAACTTTACAGTATTACTGGCTGTGTAGAGTAATGCATTACTGATTTCACTATTTTTGCGTTACTTTCACCAAAAACAATGCAGAAGTTACGACTAGGCATTATATTGTGTATTGCAGTTCATTACAAATCCAGTGGTGGGCGATATTGTATAGCCTAACGAAGGCCCATTTCATGCATGCACATGCAGTGGTTACCACTTTGTATTAAAATCGCCCGCTTATATGAACAATAGTATGATGGTATAGAACAATTAAATAACCTAGACCTTTTTAAATAAACGAATAGCCTGGACACTGGGCTGAGCAGGCAGACAAAGGATTAAAGTCTGATCAATTATGGGTATATATAAAATAAGCTTCTGTTCCATAAACCTGGCACTGATAACAGCCTAACATTATTTGCATTACCATTTTGTGGTCTTTGCTATTATATTCCAATGTCATTATGTCCTAATTAGCTAGTTATAGATTAAGAGTTGTTTTATGTGTACAAATTGCTGCTGAGTATAATAATTTGTGTTGGTAAAATAAATTCATTCTGTTTCATCAACTATGCACTCATACTTCCTCAGGAGCACTGATTAAGTATTTTGGAGCTGGAGCACAGCCAACACCACCTGCCGTTGATACTTCCCCAAGTGCCAGTGCCAGTAATGATCTTGCCACTGTACATTCAGCACTGCAGTCCACCTCCTCAGCTGATGCTAATACAGCAGGTGAGTTTTCAACAAAGGGTAATTTTCCCAGATCAATATATTTATATGGATGAATCATGCGTTTTGTGAGATCTTTTTTGTTGTTGACAGTCATATGACATTTAACATGGCTAGCTTTTATTATGATTTTTCCCCCCTTCTCTGCAAGTGAGGAGCGCTTTCCTGTACCTGTAGTCTCTTCAGTGTCTGTTTTAACCTCAGCTGATGTGGCTGGTAAGTTAACAGCACAGCAGCCTTTGTATTTGCTGAGTTTACTGTAGAATATCATGTTATAATAATCATGTTTTTATCATCTTAGGAATGTTTCAAAAATACGACCTATCTTAACTATCTTAAGACACAGAGACCATTTTACACGCCTTCACGTCATCACGCCTGGATTACTGCAACAGCCTTTTTACCTGTCTGAACCAAAAATCTATCGATCGTCTCCAGACTGCACAGAACTCAGCTGCCAGACTGGAACGATCTGCCCAAGGAAATCAGGTCGGCTGAGTCAGTGATCTCCTTGTTATCTTGTTCAAGTCCTTTCTTAAAACATACCTTCCCTGATTTTAGGTGAGTTTTAAATTTTCTTTGAACTATCTTTTATTTCCTTTTAATGTTTTTATTTTGTTTTGGTATCTGTTTTCTTGATTTTATGACTTGAATGTTTTATTTTGCTGTCTTTGTGAAACACTTTAGATTAATGAGATTAATATTTTGTATTTTAATTATTCATTTCATTTCCCTATAGGTCCTTCTACTTCTGTGGTCATTGAGATCGATGTCACATCTACTCCCTTAACAACTTCCAGCCTGCACCAGCCTGAGTGGTCATCTGTCCTGTCTGACTACAGTCACAGGGAGACTCTGTGACTATTGCGTCTGCAGGGTGGAACTTTTCTAAGCACAAATTGATCAAGAACTACTTGAGATCTTCCATGGCTCAAGAAAGACTGAGTGGACCTGCACTAATTAGTATCCACAACAAATTTGTTGGCCTTCAGATCTCTTACAGTGATGTCATAAAAGACTTTGCCTCCAGAAAATCCAGGAAACACAGGTTCTAGGAGAAAGTGGAATATTGAGGTAGTTTGTAAGAGGAAGAAATAAGAAAAGTAAATGTCAGATTTAAAGTAGTTTAGAGTAGTGTACATAGTTTATTCTTGAACCATTATTGTAATCTTGTTACAGGTTCCTCTGTTCATTTTATGTCATTATTTAAGCAGGGTTTGACATTAACCATGGCCCTATGGCCCGTGGCCACAAAAGTTAGTTTGTGGCCACCAAATACTCCATGTAGGTGGACCCCTGTGGCCACCAAGGTTTATGCCTATACTGGATATACTTTGCCTTTGCGAAAGCAACGTTACAGTTCCACAAACATCCCAAATCTGAACTAAGAGACTGTGAGACTGCGAATAGTATTGGGGCTGCAGCTACAGACCTGGTTGAAGTCACGGACACTTTGACATCTTAGATCAGCTTTTGTGAGGACATGTGTGTGCCGACTAAAACTTTCTGCACATACAACAAGAATAAACCCTGGTTAACAGCTAAACTCAGGGAGCTTTGTCAGGCCAAGGAGGAGGTATTTGGATTGCATAAAGCCCATTACATAGATTTGCACTATATCAATTTGTAAAACTTAACATGGGACAGGAAATAATTGAACAAACTTTTGGGTGTGAATGTATTTTACTGAGACTGATGCATTTTTATGTGTATTAATGATGGTGTGTTTTGTAGACATTGTAGCTGCCTCTTAGCTGGAGAGATCATAGTACAACATCTTGCTTCAAATCACTTACCTCTCCTGTTTAGTCTACATGTGTAATGTCTAAAGCAAATTAAGATAATACTTGATATTTGATATGTGAATGTAGATTTGTATGTATTTGTATGTCTTTGTAGCTTTTGATGTAAGGTTAGGGTCAGACTTCTCTATACTGTTGTAGGGTCTTGGCCAAGGCAAGCTGTAAAAGGCTGTCAGGACCACATGATGCCTGTTGTCCACAGTATTTCTGATGAGAACCATGTAATTGGTCTATATATGTGTTCATTGTTGGTGAAGTGAGCACCTGTTTGGACTGCACCTCATCTCCTGCATTGAAAATCCAGCCAACGGTCATCTTAACATGCATTTTTTCCCAAACCACAACAGGCAGTGTACTTAATACTAATGTGAGCTGATTCATATACTGTATGTTTTAATTATTAGCAGTGCTCAGGTTTTCATCAGTTCAGTTCTCTCAAGGGGACAAATAACAATTTAGGCCAATGCTGGTCTCCTGGTAAATAAGACAAGAAGAGTGTAGAAAATGATTAATACTGGGTTACTGAAGCCACTGTGTGTAGGATTTGAAATTTTTTGGCGCCTCGTAGTGGTAGAAACAAAAAGGACAGCAGTTACACAAACACACAGTAGGCTACAACACACACACAGTGGTTATTTCTTCCTATTTCTGCTCATTTATTTCTTCTCTTTACCTCTTTCTCTTTTTAGGACACACATAGCTTAATCTCATAAAAACATCGAAAGAGGAACAATTTGCATTTTTAAGTCTATCAGCTCTTCCTGCCTGCAGAGGCAGTAATACAAGTGTTACTGACAGCAGAGTCCCTCTGCAGACATAACCTAATAGTCCAAACCAGTCACGTGAAGGTTTATTTAAGTTTCCATCCATCCATTTTCTATACCGCTTATCCTCTTAGAGGGTCGCGGGGGGCTGGAGCCAATCCCAGCTGACATTGGGTGAGAGGCAGGGTACACCCAGGACTGGTCGCCAGTCAATCACAGGGCTGACACATAGAGACAGACAAACATTCACACTCACAGTCACACCTACGGACAATTTAGAATCACCAGTTAACCTAACTTGCATGTCTTTGGATGGTGGGAGGAAGCCGGAGTGTCCGGAGAGAACCCACGCGGACACGGGGAGAACATGCAAACTCCACACAGAAGGGCCCCAGCCGGCCGGCGGGTGTGAACCCAGAACCCTCTTGCTGTGAGGCGACAGTGCTAACCACTGTACCACCGTGTCGCCCTTATTTAAGTTTTTGCTACCAAATATCACAACCCTTATGGGGTTGTTTATCAACAGGTTTCTGGCCTCAAAACCCACTTCTGCTTCAGGCCCAAGAGGTTTTAGCTGGCCCTAAGAGTGTGCCCCACCCTGCCCATCAATACTCAGGCTACATCAACACTAATATGTTTAGGATCTCCGTACACACGAGCGTTTCATCACCGTTTCAGAAATGGAAACGCATATCACATGACCATTCATGTGGCGGTGTACACAGGAAGCAGATTGTCTTCTCTGCGGTTGGTTGATTAGTTAGTTCCAGAAAATACTACAAACGAAGAACAGAAATGGCGAAAAGGAAGAGCAGAAATTTCTCTAATTGGACTAAGGACCAGGTGGAACTGTTACTGAGAGTAAGTGCTGTAATTCATTATCCATGTTGAATTAACCGCTGGTGGTCAAGGCTGATGTTGTTTGTTTTCTTCCAAAAAAGGGTCACGTGATAGGGGCGTGACGAATCAGGGAAGGACATGTCGTGGCTGATAAGACCCAATCAGGAAGCAAACTTGGGTGCCTGTGTCATCGTTTTCAAAAGTCTGTTTTTGCCTGTCATAACTAAAACGTAGTCCCGGAGTTTTCAAACTAAAATAGGGTCAGCAGCATTTTAAAAGGTCTCCGTTTTAGGGGTTTGAAAACGCCACAGTAGTGTGGACATCGTAGCAAAAGGTATGCGTTTTTAAATGAAAGTGTGGATATTAGTGTGGATGAAGCCTCAGTGCCTCTTAAAATAAACAGAAAGCACTGTTTCTATCAGAGAGACATGTCAGAAAAACCAGTGACAATAAGGTTGTGTGTGTAACACGGTAAAACCACAAAATTTGCATAATGATATAAATATACACACAAAACAAATACTCTTGTTAGGGCTGGAAAGAAGGGTGTTATTGCAACAGGAAAATACACTGTGTGATGAAAATAATAAGCAGTATAAAACATTTACAAGAGCAACATTAACTACTTAAATACAATAAAACTTATTTTACCCTCTATTTAAAACATACAGCATTTGACATAAAGCACTAGAAGCTATCGAATGACTTGTAAAAGAACAGTAACTTCAGTATAAAAAAATATTAGAATATCTATTCATTCTCTCTTGCTTATAAAAGGACCTCTATTGTTTTTCATCCAATAATATGTGTGTTAAGAATATTATCTTTAAAGTTAATGTTCCAGGAACATGAAGACTGGCCACAGGCAGGCAGAAACTGATAAAAGAGGAGCAGGAAATGATGGAAGGCAGGAAGCAATATTCCCTTGTAGAGCTGCGAAGTCTAACCAAGTCATTTGCATGTCCCTCCTTTTCTCTGATATGTTTACCGAGCAGGGCAGTAGCTGAATGAGAACTGCTGACTGCGTTGCTCCGCCTGTAAGCTCCTGCTCTGGAGGAATTTCAGCTCACTCTGCTGCATCTCACTGCTCTGAGATCAGCTCAGCTGCTTCAGCTTATAGAACAATGTAAAACCAGGAATTATCTGGGTCAGTCCAATTACACAGGTAAGTTCTATGTGCATACGTGTCTGTGCTATTCTGGTGTTTTGTTTTTTTTGTGCATCTGATGCTTATCATTTGTGGAGCTGTTGATCGTCTCTGTGGTTCCCACTATTCCAGTTTCCCTCCATGGCGTCTGAAGGAGCCGTGGCCAAGAGGGCCAATTTGGTGGCATCCAGGGTCCACTGGAGCCATGTGGAGTCGACCACAGCTCAGGACCTGGAGGCTCACGGTATGGAAGCTATGGAAATGTACTTCATCAGCCCACAATAAATTCTGAAATTAAATGATATTACCAGTGATTTAACAAGTTAACCCCATTTTCTTGAAAGCACATATAACTAATGTGAAGTTAAAGTTAAATAAAAGTTAATTGCAATCATGCCAACTGAAGTAATCTGCTTCACAAGTAAAGGTCTTAATAATGGCAATACATGACATAACATGACAGTATTCCAGAGTAACATGCTTTTTTTTTCTTACAGTTTTCAGTATGTCATGTCAGGATACAAAGATGATATGACAGTAGTTTATTTTAAGGGACTTCATGGATAATTCTCATTTATTACATCTTAACTTATTGGTATAGTTCTTTCTTTACACTTCTATCCATTATGATAACATTGTACAAAGTAATAGATCTGGGGACACAGTGAATCGTCTTTATGAAGTCAGATGATCAGACATCTCAGCAATTACTTTAGTGAGTACAATGTCTGTATTATTAATGGGAAGGCCAAAACTCTGAAATTAAGACGCCAAGTTATAATAAACTCTGAGTTATCATTTAAGGCTTGTGGTCTGTGTTGGTAGGGCTCTCTTCAAACAGGTAACTGTAACTGTAAATTTGCTACAGTTACATATTTAATTTAATATCATCTTTGTTCATGCAGACAAAATGTTTTGCCTTATGTATTTGTAAATGACCGAAATGAGGGGCTATCCAGTAAAATATCATAATTTCACAATGACTCTTCTGTGTGTTGGATAGAGGTTCGAGGTTTTGTACTGTATTGTCAGAGTGATACCTTTTTGTGTTCATGAATGGTATACAGTATGTGACAAATCTGTCACAACCATGTCACATGCAAGTAACTCACTGTGACACTATTACATTTTTTAGTAACTAGTAATGTACAGAATAGTCTAATTTAGAGAATGCAGTCTTCATTTATTATTTAGGTATCTAGTGGATATTGAGGCTGTCTGTACAGTGCAAGGAGTGAAGCCTGTTAGACGAGATGTTGTTGCTGTTCAGTGGTCAGTTCACTTTATGTGTTTACTATGTCACAGGCCTCATTATAATTTGTTGCATCATGTCAGCCACAGGAAGTCCGAGCAAGGAGAGTGTCAGGAAATGGCTCACCACCACTGTCACAGAGTGAGTATCAAGATAGGAATACAGGCTGCTGTATCAGTGTTAACAGTCAGATTGAATTAGTTCATCTTTGAGATTACAAAATTATGTACTGACATTGAATCTACACAACTTTCAATTCATCTATGATAAGCGATAATGATTATCTCCTGACAACACAGACATACTGTATTTAATTTTAAGCGTTACCCAGAAATCCTGCATTTATCTGGACACAGCCCGGGCTAGTGTGTGATGCTTCACAGAAAGCCAAAGTATCACTTTGCTTCTGAGCTATCTCCTGCTCCTCTAGCCTCTGATTTGCATAAAGTTCTTTTGCCTAGCAGGTTTCAATCATGTTTTTTTTGTTTGTTTTTTCACAGAAGCTGACACTTTTTTGTGTGGTGTTAAAGTGTTGAAACGTTTAAAAAATGTATTCCTTTAGGATTTAGTAATTCATACATGAGAGGGACTGAGATGGCTTTGTATTAAAATATTTTTTACTTGACCTCAAGATGGCCCATTATTAATATTATTATTATTATTAATCATCTATAGATTGAGCCATTTTCCACCAAAAATCGCACCTCTGACAGTTAAACCAGACTGCACACACATACTACTGGAATCAGTGTGATTCTTTCCTGGCATAAATATCCATAAATGAATATAGATGTGGTATACACCGATCAGCCACAACCTTATGACCACTGACAGGTGAAGTGAAGGAACATTGATTACCTTGTTACAATGGCACCTGTCAGATATACCTATATATATGTATACACACACATATATAGTATATATGTGTGTGTATATGTGTGTGTGAGTGTATACACATATACAGTATGTATGTATATGTATATACAGTATATATAAATATATACATATAAACACAGTATATGTGTGTGTGTGTGTCTATATATATATTTATACACACACATATATATATACTGTATATGTATCTGACAGGTGCCATTGTAACGAGATAATCAATGTTCCTCCATTATGACCGGTCAGTGGTCATAAAGTTATGGCTGATCGGTGTAGATGTTTTAAAAAAACGCTCCTAACTTCAAATCTTCATATTAATTGAATATTGACTTTTTCTTCAGTGTCAACAGTAATCCATTGTTCTGATTGTATGCTGTACATATTGGTACAGTATGAGCAGGAGCTGCTAGTAGATAATGTAGCATGACTTTGGTGCAGATCCACAAAAATGTAAATATAGGCAAAAAAATAATAAAAAATTGGAGTGACAATATCCATGAAAATAAGCTTTTAAGCTTTTGTTGACATTACCGAGGCTCAAAACACTGTATCTACATGGTATTCCTGGAACACTGACACTCTCCTCTGTTCATATACAGATGCTTGCCATGTGTTGAAACCAAACCTGTGGGCATACAGGCAAAACCAAAACAATTTTACATGAAACTTTTTAAATGAAGTGAAATGACATTCATTTTGGAGGAGGAGTGCTGTTGCTGGTTAGCATCCTGAGCAACGTCTCCCACCCCCTCCATGACATGCTGGTTGATAAGAGAAGGGTCTTCAGCCAAAGACTCATACCTCCAAAGTGTTCCACCGACTGCCACAGCAGATCAGCAGATGTTTAACTCATCCCCACTGTGTCGCAGTGTGGACATCAGTGGACTGGGAGGCTGCTGAGGTCTTACTGGACTCGCTAATTGGACTTTGCACTTACATATTCCGTAACTTCTGGCACAGTGCAATACATCTTTTTAACTTTTTAACTTATAATTACATGCATTTTGCACACCTTACTGCAATTTGCACACTTGTCTGCATGCCTGTGCTTAAAAAGGGCATACTTTTGACTTTTTTACTTTTATGTTAGTACTTGTGTTTGACAACAGTTTTTACACTATTCTTTGTACTGTGTGGTTTGTTCGTGTACTGCTGATCACCCCATGGAGGAAATGGAATTACTTGCTGAATTTATGGTGCTTTTGGTCAAATATCAAAAGTAAATATGTCTATTTATTATTTTCAATATTCAAGTCCTCTATCTTTCACTAAGTGCTTTGAGTTGTTTAAACAGAAATATCTTATCATGTGGATACTGTAGGAAAACAAATGAATTATGTTGAAGGTTTTGCAGATATGTTCAGTATGAATTAAAAATATTTCCTCATTTTGTTTAGAAAATCTATTTTGGGCGGCATTACATTTCTCTCACAACCTACCTGTGCAAATTAGAAATGTAATTTCTAGGAGACAGGGTTTGAGTAGCCAAACTTATTCTGAAAATAATACGACATTCTCAGCTAAGACGTGTAGACTGTACCATAAGCATGTAAATAAAGGGAGTAAAAACTGAGCAAAACCAGTCTGTACGGTGGCCCTGAAGGTCAAAACACAACAACATTTCAGATTACGGAAAGGGAGGGACAACAATTCTTGTTTTTGATTGGACCGAACCCAAGTCAATTCAGAGTTTATTCAATGGATGTGTTAAGGGGGGCAGTGCTACATTGGATCAACCGGAGGGACACTCTGAACTCTACGCTGCTGTGATTGGTTGTTTCGCTGTCAGGCAACTGATGACACTCTGGGCATGTTTAAGGCCAGTTCAGACCAAAGATTTGCGAAAATCGTTTCCTGGCCCGTCTCAGCTCGACTCAAGCTGGCTGATGGCGATGAATGCGACTCAGCTTGTCAAGTCGCCAGCGGCTGGTTTTAGAACGTAAAGCATGTCACCCGTTTCAACAGCCAATCAGCTCGTAGCGAAGTCAGCTGGTCATCTGGACCTGCTCATTTTTTTTTTTTTTTTTTTTTCGCCATTAATCAATACTAGTGTACTGTAGCAAGCAACTCACTATCACTATCCTCATTCATATTTTAAGACGCTACAAATTATATTCAGCTACAAAAAAAGCCATAAAAGCTGGCAGTTAGAACAGAAGTACAGAGAGTCGTTGCTATGGAAACGATACACTGTCACGTAAACTGGCAAATTTCAGAAAGTTGCAGACCGGAGCATTGCAAGTAGTAGTAGAAGACGTCACTTGGTTCGTGCAAGGAACGTATAACATGATCCAATCTAGCACATCCATTGAATAAACTCTGATTTGACTTGGGTTCGGTCCAATCACAAAGAAGAAGTGTTGTCCCTCCCTTTCCGTAATCTGAAATGTTGTTGGGTTTTGACCTTCAGGGCCACCGTAAGTCTGGCATCCAAAGGATAAATAATTCATTTTTGCCTTTAAATTAAAAAATAAACAGCAATCTTGTTTGAAATGGCTGAGCACCAAAAGCGTTGTGAGGCATCAAATTGCCTTGACGCGCCTACTTGTTTCCATCGACCAAAGCTGTTTCTTCTGCAGACACAGTACCTGTTAACAGACCCACCCCACATCTATCATGAACGGTTACTGACATCTTTCAGGCAAAATGCTTTTTATAAAGGTTTTAAGATATTGCTAGTACGGTGTAACGTTCAACGTTTACAGTTCCTGTTATGTCCTATCTTTATTTGAAAGACACCTTATAATTATTTGGGTGGCACACTACAGATGCCATATCATATGTTTATATAGGATATTGCACAATGATAGTATCGCAATATATTGCCCACATCATGTGTGTGTTTGTGTGTGTGTGTGTGTGTGTGTGTGTGCTTTCTTGTACTCTGTCCCTCCTTCTAATGAAATGTGACCTGTGTTTGCAGGGAAGATGCAAAGCATGAGCCACTGCGGGAAGCTCCAGGTATGACCAATGGACATCCTTCTCTTTCTGTTTTAACAGTAGAGAGGTGTTTGTCGCCTATATGCTCCGTCAACTTTTTATTGTCTTCTTCCTTGTGTGATTCATTGGTACATGATGGTGAGTACAACGTCTGTTTAGTTCAGAGCACTCCTGTAGTCTGAGTCTCGTGAGCTTTTTAATGAGTGGAGTGGAATGAGGTGAGGGCTTCTAGTCAAAGTTAGGACTGGCTGAGAGCTCGGTCTGCTAAAATTGTGGAGTAGAGAATGAATGCTTAGGCTGCATGCTTTATGTCACAGAAATCATTAGTGAGTAAGAGAAAATGCAGTTGTACAGTAGCTGCTGTGCAGTGAAATGAACAGTTATATAACAGAATATGCTTTAGTATCAGAAATTAATTGATTTTTTTTTTTTATCAAAGCCCTTTTTAAGGCTCTGTTCCAAAATATCCTGAAATCATTATTTTCTTAATTTTGCTATCTCTTTATCAGTTGCTACAGTTATTATTGGTTGACAAGTGTTACAGTTTCACATTTCCTTTCCATGACTGAATTTAAAATCTTCTTTCTGAATTAATGAGACTGAAAATGAATCTGGCAGGATGAAATCAAAGGCCACACTTTGATGAATTTATGCATGTTGTTGTTGAGCAGTGTGTATTATCTAACCTACATATCTCCCCCCCACTGCGCCCTGAGGCCAGCCCATTCAAACAGCATGCAAATGTTGGTTGAGAAAACCATGGGAACAGCAAATTACTCCTTATGCCTCTGCCCGCTCCTCCCCTCTCTCCTTCAAGTAAAGCAGCCCTGCTTGGCTGTTTGTTACCCAGGCTGAGACCACCTTTGTTCACTGTGCTGGGTTTGTTTGACACCAGAGTGGAGTTTTAGACTTTCCAAAAATAATTCAGTATTTTACAATAGAACGTCACCCAGACCACAGTGATGGTGGGTAGCTGTAATGCCTACAGAATAAAGATTTAAAAGTAACGCAGTCTAACAAGGTTCTGAAGGTTTGACCATAGAAAGACTTAAGCATGGAGCATGGGTGGCTGGCCATTCTGCTGCTCAACAATCAATCAGGAATAAGATAATCCTTCAGCACAAGTGATAAGCACTGAATCAAATGTTATTTATGGGATTTTCCCCCAAATGTTACTGCGTTAACCTACGCCAGGATTATTTAATAATGGTGATATATTGATAGCATGATCTGTTTACCATTAACTCAATCTCAATGACATGTGATCCAATAGTTGTCAAAACATTTCAGTCAAACCCACAAATGTGAACCTTATGGTGGCACTACAGGAAAAGTCAGGGATCACTAAAGTCATTAAAGTCCAACTGAAATTAAATTGCATTTTTTGTCTGTTTGCGCGTCAATATCTGCTGTAAATCTCAGAAACCAAAAAAAATCAGAAACCAAAAGGAAAAATTCTATATTTTTTTGGTTTCATGATGGCGCCCCATAGCTTTGTGTTAATTCAATGGAGCACTGGTTAAATATATATATAAAAAAAATAAATCAAACTTTACCTCTCCAAAAATATCGTCTTTTCAAATATGCCTGACTGTCTTTTAGGCAGTCAGATTAAAGCTTTGAACTGAACCCACTTTATTTATTCAGCTTGTTGAGAGAAAGCATTAATAACAGGCTTATTTTAGAACACAAAAGCCATATCAAGTACGTTCAGCATTCAACAACAACAACTCCTTAGCTTGCAATCTTCACTGACTGACTATTAAAAATGTTCTACTCACATTTCTGTACTCAAACCATTGTAAATATATTGTTTTAAATGTATTTTAAAATGTTGTTTTAGCCTTATTTCTATATGGGAGAAGTGTAAGAATAAAGCAATGCAAGCATTCCTTACTCTCTTGGATATATTGTCCAAAATAGCGATGTTACCATCATCATTTCAGGTAGGGCGACTAAATGATTTCAGTACATTTCAGTGAAGAATTGAGAATTGTGTACAAAAATAATATTCTTCACTCTGCACTCTTGACTTACATGGTGTAAGCTACCATCTTCTTTTCCAAAAACTGTTTGTGCTGTTTGTGATGGGATTCAGAATCTAGAGCTTTGCCTCTCCTGTATATGCACTTTAGGTATGTAGGACTGCTACCAACAATCTGGATGAGTACACAGATGCTTTGATGTCCTACATCAGGACTAATAACTAATAACTGTAGCAACTGATGTGAAGAAATAACACAATTAAGAAAAATATATTTCAGGATGTTTTGGAGCATTAAAAAGGGCTTTGAGAAAAAACAATCAATGAATTTCTTATACTAAAGCAGCAGCAACATATTCTGTTAACCAGACTGTATTTCACTGCACAACAGCTACTGTACGGCTGCATTTTCTCTTACTCACTAATGATTTCTGTGACATAAAGCATGCAGCCTAAGCATTAATGAGGACTGCTGTGTACCAACACGCATCAGGGTGACAATGAATATGTAGCGGTTTGTCATAACGGCTAAGCTCAGACAGCTAAGGCTGGAAAAGTGTTCAGGAGTGGGGACAGGGACAGGTCTAAAGAGGCAAAACAACAAGGCTATCATGTTGTATCATGTTTCTGTGTCCTGTGTCCCCTGCAGAGCCTGTGAGGAGGAACCCCAGCAGTGACGATGACCTGGCCCTGGGTGTAGAAGGTAAACAGCCTCCTATCCTGGACTTGTAAGGTGCCATCTTCAGCAGGGAATCTTTGCACATTCTGGCAACAGACTCTAGGAAAACAAGCTGGTGATTTATCTAACAGTGTGTATCTTCCAACACCAGAAGGGAGAGAGAGAGTTGCCAGAATCTCTTGTGTATTTCCACTGAGGAGGGTGCCGAGTGGTGTGGGAAAGTTTGATTGTTGTGTTGCCTCGGTATACCTGGGTCAGGACCTTTACATTTATCGAGTATTTTGAGCTTTCCAATATTGGGTGTTGTGCAACTTTCAGACCACAAGAGAACAGGGCACACCAAAAGGATATGCAGGCATCGAGTGGAAGTAAAGCAATTTATGCTTCATTATCATCCCAAAATATTACCCTGTTTCGACATGAAGCTGGTGACATATGAAATGAAGTGTTTTGCTCACTTATTGTGATAACTGTGTTGATGCTACGTGTGTATTATTTTTACAGAAAATTAACAAAAACCTACCAACTCGTATATATGTTGTATAAAGACGGTAGCAGAAATAAGAAATGACCTGGAGACGATAAAAGTATTTAAATCAATAACAGCCAATACAAGTCTAACACATGTCTAACTATCAACGAATCTGCAGCAGTTTCGTCAAACTCTACAGGCAGCCAAGAGTAGTATCCACAGGCTAACAAGCACTGTTTGACTCTGGTACATGAATGAATCTGGTGAGCCCCGAAGCTCTTCGGTACTCCTCACCATACAAGCAGTAGTAGATGAGGGCAGCGGTTATGTACAAGAGCTGGAGTCAAGTTAGTTTATTTCCTGGAGGCAGTACGTACAGTACCAGTGCCGACCCGGTACACATCGAACTCAGAAAAGAATCAGTAGAAAATAACTGTTCTTTCATTTTTGGCCAGCACTAGTGCAGAGTCTCCTTACTCCTCACTGACAGTTAGTTTCATTGTCTTGCCGGATCACATTGGGGTAAACCAGTGGTGTCTCAGCCATGTAAGCAGTCACCTAGATCCAAAGCAATGTTCAGACAGCCTGTTCAAATCTGTTTTTTTAGCCTGAACAGCAATAAAGCAAGTGATAGTTACCTAATTTCTGGAAGTGTTACTATACTATTGTGACCACTCAGATTGGATTTCTAGCATAGACTGCTGACCAAAACCAACCCTGTCTTCTACTAATTAGTAGTTCACACAACTACTTTATATGTGTACAACCGAGTGCAACACTATGAATGTCTTCAGGAGAGACTGTTGTGCGCCATTAATGCACTTTGTTCAATTCAATGGACCTCATGCATGAACCACTCGTGTGAACAGATTTGTTCTTGTGCAGCACATACAAATGATTTGAGAGAATTTGTGGCATTCACCAAATTTTCTCATATATAGATATTTTCTCTTGGGTGCAGACTTGTTGCGAGTCATGCCTTTATTTACAGCTAAAAAACAAACACTTGATTGACTTAAGAATCATTTTATGTGTAATCGCGCCAGAAGAGGGCTCGACTGGGTCTGGGACAGGCCAAATATCGACAATGCCACCATGGGACTTTCAGTCAAAGAGTATACACATTAAATACAGGGTTCCCACCAACACAAGCAAGTCCACAGATGGAGTCAGAGACATGGATTCTCAACAAGTAACAAAACACAATTTATTTTGAATCCTGTAAACGGAAATGAACATTAAGAATAACAAATTCCTTTAACCAATATCAAAATACCTAGTATTTTAAAATACAAATGCCACCCTCTGTCCTTAGACCCTCGATTTGAATGAGGAAAAGAGCAACAGAGTAGCCCCTCTCTCAGGACAGGCAGATAGGAAATAGATGTTGTGTGTACGACAATTATGATGACAAAATATAGATTGTAAAACATAAGTGAAGAGGATAGATGGATTAGAAATTAAATCCAAACTTCGTGAAATTTGGCCAAGAGTTGTAATATACAAAGAAAAAAGCAGAGGGCCGTGAACAGAGCCCTGAGGTACTCCATATTCACATCAGAAAATAATGATGTAATGTTATTATAAGAAACACACTGTGTTCTTCCAGAAAGATCAAATTTAAACCATGCAAAAGCCAGGCCAGAGACGCCAAACTAGTTTTCGAGACAGTCTAGCTAGGAGTAGGCCATGATCAGTGGTATCAAAAGCTACTCTCAGGTTCAGTATTTGAATTGATGGTAAGCAAAATGTAATTTACTACTTTGGTCAGTGCAGTTTCAGTGGAACGACAGACCCTTAAGGCAGATTGAAAAGGTTCAAAAAGATTGCTGTTAGTTACGTAAGCCGAAAGTTGCTGAGACCAACTCTAATACTTTTGTAAAGAATGGAAGGTTAGAGACTGGTTATAGTTATTGAGACATCCTGGATCAAGGTGCGGTTTATTAAGTAATGGTTTAACCACAGCACTCTTAAAGCTAGTTGGGACAGTGCCAGTTGTGAGTGATAAATTAACAATATGTAGCATTGTAGGTAATGATGTGGGCTTTCTAGATAATTGGCGGACTTTCTGGAGAAGACCTGGTCTGATTAGGAGAGATGGCATTCATCCCACTTTGGATGGAGCCGCTCTCATATCTAGAAATCTGGCCGAATTTATTAGTGGCCCAAAGCCATGACAGCTCAGAGTTCAGACCATAGACTTAATACAGTCTGTGGTCCAGACCAGGAGGCAGAGCTGCAGTCCTACACGCTTCTCTGCGCTTCCATTAGAGCAGTTACCCACCCTAAACTCCACAGAGAGGTTGTCTGCCCCCCCACCACTTAAATTATTTAAATCAAAACTAAACAGAAGAGGAGTTACACATAAAAACCTAATAAAAAGTAAAACCACTGCAACAGTACAACAAAATAGGAGAATTAAATGTGGACTCTTAAACATCAGATCTCTCTCATCTAAAGCTGTTCTAGTAAATGATCTAATATCAGATCATAATATTGATTTATTTTGTCTCACTGAAACCTGGCTGTGTCAAGGTGAATATGTTAGCCTAAATGAATCCACTCCCCCCAGTCACATTAATACTCACATTCCTCGAGGCTCAGGCCGAGGAGGTGGAGTTGCAGCCATCTTCGACTCAAGCCTATTAATCAAACCTAAACCTAAATTAAATTATAACTCGTTCGAAAGCCTTGTTCTTAGCCTTTCACACCCAACCTGGAAAACACTACAGCCAATTCTATTTGTTATAGTGTACCGAGCTCCTGGACCGTACTCTGAATTTTTATCTGAATTCTCAGAGTTCTTATCAGGTTTAGTCCTTAAAACAGATCAAATAATTATTGTAGATAATTTTAATATTCATGTGGATGTAGAAAATGATACCCTTAGTGCTGCGTTTATCTCATTATTAGATTCGATTGGCTTCTGTCAGAGTGTACATAAACCCACTCACTGTTTTAACCACACCCTCGACCTTGTTCTTGTTCATGGGATTGAAATTGAACATCTAATAGTCTTTCCACAGAATTCTTTTTTATCAGACCATTTTTTTATTAACTTTTGAATTCCTATTACTGGACAACACGCCATTAGGCAAACATTCCTACACTAGATGTCTATCTGATAGTGCTGTAGCTAAATTTAAGGAAGTGATTCCATCGGCATTAAATTCAGTTCCGTGTCTCAATGTAACAGATGACTCCTATGCTGACTTTGGTCCCTCCCAAATTGATCATCTTGTTGATAGTGCTGCAGGCTCACTACGAATAACACTCGACTCTATCGCCCCTCTAAAAAAGAAGATAATAAAACAGAGGAGGTTAGCTCCATGGTATAACCCGCAAACCCGCAAATTAAAACAAACATCGCGAAAACTTGAAAGGAATTGGCGTTCCACCAATCTGGAAGAATCACGTTTAGCCTGGCAAGTTAGTCTTAAAATTTATAGGAAGGCTCTCCCCAGAATGCCAGAGCAGCTTACTACTCATCATTAATAGAGGAAAATAAGAACAACCCCAGGTTTCTGTTAAGCACTGTAGCCAGGCTGACAGAGAGTCACAGCTCTGTTGAGCCATGTATTCCTATAGACCTCAGTAGTAATGACTTTATGAGCTTCTTTAATGATAAAATTCTAACTATTAGAGACAAAATTCAGCACCTCCTGCCCTCAGTTGGTACTGACTTATCTTCAAACACAGGAACCTTAGAAACAACTGTAAAACCTGTACATTTAGACTGCTTTTCTCCCATCAACCTTAATCAACTAACTTCCATGATTTCCTCATCTAAGCCATCAATGTGTCTCTTAGACCCCGTCCCAACTAGGCTGCTTAAAGAAATTTTACCCTTAGTTAGCACTTATTTACTAGATATGATCAATCTGTCCTTATTAAAAGGCTATGTGCCACAGTCCTTTAAAGTAGCTGTAATTAAACCTCTTCTTAAAAAGCCCACTCTTGATCCAGGGATTTTGTCAAATTATAGACCTATATCTAACCCTCCTTTTCTCTCTAAGATCCTTGAGAAAGAAGTCGCCAATCAGTTGTGTGACTTTCTACACAACAACAAGCTGTTTGAGGATTTTCAGTCAGGATTTAGAGTGCATCATAGCACAGAGACAGCACTGGTGAAAGTTACAAATGACCTTCTAATTTCATCAGACAAAGGACTTGTCTCTGTACTTGTCTTACTAGATCTTAGTGCTGCATTCGATACCATTGACCATCACATTCTATTACAGAGACTAGAACATTTTATTGGCATTAAAGGTACTGCACCAAGCTGGTTTAAATCCTATTTATCAGATCGATATCAGTTTGTACACGTTAATGATGAATCCTCTATGCACGTTAGTCAATGAGTCTCCACAAGGTTCCGGTGCTTGGACCAATTTCTATTTACCTTTGTATATGTTTCCTTGTGGGAATATTATTTAGGAAGCACTCCATAAATTTTCATTGCCAGATGATACCCAATTATATTTACTCCATCAAGCCAGATGAAACCAATCAATTAGCTGCTGAAAACTTCAAGCATGCCTTAAGCATTTACAAAACCTGGATGACCCGCAATTTTCTGATGGTAAACTCAGACAAAACTGAAGTTATTGTACTTGGCCCCGAACACCTTCGAAACACATTATCTAAAGATATAGTTTCTCTAGATGGCATTGCCCTGGCCTCCAGCGAAACCGTAAGGAATCTTGGAGTTATCTTTGATCAGGATATGTCCTTCAACTCCCACATAAAACACACTTCAAGAACTGCCTTTTTTCATTTACGTAACATTGCAAAAATCAGGCACATCCTATCTCCAAAAGATGCAGAAAAACTAGTCCATGCATTTGTTACGTTTAGGCTGGACTATTGCAACTCTCTATTATCAGGCTGCCCCAATAAATCCCTTAAGACTCTCCA